>CM050165.1:245520386-246120386 GCA_027410445.1 Discoglossus pictus | reverse complement strand
AGAGGCTCTTAAGCATAAATACAATAAAAACTGAATTGTTTGTATTTGTTCAGATTTTTCACGTTATAAAACAGTTGTTCTTTTGCCATCCAGCAAATGATCTGAGAACTTTAAACTTCCCCCCTATGAAGGGAATGGTTGGACTCTTTTAATTCCATATATCAGGCAAACTTTTTATAAACTTATAACTTGAGTTAAGGTCCTACCTAGGACTTACCTTTTTCATTCAGTTTAAGATAATTGAGATTCATCCTTTTATTCAAACTACTTCAGAAGCTGTACTAATGTTGGCACCTTCCGCAATATTTGATGGAACTGTCCTAAAGCCAAAACTATTTTGAAATTAGCTATGGGAGAAGCTTTTTTTTTCCTTTTAATTAAAATAACACATAGAAGTGCATATTTAAACATAATTGTATTAACAAGTTTTAATGCCTCTGTTTTTACTCACTAAAACTTTTCAAACAGTCCTTCCAAAGTTCTAGTCCTTGTGGTTTATGTATACAACAAGCCTGATTCAATTAGAAACCCCACATCTCGCTATATACAGGCCGTATGTCTAGGGGCGTGCTTCGGGCTGAAACTCTGCTACAATTATGGTGCTATTCAATTGAACAAGCCCGCAAGTTACGGGCAGAATGCCGAAACCGTAAACCATGCACTATAACGTAGCAGTTCAGGGCGGGAACATGATTAATTAAGCAAGGCCTTAACCACCCATTTCAAAACAACCAATAGTAAATGAGACCTCCATCATTACGGCAGTAAAACAGGGAGGTTACATGCCAATCAATTATCGTTTGGGGGTCCGATATGCGAACGGACTCGCACACCCACAAAATACAAAATAATAAAAATAAATGCCAATACTGTTCTAGTCCATGTGGATGGCCTCATATGCATTAACTCATTGATTTCCAAGATCGATATAACTCCGAATAGACACATAAAGCAATTAATTTTGTTACATAGTTACATAACATTTAAGGTTGAAAAAAGACTTTCAGTCCATCAAGTTCAACCTTTTAAAATATCCTCTGATATGCAATATGCGTATTAACTATTAATTAATTAGTTGTTAAATAATAATTAATCTTTTTTTTTTTATTATTAATTAATCCAGAGGAAGGCAAACAGGAAAAAAAAACAAGCGAGACTTAGCCAATCGCCCCAAAGGTAAAAAAAAAAAAAAATTCCCTCCTGATCCCAGACACAGGCGACCGGACTTCTCCCTGGATCAATACTGTCTCTCTAATTATCCATGATAACCCTGAATTCCCTTTTTAATTAGAAATAAATCCAGTCCCCTTTTAAAGTTATCTATCGAATCCGCTGTCACCACCTGCTCTGCTAGAGAATTCCACAGATTAACCACCCTTACTGTGAAGAACCCTTTTCTTTCTTTAAGGTGGAATCTTTTTACTTCTAATCTCAAGGGATGTCCACTTGTCAGTTGCAAACCTCTTGGCACAAAAATCTCCCTTGACAAATCTTTAAACTGACCCTGGATGTATTTATATAAGGTAATCATATCTCCTCTTAGACGCCTTTTTTCTAGAGAAATTAAGTTTAATTTGGTTAGTCTTTCTTCATAACTTAGCCCCTCCATTCACCTAATTGGTTTTGTTGCCCTCCTCTGTACCTTTTCCAGCTCTAAAATGTCCTTTTTATGAAGTGGTGCCCAAAATTGTACTCCATATTCCAAATGAGGGCGTACTAGAGATTTGTATAGTGGCAGAATTATATTTGCTCCCCTGGCTTCTATACCCTTCTTAATACATGCTAATATTGTATTTGCCTTTGCAGCTGCTGCTTGGCTTTGAGCACTGCTACCTAGGTGGTTGTCCACAAGCACTCCCAAATCCCTTTCAATATCTGATACACCTAGATTTGCTCCATTAAGATTATAAATTGCATGGCTATTTTTCCTTCCCAGATGCATAACTTTACATTTATTGGTATTAAATCTCATCTGCCATTTAGATGCCCATTCCTCAATTTTATGTAAATCCCTTTGGAGGGAAAGCACATCACTATCTGATTTAATTACCTTGCACAACGTCGTGTCATCAGCGAAAATGGAGACACCACACTCCAATCCTACCTCTAAGTCATTAATAAATATGTTAAAAAGGAGAGGACCTAATACTGAACCCTGAGGAACCCCACTTACCACATTAGTCCAATCGGAGTATGTTCCATTTACAACAACCCTTTGCTTCCTGTCTTTTAGCCAGCTCTCAATCCATGAGCAGATATTTACTGCAACTCCTGTATCTCTTAGTCTCCCATGTGGCACTGTATCAAAAGCCTTTGCAAAATCCAAAAAGACTACATCCACTGAGTTCCCTTGATCCAGGTTCCTACTAACCTGGGCCAGATAATGATCCCTGAGTGTACTCAAGAACCTGCTCCCCTTAAATGAACTGCTGGTCTCATTGATCCAGTTTATTTCAGGGTAATTAGAATCTCTCGTTATTAGAACTTGCCCTTGCTTAGCTGCATTTTCAATCTGGAACAATCATTGTATTTCCTCACTGTCAGCTATGTATTGCCGATTTGCAAGTTTGAGACTGTTGTGCAATTAGTTTGAATGTTTTTCATCACTTTCCCCGTCAATTACAGTGCAGTAATGATTTTTTATTTGCATTTACAGTGCTACGGGCAGGGGTTAAACCTCCTTGCGGGTCCTCTCTAGTACCCATAGGATTTTCTCCTACATTTGCCGTTTACGGGTGTGAAATCATTTGCGGGCTTGAGGAATTGTAGCAATTGAATAGCGATTTGCGATTTTAGCCATCGTAACTCTTGCGGATGGGAAATATCAAAGGCTTCGGGAGGCTGTAAGTTCCGGGTTTAACAAACGCAGAGTTTTCAAAGCAGTAACCCGCTTGGAGCCCGCAAACAGACGCCAATTGAATAGCGAATTAACTTACGGCCTCACTTACCAGCTCCAGTAACTTACAATTGCTCAATTGAATCGGGTTCAATGTTTCTATAGTACTAGATGTACTAGCCAATGACAGACTTTGTCTCAGCAGCATGTTGCTAAATTCTTTCTTAGACACAGTCTGTCATTGGCTTTTGGCTCAAATAGTGATCATTTAGAAGACTTTGATACAGCAAGTAACAGCAAGTAACAGCTACCATGTAATCGAGTCATAATTCATTTTCTGCAGCATTTTCTGCAGCAATGATACCATTTGGTTACTGGTAGTGATGTCGCGAACCGCGAACGCGAACTGCCGCAAATGTTCGTGAACCGGCGAAAATCGGCGAACCGCCATAGACTTCAATGGGAAGGTCAATTTTAAAACCCACCGGACTCTTTCTGGCCACAATAGTGATGGGAAAGTTGTTTCAAGGGGACTAACACCTGGACTGTGGCATGCCGGAGGGGGATCCATGGCAAAACTCCCATGGAAAATTACATAGTTGATGCAGAGTCTGGTTTTAAGCCATAAAGGGCATAAATTACCTAATATTCCTAAATTGTTTGGAATAACGTGCTTTAAAACATCAGGTATGATGTTGTATCGATCAGGTAGTGTAAGGGTTACACCTTACATGACTGGGGCTCTATAGGTGACATTAGTACTGACCTTTATCTGACTGGGTGTCTATAGAGGGACATTAGTAATGACCTTTATATGACTGGGGGTCTATAGAGGGACATTAGTACTGACCTTTATCTGACTGGGTGTCTATAAAGGGACATTAGTAATGACCTTTATCTGACTGGGTGTCTAAAGAGGGACATTAGTACTGACCTTTAGCTGACTGGGTGTCTATAGAGGGACATTAGTAATGACCTTTATCTGACTGGGGGTCTATAGAGGGACATTAGTACTGACCTTTATCTGACTGGGTGTCTATAGAGGGACATTCGTAATGACCTTTATCTGACTGGGTGTCTATAGAGGGACATTAGTACTGACCTTTAGCTGACTGGGTGTCTATAGAGGGACATTAGTACTGACCTCCTGCTGCAGTATTATTACTCCCAGTACTCCCAGGCTTGCTACTATTAGATATAATAACCTCAGTTTCGTTTCCTTATCTGTTGGTAACATCAAAATATGATTATTAAATGTTTCATATTTGTTTGTTTTTTTCTCCCAAAGTGAACCCCCCAGGTATGATGTTGTATCGATCAGGTAGTGTAAGGGTTACACCTTACATGACTGGGGCTCTATAGGTGACATTAGTACTGACCTTTATCTGACTGGGTGTCTATAGAGGGACATTAGTAATGACCTTTATATGACTGGGGGTCTATAGAGGGACATTAGTACTGACCTTTATCTGACTGGGTGTCTATAAAGGGACATTAGTAATGACCTTTATCTGACTGGGTGTCTAAAGAGGGACATTAGTACTGACCTTTAGCTGACTGGGTGTCTATAGAGGGACATTAGTAATGACCTTTATCTGACTGGGGGTCTATAGAGGGACATTAGTACTGACCTTTATCTGACTGGGTGTCTATAGAGGGACATTAGTAATGACCTTTATCTGACTGGGTGTCTATAGAGGGACATTAGTACTGACCTTTAGCTGACTGGGTGTCTATAGAGGGACATTAGTACTGACCTCCTGCTGCAGTATTATTACTCCCAGTACTCCCAGGCTTGCTACTATTAGATATAATAACCTCAGTTTCGTTTCCTTATCTGTTGGTAACATCAAAATATGATTATTAAATGTTTCATATTTGTTTGTTTTTTTCTCCCAAAGTGAACCCCTTTGTGTGTGTCCCACAGATGTGGCGTTTCCGCTCTGCGTATGTTGGATTTGCACCGCTCAAATTGTAAATTGTATGTAACAGATTCCAGTGTTTAGGGTTCATGGCCCAATACTGCGATCATATCACTTATGACAAAAATCTGTTTTTGTCTTATTATTCAGACGCGCGTGCATCTTTGTGTTACATTTCCTGATACTTTTATTATCTTGATCTTTATATATTTACTAGCGACTTGCCCATCAAAAAATGGCGGCAATAAGATTGTAAGGCAGGTAATGGTTTGGACGAGACATTCATTTTGTTGGCGGTCGGAGATCCTTCGGCGCTCATTGCGAGGCTGTTGGTTGTATTTTTTTTCTGATAGGCGCTTTTGCTGTTATTCTTTGGTCGGCGGTGATGTGTTTTTTGCGCTTATTGCAAGGCTTTGTGTGCTATGAGCAGCGTTGGCGCTCGTTGTGAGGCGCGCAGTGAATGGCTTTTATGTTTAATGTGATGTTTTTTTGTGTATATGTATTTTTGTATGCTAATGAAATAATTACTAAATGAATATACTTTACCTATTTGTAAGTAATATATGCAGGAAGCATTGTGCTGAAGAGCTGACAATCTGTTTTCATGTTCCTGCAGCATACAATGTAGGTTTTCAGTGCTGTGGAGCTGCTGTGTAAGTGTCAGCAATGTGTGCAGTGTGTAGTGTAAATAGGCTGCGTGCGTGAGGGGAAGCTGTTAGGGTAGCTGGGTACTTCCGCATTGTGTAAGTTAGTGTTGTAAAATGGCGGGGAATGTGTATGTGGTACGCGGGTGTGGATGATTTAGCGTCCTTGTTAATAGTGTATCTTTACCTCGTACGGCTTTTTAGGAAAATCCGTATGTGTTTTGCGTGTTTAGGGTCCTGTAGCCTCGTTTTCTTTTTTTCAAGGGCCATTTTTTCTCTCACTTAGGTGATTTTCGGGTGTCTAAACTCATGAATTTGGACTTAAATGGAGGTGTAACTTCACTTGCAGAGGTCCTCGGTGCCCGCCTTGCTGTGGGTAAGCTTTTTATGTGTTTGTTGTGTGTATTTATTGCGTTAAGGTCGTATTTTTGTGAGCTCGTAATGTGTTTTTTTCTAAGTCCCGTATTTTTGGATGGTAAGTCCGTAAATTTGATAGTGTAAGTCCCGCCTGCGGCTCATTGCAGCCGACGTGGGAGCCTTCGGCGCTCCTTGCCAGCAACTCTGGCCCTCGCTTCGCAAGCCCGCAGCGTTAGCAACAACCCGCCTGCTCACAACTATATATGTGATATCTGTAACGTCTTCCCCAGTTGGCACTTGTAAATCGGCTAAGCAACAAAAAAAATGGCGTCCGGAAAAAATGAAAACGAGGCTACACGACCCCAAACCGCGCAAAACATCGCCAGCCATGTACGACTTTTACCTAGGAACGGACGAGGTACAAAATACACTATTATAAATAATGGAAACTGCTGGCGAGCCGCGTAACACATACACAATCGCCGCCATTTTACAACACTAACTTGCAACTAATAACATTACAAATCTAAAATGGCGCGTTACACGACTATACAATCGGTTTCCCCTCTTGCACTGCGCACATTGCTGACACTTACACCTCTGGTCACCAACAGTCCAATTGTACACTGTAAGCTGCAGGAAAATCAAAACTGATTGTTAGCTCTTCAGGTTATTGATCACTGGATATATTAATTACAAATAGATAAAGTATTTTAGTAATTAATTAATTCATTATTATTAAAAAAATATATATATAAAAAAATACGCTTAATAGCATATTTTACACTGCGGTTACTTTACATACATTAACGCTTCGCACTTCCTAATACATTTGTTCATTCACAATAGTTATTATCGTACATTCATTTAATAAGTATTAATTAGTCATGGAAAATAAAAATGTAGACTTTACACTACACTAAAATGTTTTACTTTTTACTCTGCAGTTATATATCTGGATTACTGCTCATTGGCTGCCAGCGATAGCACTCTCAAAGCAGTTACAAATCTAAATCACTTTATTATGCTCTGAGACCTGAATACATTTTTTAATTTACACTGCACAAAAAAATATATATATTTAACACTGTACTTATATATCTGTCTTTGCGATGAGCGCCGAAGATTGATCGTTGCAAAGCACGAAACATGAAGGACACGAGGGAAGAGGCTCACAATGAGCGCCGAAGGTCCTCAGAGTACAAAAAGCATCACATTGTGTGGCAAACAGCATTGCCATGGCTTCAAACTTTATTGCCCTGTCATTTGTGCCAGGCAAGTCACTAGTGATATAATATAACATAATGCAATACAATATTATACAGTACACATGGGTGTTGGAACTGGGGGGGGGGGAATAAGGGGTAACCCCCCCCCCCCCCCAGATTTCTTATCGTATGTATGTATGCGTAAGGAAGCTAACAGGGGAGGAGAGAGGGGGAGGAAACACAGGGGAGAGGGAGAGGAAGACACAGGAGAGGGGAGAGGGGGAGGAAGACACAGTGGAGAGGGAGAGGAAGACACAGGGCAGAGGGGGGAAGAGAAACAGGGTGAGGGAGAGGTGAGGGGAAGAGACACATGGGAGGGGGGAGAGACACAGGAGAGAGTGGGGGGTAGAGACACAGGGGAGAGGGGGGGAGAGACTAATGGGAGGGAGTGGTGAGGAGACACCGGGGAGAGAAAAGGGGGTAAAGACACAGAGGAGGGGGGGAAGAAACACAGGGGAAGGGAGAGGGGGTAGAGACACAGGGGAGAGGGGGTAGAGACACAGGGGAGAAGGGGGAAGAGACACAGATGAGGGGGGAGAGACACAGGGGAGAGGGAAGTGGGGAAAGACACAGGGGAGGAGGGAAAGAAACACGGGAAGGGAGAGGGGGGTAGAGACACAGGGGAGGGGGGAGTGACACAGGGAAGAGGGAAGCGGGAAAAGACACAGGAGAGGGGGGAAAGAAACACTGGGGAAGGGAGAGGGGGTCGAGACACAGGCAAGGGTGGGAGAGACACAGGGGAGAGGGGGGGAGAGAGACACATGGGTGGGAGTGGGGGGAGACACAGGGGAGGGGGGGGGGAGAGACACATGGGAGGGAGTGGGGGGGGAGACACAGGGGAGGTCTTCTGCTTTATTATTATTCTTATTATTATTACTATATAATGTGTAGATGTACCGGCTGGGCATGCTCTTGTGCATTATTATTATTATTATTATTACTATATAATGTGTAGATGTACCGGCTGGGCATGCTCTTGTGCATTATTATTATTATTATTATTATTATTATTATTATTATTACTATATAATGTGTAGATGTACCGGCTGGGCATGCTCTTCTATATTATTATTATTATTATTATTATTATTATTATTACTACTATATAAAGTGTAGCTGTACCGGCTGGGCATGCTCTTGAGCATTATTATTATTATTGTTATTATTATTATTATTATTAGTATATAATGTGTAGATGTACCGGCTGGGCATGCTCTTCTACATTATTATTATTATTATTACTATATAATGTGTAGATGTACCGGCTGGGCATGCTCTTGTGTATTATTATTATTATTATTATTATTATTATTATTATTATTATTATTATTATTACTATATAATGTGTAGATGTACTGGCTGGGCATGCTCTTGTGCATTATTATTATTATTAGTAGTAGTATTTTACTAATAATAATAATAATAATGCACAAGAGCATGCCCAGCTGGTGCATCTAACCATTATATAATAATAATAATAATAATTATTATTATAATAATAATAATAATAATAATAATGCATGCCCAGCTGGTACATCTACACATTAAATAGTAGTAATAATAATAATAATAATGCACAAGAGCCCTTCAGCACTGCACTGGACACTGAATAAACTTTCCTAGCTATGGTTTTCCCTATTGATGCAGTATCATCCAAACTGTCCCTCCTCTCAGTAAGACTGCAAGTTACTTATGATTCCAAAATGGCTGCTGTCCATGAGGTAGAAGGGTGTGGAAGGGAGTGTATGCTGCTGATTGGCTGGAATGTGTCTGCTGACTGTGACATGCAGGGTCAAAGTTTGCTCAATGATAAAGTATTGGGGGTGGGTCGAATCTTGCATATGTTCGCAGTTCGCCGCAAACGCGAACATGCTATGTTCGCCGAAAAAAGTCCGCCGGCGAACTATTCGCGACATTTCTAGTTACTGGTAATCAAAAAGCTTAAAGCAGTGTGAGGCCTTTTTAAGTACTCAAGAGCTGTGTATTAGGAATATAAATAAATTACTGATCACTGGTTTATGGGAAGACTTGTATTTCAATCATTCGATTTTTGTATGTGTGTATCCATTTATATATGAAAACTCTCATTTAAATATGAATGGAAAAAATAATCACCACATTAACCATATGTAAAGTTTTTTAAGAATCCACAAAAATGCATCTAGTCATCACTAAGATTATTATTATTAAGAAGTGTTGGCTTTTAATCTGGCAGTACTAACAAGCAACATAGAACATTTTTTTAAATACTCTTATAATTATTTTGCTGCAAGATCGCATTTTTTTTCTACATGTATGACATATAAGAATACTGAAAAAACTAGTGGTCTGAACATATCTGCACATTCTGTCACTGCAGTTTGTCATCAAATGGAATTTATCTGGCACAAGTCACCTCACACATCAAATGTAAAATATATGTAGCAAATGAGCAGGTCTCCTGAATGGCCCTGCTAAAAATATAATTTTATAAAAAAAAGTATGTTAGTTTGAACATAGAGAGAAATATAACTTACATAAACATAATCAGTTAATCTTGAATCTCAAAATGTTTTAAATGGTGCCAACATTCGTGAAATGATAATAGAATATATAATATTACTACCTATAACTTGTTCTTCCTATCTGGTAATAAAGGACACATTAGGACCTCTACATTTACTATAATTATTCAGTAACTTTTTTTTGGAAAACAATAAATAAGCATAGTCATTAGATTATTAAGTCATGTGAATAATTATGCTGCAGTATGTGCCATAGTTTTTCTTTCTGTTCTTGATGGCTTCAGCTGCTTTAGCTGAAATGTGGCATACATTATGACCAATGCTTTTAATATAATTAATAGAAGTGTTATTAGTTTACAAGGATACACACTGTTGACAAAGCAGTTCAAACAATGCTTACCCTCTGTAAATAGTAGCGCCACATGGTAATACCTTAAAAACTTTATTGGGCAAGTTTTTGCCCATCATCATGTATAGAGCTTCAGAATAGCATACTAACAGCTATAGGACAACAATGGTCACCTTTGGTGTTGACACTAAAAAGACACACAATAAGAGTGAGTTTGTTGCCAGACCCAACCTTTGACCAGTAAGGGAAGTGATTGATAAGTTAGGTAGGGATTCCTAAAAAGTATATTTTGTCCTCCATGACTACACCATACCTAAGGGGTATCCAAGAGCAAGTGAGAGGATTAGCATTAAAGGACCACTGCAGATAAAGAAAAGAAGCCACTTGTTTGTGAAGTATATTCCAAACTAACAATATTAGCAGCTGTGCAAGCTATGGGCATAAAACCTTTTTTGAGAGCATCTGAATTTTCGAAGACTATGCTTATGAGGAGTCCATGCTGTGTGTTTTGGAGGGAGGAGTAAAGATGCAGGGAAGGGAGAGACTTTGTTAAAATAATTGGATAAGAGTGAAATTGAAAAAACACTCCGACCTCCTCGCTGGCTCAGAAGAGGACTGCTTGCTTCAGAAAATGCAACCATATCTTTCCACAAATGTAAATGCTCTTATCACAAACACAACTTCCACATATGTATAATGGATTCCCCCATGGCCCAACAGTTGCATCAAAACGTAATATGACTTCCTCTTATGTGTAATTTGATTGCTGCAGATGATAATTGCATGTGTTTTCTAAAGGATTATTTATTATATGAGCTCACAATTTGGGTGCAAAGGACATATTATGTAATATGAGCAATGTACTGAGACAATATTATGCGCTAACTGTACTTATCCTAACCAATATTTTGACCAATAGAATCTTCTATCAGGAGACAAAGGTTATTTAGGTAAGTGTGAGGAGATGAAGATTCAACCAACTTGTAATGAGAGGAAAGAGAACTTTAAAAGAGCTTTTAGGATTAACACCAGTTTAAACCACCTATGGCCCTATTCTATCAGAACCCCTTAAGCGACTCTGACCCGTAATTTTGGCTGTGGATGTTTTTTTTCTAAACTTCTAGATGTATTCTATTGCCTCAAGCCAGCAACTTACATCTTTCAGACTCCACACGTAAACCCTGCCTTTGTAAGTAGGATTTCAGGGGGTGTAATCATATGATGTGACAATATTTAGGCAAGCCTGTAATTTACTTCTTAGACACAACCAATAGAAAATGAGACTATCAATATGATGTCAGTAAAACATGGAAGTTACACGTGATCTGCAGGCGTAATTCTATGGAATTATTAAAAGCCAATAACCTTCTTACTTAAAGGGATATGTAAGTTTACTGGATTATGAATTCATCTGATAGAGGATAATTTATACTATATAAATATATATATATATATATATATATATATATATATATATAAATATATATATATATATATATATATATATATATATATTTGCATGAAAGAAAATCAAAATAAACATTTAAACACTTACCTTGAAGTTAGCAAAATCTATTGTAGTTTAAAATTAAGGTTAACACCGCCTCCATAATTTGTTTTGGCCAATCCGGTTAGATGAAAGATTTGAGACAGAGCACTATGTTAGTTGCAATGTTAACAGCACACAGCATAGGCAGGAAGCAGGGATGAGTCATATCCCAGCAGTGACTTGGAGACTGACAACACTGCTCTACTATTGGCTGAGCAAGCAAGAGCAGGTAAATAGTGGGTTAATATTGATCCCCGGATGCTGCATGCTGATTGGGTGGGGATCAGGAACTGGTGTAGACACAATCATTAGAGGGATGTGCTGTATACATACAGGCTGCTTTTTGCCTATAGACTGCAGAAATGTATTAATCCAGCAAACTTAGATATCCCTTTAATTTTTACAATTCATACATCCTGAAACAAACTTTGCAGTAAAGTAATGCCTATTACATACAGCCAACTATTACAATTGATCCAGACTGCTGATAAGACCACTATACACTTCAATTCAATCAATTATCCAATAATAAAATAAAATAGTTCATTTGACTATTTTTCTGTGATATAACATATGGTTATATTGCTTGATTCCGAAAGAACAGATCATTTTTATTATTTCCCAGCATGATACTCTGATATCAGTAACATTGGTTTCAGAAACAGAAAGTGACCACTACTAACAGATTATCCTCATTTTGTGTCTACACTTATTTGCTCAGACTGTTTGCAGATTGAATGATTTTTATATTGTTATCAGTAGATAACAGAGACATACTAGTAACCCTTTAAAACAGATATTTTACAACTAAAGTATGTGTGTCCTATAGGGATTTGCAATTGGAGTAACATATTCCAACAGCTACTTGTGCCTAAACAGCAAGCCTCCTTAAAATGGGTCGCATTAAAGATCACATATTACACAATCCACCAACATTTCTCAGGTTGTTTTTCAGAATCAGAAAGCCAAAGAAATATATTCACAGATGTTCCCTTGTTTATTTGTTGACTCTGTGTAATTTGTTTGCCCTAATTTGTTTTTGTCTACCCAGGGACTTCTCTTTTTAATTTCCCTTTCTCTGTTTACCACTCTTTGTGGAGCAGCGGTCTGTTAAGCTGTGAGAGGCACATGCCAAATTAAAAAAAAGTCACTGCAGATTGTTTTAAGCATTGGCTTCCCCTTTGGGCCTGAAGGCCTTGCTTGAAGCTTGCACCTGCTCCTCCTCCTGAGACACAGGGCTCCTGATCTTTATCCCTTGCCTTTAAGCTGCCTGATTCCTATTATCCAAAGTCAAACAGCGTTCTCTACATTCACGCCTCCAGCACTTGGCTTGAAATTAATAAGGCTGGCTGATATATTTCCCTGGAAGCCTGCCAATCTTTAACAGTGGTGTTAGATTAAAAATGTTGGCATGGTTAATGAACATCGAAAAACAAGAGCCAAAAGTTTTTCACAGTAATGCAAAAATCCTTTAAATGGAAGGAGGTGAAAAAAAGAACATCAACTTTCTTCTTCTCTGCTTTTGTTCTGACAGTTTTATTGCTATATAAACAGATATCCAGAGAGGCATAATGCTTCTTATAAAGGAAGTATTTTATAATGCAATACATACTGTGGCACTGGGCATTCTCTATGTACAGCAGAAAGACCAAGCTGTACATATCACATACTGTTATATACTGTAAGATAAGAGGCCAGATGTTATACTATCCAAAACGGTGCTATTATTTTATTCTATATTTTAATGTATTTTAAAATTGGGTTATTTTGCTTTTCTGTACTCGAAGGCTAATTACAGTGGCTGTTTAAATGTTAGGCAAATATATAATGTTTTATGAAATAGACTACAAATTGCATCTGTTATTTGTCTTGTCTATATATAAACAAAGCAATAAAACATTAACATAAATGTTAACACAACTGTAAACCAATATAACATCAGGCTCACTCTCAAAGCTGATAATATTACCATTGTAAATGTTTTATAATTGTTGTGTGTGTAAAGTCTGTGCTGTGGCTGACTACATTACTGTTACCAATTTCCTTTTGTCACAATATGTGTTACCCACTGCTTGTCCTTATTTCCACACCCGAGAGACACTGTTGCCTGGCACGTCGGCCTATTAATAACTGAAACTTCTTTTTTTCTGTTTTTTTTACAGGAACAGCACAGTCCACCTGTCACACACTAAGGGCCTCATTCAATTGCAATTTGGAAAATTGAAAAAAGGGCTCTATGTAAACAAATTGCATATTTTTTACAGAAGTTTTTGGTTGGTGAAGACCTTGCTTTTGGATAGAAGTTCACTAACTAAAAAAAATCTGTAAAAAAATATGCTATGTGCTTATATTGAGCACTATTCAATTGGCCAAATCCCAATTGAATGAGGCCCTAAGTATGTCTCAGGAGAAAATAGTAAGAACATGTTTAAAGCACTAAATTTGCGAATGCATGGTTAATTATAAGGGCTTACAAATAAACTTACACATTTAAAGGTGATTTCCTTTTTAAACATTGCTGGTGATAACTTCTTGGGTATGTGAAGAGGAATAATTGCAGAACTTGCAGAGATCCACACTTGGCTGCTGGGTAGAATTATTTGATTTCTATGTACACTCCATTACACTCACATTTGCAGCTGTTTGCTCTCTGGCAACGGAAGAGTATTTTTTTTCCATTTATTGTGGTGCTCAATAGCCTACCAGCACCAATTCTGCTTCTGTAATATAGACAGAAAGAGAAATATTAAGGAAATATATAATTTCTAGAATATTATGTTCTAAAATGAGTGAAAGTTCTACAGAAAGGACATTCATAAACATAGGATAGTACAGAAGTGTATACAGAGTTATTTTAAAGAAGACAGTATTTAAGGGTTTTAAACAGCTCAAAATAGACACTTTTATCCTCAACTCTAGCCTTTAAACTGGCCTGCATGGACATAATACAATTCACCTGGTAACATATAATGGAGATGACTCACTGGTCTGTTTAACTATTTAAAACAGTTTGTCCAGTTTAAATGTTCCACCTGTGCAAACAATCAATCAGAATTATGGCAACCATCACAAGCAGGTACATTCTACATAAAAGCAAAGTATATCAACATCAATTTCTTGTAAGTCTGTATATCAGTGGTTTGTCCATTTCAACAATATCAGAAGGGGACTAAAAGCATAATTATTTGGAATATATAAACACATCAGTAGGACCACTTGATGGAATATATTGTCCATCATCTTTAGAAAAACTTGATGGAATATATTGTCCATGTTCTTTAGAAAAACTACTCCAGTTCATTGATTATTCTGCAGAGTCTCATATTTAAGTTATGGAGTCTTAGTAAATAGGCTGCATATTATCGTTATTATTATCGTTTATTTATAATGCGCCAACATATTCTGTAGTTCTGTACATAAGATAAGTTCAAGACAAAGATACATACAAATTAAACATAGCAGAGCAAGGAGGGCCCTATCTTTGAGACTCAAATCTATAGTGTCCATAGTGCTTTCCCCAAAGCACCCTGCAGGATTAAAACTTGCAGACTTACAATCTAAGGTATTGTGTGCGGAAAAGGAGGGAGAGAGAGGTGATGAGCTTGATAGGGTGGAAGGTGACACGCTTCTTTAAAGAGACGTGTTTTTAGAGAGGTTTTGAATGTTTTGAGGCAGGAGGATAATCTGGTGGAGCAAGGCAAGGAGTTACAGAGAATAGGGGCAGCACAAGAAAAGTCCTGAAGGCGAGAGTGAGAGGAGGTGACAAGAGATGTGGAAAGAAGAAGGTCATTAGCAGAATGAAGAGGGCGGGTGGGGAGTATTTGGAGATGAGACCAGAAATGTATGGGCGTGCGCTATTGTTGAGGGCTTGGGAAGTTAGGGTCATGATTTTAAATTGTATTTTGGAGGCTAAGAGAAGCCAATGGAGTGATTGACAGAGAGGTGATGCCGACACTGAACGTTGTGTACGGAAAAGATGAGTCTAGCAGAGGCATTCATAATGGATTGACGTGGAGATAGTCGGGTGGTGGGTAGGCCAGCAAGCAGCGAGTTGCAGTAGTCAAGTCGAGAGATGATGAGAGAGTGTATTAAGATTTTAGTTGTGTCTTTCGTAAGATAGTGTCGAATTCTGGTGATGTTTTTTAGATGGAGAAGACAAGAATTAGTTAGTGATTGTATGTAAGGGATGAAAGACAGAGCGGGGTCCAGTAGAACCACAAGACAACTGGGTTGGATGGTAGGGGTGTTAATGTCATTGTTAACAGTGAGAGAGATGAGAGGAATCAACGCTGTGGGAGAGGGAGGGAAGATTAGGAGTTCTGTTTTAGACATGTTGAGTTTGAGATGGTGGGTGGACATCCAAGAGGATATACTAGATAGGTAGTTGGAGACATGTGTTAGAAGAGAGGGGGATAGATCTGGTGCTGAGAGGTAGATTTTGGTGTCATCTGCATAGAGATGATACTGCAGCCCAAAACAGTTTATAAGGGTACCAAGTGAGGATGTGTAAATGGAGAAGAGGAGGGGGCCTAGGACTGATCCTTGGGGTACGCCAACAGACAGGGGGTAAGAAGAGGAAGAGGTGTCAGAGAAGGAGATACTGAATGATCGATTTTGTAGATATGATGAGAACCACGAGGGAGCAGTGTCTTGAATACAGAGGGAGGAGAGGATATGGAGTAGAAGTGGATAGTAAACTGTGTCAAAGGCAGCAGAGAGATCTAGAAGAAGGAGAATAGAAAAGTGACCTTTTGACTTGGCGGTAAGCAGGTAATTGGTGACTTTAGTGAGAGCTGTCTCAGTGGAGTGTTGGGGCCGAAAGCCGGATTGGAAGGTGTCAAGAAGGGAGTTATAGGAAATAAAGCTGGTAAGAAAAGTGACCTTTTGACTTGGCGGTAAGCAGGTAATTGGTGACTTTAGTGAGAGCTGTCTCAGTGGAGTGTTGGGGCCGAAAGCCGGATTGGAAGGTGTCAAGAAGGGAGTTATAGGAAATAAAGCTGGTAAGGTGGTTATAGACAAGCCGCACCAGCAATTTGGAAGTCAGGGGAAGTAGAGAGATAGGGCGATAGTTAGATGCAATGTCAGAGTCAGATGAGTATGGGTGTAATTACATTTTGAGGATGGGTGTAATTAGTGAGGTGAGTGGATAATAGCAGGCTAGCGACTTCATCCTCTGTAGCTGGGGCAAAGCAGTTCAAAGTGGCTGTTGGATTGGGGGAGGGAGAAGACTGAGTGTGGTTGGATAGTTGAGATGGTAGAGTGAGTGTGCCACTGTGAGATGAGAGTTCATTGTTGATATTTTGTATTTTATGAATAAAATGGTTGTCAAAGACTTCAGCTGTGAGAGAAGAAGGGATCGGAGGTGGTGGTGGGTGGATGAGAGTTTTTAAAGTGGCGAACAGATGCTTGGGGTTAGAGGACAGGGTTGATATTAGTGAAGTGAAGTAGTGTTGTTTGGCGAGGTTGAGGGCAAAGGAGTAGGAACGTAACATAAATTTGTAGTGGAGGAAATCTGCAGAGGTGTGTGATTTCTTCCAGAGCCGTTCATCAGTGCGGGAGCACTTCTGGATGTATTGTGTTTGTGTCGTCAAGGGTGGAAGAGAGAGTAGAGTTGTAGGGTGAGGTTGGTGATGGGGCTGAGAAGGGGTTGGATATTAGTAGAGAGGTGAGCAGTGTCAAGTGCTAGCAGGTTTCTGTGGGTGATGGTGGCAGGGGGTGAAGAAGGGTGGTGGGAGGAAGAAGAGGTGAGGTTGAAGGTAGGTAAGTGATGGTCTGATAGAGGGAGTGGGTGGATGACTGGGTTGGAGGCTGTGCTGAGATTGGTAAAGATAAGGTCTAGAGTATGTCCAGCATGATGAGTTGAAGAATCTGTAAGTTGTGAGAGGCCAAGGGAAGAGGTGAGTGCAAGCAGTTTGGCTGCAGCTGGGGAGGTATGAGTGTCAATGGGAATGTCTGGGGGTCGATAGATCACGGCAGCATGTAGAGAGATAGGTGAAAAGAGGCGGATAGTATGAAGTTCAAAGGATGAGAATTGGAGTGATGGGACAGGGGATAAGAGGTGAAAAGTACAGCGAGTGGCAAGCAATACACCCACACCACCACCTTCTTTATTCCCAGGTATAGGTGTCTGGCTGAGGTGAAAGCCACCATGAGAGACTGCTGCAGGGGAGGCAGTGTCTGAGGTAGAGAGCCAGGTCTCCGTGAGAGCCAGAAGATGGGACTGGGACTTACAGTGCTGTTTCTGCTTGTGAGTGTTAGGGAGGGGATGAGATTGTGAATGGAGGAGGGAGAGGAGCTCATGGGAGCAGAGAAGAGGAGAGGAGAGAAAGGAATGTGAAATGCTAATATTGTTGGGGACGTGATATGGAGAGGCTGCAAAGGAAAGTCTGAGAGAGAGGCAGTAGGTCATAAGAAAGAGGAAAGTGTGAGAGAGAATTGTGACAGTGTGTAAGATTAGGAGAAAGATTGGATGATTGTTTGATTGTGGGGGGAAGAATTATTATCCCAAGATATAAAAGTTGTAGTGAGATAGCTTCAGGAGCATGGGAAAAGAGTGTGATAAGGTTAATCAGAATGACGGTGGTGGGTGAGTATCTAAGAGACTTTATTAATTAGCTTTTAGCAGGTGATATTAACTAAGCAGGTGCAAGTCATGTGAGTATCTATAAATTAAGGTAATGCAAGGGTAGGTGGGAGTGGGGCAGGGAGGGAGGCAAGAGAGATCAGTTAGTTGTTAGTGTCCAGAGTAAAGGGATAGGAGGTCTGAAGATATATAAGAAGACCATTTGTCACAGGTGTGAAGTAGCAAAATAGGTGGTGTGTGTGAGGTGGGATACAACACACAGTATAGTACATTAACAAGCTAGATAATTAACAAGGTTACAAAAATGTTACACAAATGTTACTATGTGGCCAGATATCATATAAAATATGAAAGTTAGTAATTAATGTAGCAGTTAATGTATATTGATGTTGGTCTTCCAAGTGACTGTAAATACCTTGGAATCAGTCAGTTGTTAGTGTCCAGAGTGAAGGCATAGGAGGTCTGAAGATACTGCTTGTAATCAGTTAGTTGTTAGTGTCCAGAGTGAAGGGATAGGAGTTCTGAAGATACTGCTTGTAATCAGTTAGTAGTTAGTGTCCATAGTGATGGGATAGTTGTTAGTGTCCAGAGTGAAGGGATAGGAGGTCTGAAGATACTGCTGTGATGAGAGACAGGGAGACAGGCATAGAATATATTAGTAAATAAGTTCCATATAATATATTAAACTTGAGTGGTCTCAAATCAGTAGTGAGAAAGAGCTCACCTAGTGAATATGGCAACACAGTGCTCTTTTGTCATTACCCACAGGTGATAGTTGGGCTATCTAATATGGAGCCTAAAGGGGAAGCATATTTTGTGTTCCTATAACCATGGCAAAGTGAGTCCAGGGATTGGCATGTGCCACAGATATTGCAAATCTCCATTTTACCCTGGAGCTCTGAAAGAGTTAACTCCTGGAGGAATTTGATTATCTCAGCTGTGTATATACTTTAAGACACTAGCTGAGAAATAGGGGGGCCGTTTTATGCACTATAGCCTATCAGGGAGAGAGGCTATTTATGCAATGCAGCCTGACAGTAAGGGGTTGTAATTATGGCAGGCTCCGTTTGGGCATTCAGCCTTGGAAAGGCTGTGCAAGAGACTGTGGGTAAAGTTTGTTTGGAACTGCAACAAGAGAAATACAGAGAGGTGTATTGGAACTGTAAAGATGGACACCAGAGAGGAATGTCCATACTGGAGTCTGAAGTTGGAGAAAGATAGAGATACAGAGGCATAGAGCAGATGAGTAAGCCGCACAGTGGAAACTTGGACTTAAATGTAAAAGGCCAGTGATTAAAAACAACATATTGGACTGTTTGTTATTGTTTTGCTCCATTCAGGTTTAGCTGGATGGAAGCTCTGATCGTTAGGAACTGTCACAGTGATGGCAGTGCTCTTTGTGAGCCAAACCTGTTATTTTCTTTTGGTCTATTTGTTCTATGAGTCTACCAGCTTAGAATTATATATATAAAGCACCGACAGTTTGCATACATGCTTTCTGCAATACACATCATATCCCTCATCTAAAAAGATGAAAGTTTCTCCATGTGTAAATTGTCTTTCTAAAATACTAGCACATTGTTGATCTCTTGCTTTGAAATTTTAAATTGTTTGGTTTTTAATTTTAAATATTCCAGACTCCTGTCATAGTGCATTTGAAGTCTTTTGCTCCTAATTCTTTGGTCATCACATATATAAAATTTACATCCTTCCAGTTTTGTGAAATAAAAAGCACCTGAGTTGTCAGGGATATATTTCAGTGTAAGTCTTGCATTCCATAGATTTGTGGTAGTTGTTATGATGTACAATAATTGAAAGAATTGACATACACATGTGACATAAATTAAATTAGCTTTTTTTATTGCTCAATAACACCATATGATCCACTAACATTTATTACACTTAAATTGTTTCAGTTCAAGGTTAATTTCTATAATGAATTGCATCAGGTTACTTGTGTAACTCAGTTCTGAGAAACCTGAAACAGCAGCTGTGATCTTTCCTTCAGGTTAATGCACCTGGTCCATCAATTGCAATTCTAACAAAGTGTATATATGTCTTATGTCATTAATTATCTGAAATTGTTAGGAAATGTTGCATGATAAAAACTATCCAACTCTAGGCCTTGATGAAGGGACTCTGTGTTGTGGCCGTGGAGTGAATCCTTGCACTGCAAATATATAAATGTATAATTTCACATTATAGAACATCTTACTCCTAAAATCATACAAGAGCTCAATTACCGCAATATCCCTTATCTAGCCACATCAAGAGAGGCTGAGTTATACAATTCCTTCACTCTAACCCAGTGGAGCAGTCTTCAACATCCGATATGATTCATAATAAACTGGTACAGATTCAGAAATTTGTCTCAGACATAAACACATCAATAAGATCACTTGAAAACAAAAAAAATAAAAAAATTGAAAACCTTCTCGAAACAATACTAAATCAGCCCTATTATTTTTCCTCAATGTTGAAAAACGTAGCCTGTAACGTAGTCCGCAAGCCTTGAGGCTATTAAATTGGCCCCATAAAGCAACCCGCCAACGACTTGCGGGGTAAGAGCGAGAAAAGGCTATGGGATGTGGAAATTTAAACTGTCAAGTCTGTAACTGTTACATTCCATTCATGCTATTACATTGCAACAAATTCACTGGTGTTCAAGCCTGTAACCCACAAGGGGGGTAAAGTCCTATCCGTAGCAGTATAAATGTAGATATACACACACTACTGTACTTATAGTTATAGGGAAAGTGATGTTGGGTATTCAAATTAATAGCACAACATTCTCAAGCTCGCAAATCTGCAATCTAAAATACTTTATTTTCAGTTTAATTTCTGTGTTCTATCTATCCGGACAATCAATGTGTTAATACATATAATGGAACTCGCATGGACTAGAATATCATATTTACGGATTTATCAATATTGCATTATTTCTGGAATACGTGTCCGATCGAAACTCGTAAGTAAAGCGCATACAGCTTTGAAATCCCAACCTTCATTTTTCAGTGACGTAATTATGTCAATCTCTGTTGCCATTGGCTCCATCTAAACCCATAACTAAGGGTTTGACTAATAGATCATGTTAATGGCCGCACTATAACGTGCGAAAAATGGTTTACGGTTTGCGTCTCAAGCCCGTAACTCGTGGCATGGTCTAATTTAATAGCTCTGTAACGCAGTCAAATTTCAAGCCCACAGCCTTTGCGGGCTTGCCAATGCCGCTACAGGCTTGGAATTTAATAGGGCTGAATGCCTTCCAACGCCTTCCACCATTAGTCCAAGGTGACGCTCTGCTTCTACCCCAACCAATATGTCAGCCCCATTTCATCTCATCCCAACTACATTTATCATCAATCCTTCACAGTAAAAGCAGCTATGATTCTCAGTCTTTTGAATTATCAACTCAAATGGTTATCCCTTGACCAGGAATTATTCTGCCATCATTTTGCTGGAGTCAAAGCATTTGTGTGCCAACACTAACAGCCTCTCCTTCATAACACAAACTTCTGTTCATCACTTCTTTCATTTACTCCCCCTTCTTTGATCCAGCATCGATCCAGCATACAGCTACACCCATTTGAAACTATTTCAACACCAAGGGTTGTAACTTCAGTGGCTGTAAATTTTGATTTACCATACGATACATGCCGAAATAATCTGCCCATCAGACACCCATCCAAGATGACTACCATCCATCAACATATCTCTCCTTACATATGACCCTCATATCTCCTCTCACCCATCACCTGCCTTCATGATTTTTCTTATAACTCACTAAGGCTCACTAAAGGTTTATACTGCCTCAGGAACCTTTCTCATAGAGAAAACGTAATATCTGCCACAAAGGAACCTGAGGTCATGCAGAACCTTCTATCTTCAGAGATCGAAAAAAGGATACACGATTGGGTCACTTCTCAAAAGTGTTAATTATAGCATTATCTTGATCCAGTGCTCTCTAAGACTGGTTTGCACATTAACCAGCACTTTTCTTTAAAAGGTCTTACTATAAATATAGTGTCTTTTCAGGTACTTTAATATTATTATTATTATTATTACCTACCTTTATTATAAAATAGCAGTGTGATGACACAGGGGTGAGGGGACCATCTGTGCCCCAAACCCACCTGCTTTCAGCCACAAGAGCACCCCTAGATTGCCAGCTCCCAGTTGCCTTTTGCAGGTATCCGGATACATGAACAGGATGCCCGGAACACAGGAAGCTCAGGAAGCACATTCATCAATGCTACCCCCAGTGGGGAGCAGCAGAATTCAAGGTAGTAATAATTACAGTGGTTAGAATTATTATATTCCTTTAGAATAAACCATACACATTGTATATGTATGTTTAAATTGACAACTTCTTTATTGATGAACACACAGCAACTGTAAACAGTACAGCAACCAATTACAATGAGTCACAACCCTAGACAAACATAGAATTAGCCAATCCTCTTCGTCCATGCCCTTGGCCACTGGTGGGGGAGCTGTCCATCAAATTATGTCATCCCCTGATTACCCTCATTCCAACTTCTAGTCCTAAACCTTTCTTGGCAACCAAGTACCCCTGAATATGTGGGTCCCTTTCCATGTGAGTCCCACAAAACATATTTTATTAGAACCCCCAGGGGAAATCCTGCATTTCAAGCCTAAACATGACCATATGACCACATGACCACTCAGCAATATGAGCACATTAAATCATATTTACTCTTAGGGAAATATTACCTAGTAGGTAATAACATTGCATCCATGCTTATCCTGGTACAGGGATTAACAGGGGTTATACATTACACCTCAACTCCACTTTTATTAAAATATGATTAATAAGATTGAACTGGCACCTCCCCCATCATTTCATGACCGTCTCTAAATTGCTTGGCCTTTTGATCCCTGTATGCCAAGGGAGAGCGGAAGTCACACATTCATGTCACAAATTATTCTGCAAGGAAGCCCTCATGCGGGGGGTTTGATATTGTGTCTCTTTCGCAGACATAAAATCTCATTCAATTGAGCAATTGTAAGTTACTGGAGCACGTTTTGGAGCCCATAAACTAATTTGCTATTCCATTGGCATTTTTTTGAGAGCCAAAAACTGCTTACATGTTACTGGCTTGAAATCCTTGCTGTTGTTAAACAAGGAACTTACAGTCTATCAAAGCCTTTGATCTTTCAAGGTCTGAAAAAGTTCCAATCACTAAAATCGCAAATCTCTATGCAATTGCCAAAATTCCTCAAGACCGCACCCGCAGTCAAGCCCGCAAATTTGCGGCCCAAAGCTTACAGGTTCAAAATAGGACCAGCAAAGGGTTTAAAGACTAGTTTGGAACACTGCAAAACACAATAAAAACACAAATGCACTTTCAAATATGGACAAAGCAATGTAAGGCATTAGAATTACACACACAACAACTCTCAAATATCAAATAGTTAAAAAATATATACATATTTTTTTCCTCATATGTTGTAATAGTCATCCATATGCCTATATGAAAAGTCATGCTGCAAGATGCTGAAAGCTAATAAAGACACACTACTACATTAAATTGCAACACAAATACATGAAATGGCTGCGATATTAACCCTTTCTTACTCACAGAGGCTCTAATGTGGACCCCAAAAATACAAAGATCATCTTATATACACCTCACTCATGACATCTACATTGGGAAAACAGAGTGGCCAAATTACACCTGCACATCACATATATCAAGTACCATTTTTATTTATGGTTGTGCCCGACTCTCTGTGACCCTTTGGACTGCAGCACATTCAGCTATGTATCTGCCTCTGCTATTCCACAAGGTTTGCATGCCAAACATACTGGAGTGGGTTGCTAGTTCCTTCTCTACTGGACTGTGATTTGTCTGACCTCTCTGCTATGACCTTCCCACCTACAGTGGCCCTACATGGTATAGCTCACAGCTTCATTGAGGTACACAAGCCCCTTCACCACCACCAGTTAACAACCCAGAAGGGGACCAGGAGAACATACACCACACTAATTTACTCCAACCCATCAAGAAGGGCTGCAAAACCACATAGAGGCTGTGCAGAGGCAAGTCGACCAACAGCTTACTCACCTCCATCAGGGATAATCTCGGCTACGCCCATCCTGGAAAGTCCCACGCCATTGCTGATGGCCATGTGCCAAGATGTATACCCATTATCATTTGGTGTCATCCCATTAAGTGTTTTGCTATCAATCAATTCACATTATCACCTGTCATATTGTTATCAGGCCTTCCTCCACAGTATCACAAAGTGGACTTTGCATGTGTATTAACCTTTTATTATGATATATGATATATATTATTATATATCTTATGATATTATTACTATTATCATTATTGTTATTATATGTATTAACCTATTGCATCGTAACTAGAGCTCATTACTGATATAGGAATGTAACACAATTGTGATGTCTGTGGATGTCCCAAAACCCTAACAATTGAAAACACACTGACACTGTGAGAACGTTATAACAAATCTTTATTTCATACACAGAGCACAATCCGAAATGGAGAAGACTGTGCATTAATATCATTTGCGTGGTGTGGGAGGATCCTGGAAGGGCAAGTGGCCTGATTTTGGGAAAAAGAAGATACCTAAAGGGGGTAATGTTATAATGTCATAGAATAATCATGATGCATAGCACCTACCAGGGTTACATTCGGTCACTACACCACTGCAATGGGAATCTGATAAAAAAAGGATCATCAGACATCACTCCATTTAATTAAAGAAACCATTAATGTGCATAGCATTTATAACTTGTCTATATCTGCTCAATTAAACAGATGTATAAACCTCTGGACTGTGTAATCCAATCTAGTTTTACACATACAGTGTGTTTCCAAAACAAAAATCACCTCATGAATGAACCCAGACCTCCTTGATGCTGAAAGAGAGAAAATAAAGGTATTTATGAATAATACATTGTGTTGTGTTCATTCCTAACTATCTGACATCTAGGCTTGAACCTGGATGATTCACTTAATTGCAACTATGACTAGCTATCATTTGCTAGATTTGATCTATTCTTTGGTTCTTGATCTTGATTGTTCTTTGCTCCTATTGAGTGACCTAGCTCTATGTGTATCTATGTGTGTAATTTAATTTGTGTTTATTGGTATTATGTGTAATCTGAAAATATGTGTAATCAAGGACTAAGTGTAAATTCGTAAATAAATCAATATAAATGAACACTACAGGAACATACTGCTCTGAAATATCTCCTATTCTCACTCACTCTGCTCAAACCCCTAACTCCGGGACCTGCGTGCTACTTCGTCAGAATCTACAACACAGTCAACGCATAGGCTTGTTGAACGCAACTTAGGGCTAGACCACTTTCTATTAGCTGAAAGGCCTGTGTCGCACTCCATTGTACCATGATTGGATCGTAACTGCGGACCGTATGTAGTCAAGCCCATTAACAGTTTGCGGCCGCTGGAGGCCGCTTCGGGACGTAACTCGCGCCCTTGCTCAATTGATAAACACCAAAATTGTAGACGACCATGCAAAAGGCCAGCAGACATACGGCCTATATACCGCGAGATGCGGCCTTCACCTTTAATGAGGCTCATAGTGTCTGATTAGCCCTTTTTAGCCCATGCAGTCTATGAAATTGATTCCATCCTTTACTCTGTTGGAATCAATTTCACCCCACAAACAGGTAACCCTGTAACTTGAGCCCCTCCACCCCAGGGACCCCAGAAATACAATTTATAATCTCCCTGGGAAAAATGCAGTATTTCAACACCAATGAGTGATTGGAACCATTACATCAATAATTTAACACAACCATACAATAATTATCATTAATCATACAACAATGCAATAATTCTGATTAATCCCACATTGTGGCCCCCTCCATGAACATGACATGGTGTACCCACAAAACATGGCGAAAAATAATAGTGGAAATCATCAGGTGCTGAATTGGACCCAGGGGGCAATTTAGGGTAACGTGTAGATAAGTAAAGAGATGTAAGGGTGAAGAGGTACTAAGGGCTTTTCTTGTTTCGGTCAAGATTTTGAATTTTATTCTGTGTATGGAGACTGACAGAGGTACAGTGGGAAAATGTTGGACAATGTGGATGAGTCATGATGGACTGAAATGGGGATAGATTGTTGAATGGTCAGTGAGAGTTGACATGTGTAGTAAAGTGAAGCTGCTTGGCTCTAAATCTTCGGAAAGGTTTCTGACAGAATATTCATAAGAGAAAGGGGTTAATAGAGAATATTAATGGTGCATTTTTTGACAAAAAGTAGGATGTTTTAAATAATAACTTTTAATTACTTTAGATGGAAATTCCAAAGCCCAGACCAACACTTTATCTGGGGAGCCTGCATCTCCTTCATATAAGAAAAGTTTTTAGAGAAAATTAGTATATACCATACTAAATGCAATCTAAAGTGATGTTGCATACTGTTAAGGCTGATTGAGACAAATATGTGAAGAAATAAAATAGAAGGCTGACTAAATTTAGGATGAATTATGACTGTGACAAGTTAATTAGATGTATCAACCATATTTTACATACATCCCAATAGTTATATATTATTGCAATCTGTGCTTTTGAGATATTTACTTAATTTTCAATTAACCATTTTAACTGTGACGGAATTTGGTAATTATAAGAAGCAATAGATTTGAGCATTGATTAATAATTAATTAAATTAATGGTATGATTTTTGATTACTTGAAAAGTCTTCTCACCTTCCTATTAAGATGACAAAAGTATTTTTGTAACATTTTTGTCAATTTGCTTCATATGGTATTTTGAATAACTACACTTGATTTGATTATATCTGCTACATTCTCAGGAGGTTGTGTCCATGTAAACTAATTTGTTTTCCATTGCAACTGCTGAAAGTTCTTAGTGTTTGTAGCTACCATATTCAGAAGTTTGTTTAATATTAAAACTGTTTCACTTACTGTGTGTTTCAAAATGTCTTCTTTTCCCCTGTTGACTAGTTTATGGATGGGAACTAATTACACTCCCGTCTGTTTTACACTCTACCTCAAGTTAATTATCTTCTACATTATGATATTTAAATGATACCCATTTGTTTAAAGACAAAGGAACTATTATTATGGCGGGAGATTCTAACATGATCATAATTCCTATATTAGCAATAGGGTTAATCAAACTCTTCTTTTCTTCTTCTGTGGAGAAAACAACACCCAAACCAGATATTATTCTTCATCACATAAATCCTATTCCAACATAGATTTCTATTTAATATGCAGAGCTATACCTCAGATACTTAAAGACTGTGATATTATTCCCAACTCTTGGTCAGACCACAACATTATTGAATTAGGTATCACGCCACCGAACTTGGCTACGCCACATTGAAGTTATAGATTAAATTATTCTCGCCTGCCCTCACCATCCATCCAGACCTCAAAAGAGCAAATCATAACCAATTATTTTCAGATTAATAAAAACCAAGAAACACCCTTCATATGGCTTGCCCATAAAGCTTACATAGGCTGCCTTATAATTAAAGACGTTTTTTTTCTAAGAAAAAAGAGAGACAAACTCTATTATAACCTTTCAAATAAACTTAGATACCTCTTCTATCCTATACCAACAAATAACAAAAGTTAAACATCACCAAATACTAACAATACAATCTCAAATAATTGCATTTTACAATTTCAAAATGAGAAGGCCATGAGATTGATTAAATGTATCTTTTTATCCAAAGCCAATAAGCATAGCCCCCCATTAGCCAGATTCTTTCATTAAAATATACAAAATTATAAATACGATAATTTAACATAAAACTAACAATGTCCCAGATCCAGACAACTTCTCTGCAGGCGGTTATAAGGTATACCATATCTTAAAGATTTATATGATCACATTATAGACTTTAACCCAGTTCATCAAGAATTGACTGATGCATATATTGCAGTTGTACTGAAACCTAGACGAGACTCTCTTTACTGCCAGAATTATATACCCATCTTGTTGATGAATGTTGACCTAAAGATTCTTACCAAAATCATAGCCAGCCATATCAATATGTTTCTCCCCAATATCATTAGCTCAGACGAAGTAGGATTTATTCCATAAAGTCAATGTCAGATGGATATTAAATTTCGTCCATATTAGATATTGAAAATGCATTCAACACAGTTCATTGGCCATACCTATTTCAGACCTAATAACACACCTTAAAGGGATATCTAAGTTTGCTGGATTTTGAATGCATCTAATGGAGGAGAATCAGAAGTGTGTGAAAAAATGTTTGCATGAAAAAATACCAAAATATACATTTAAACACTCACCTTGAAGTCAGCAGAATTTCTTGCATTTGGAAACAGTTGGCTTTCATTGTTGACACCCCCAGCCAATCTTTTCTAAAAGTTTGACCATTCACAGGCAGCATATTATCCATTTTGTTTTGGAATGATTTGTTTTGGCCAATTAGGTTAGCTGAAACTCTTGAATTAACTCTGGTTTCCTGTCTGTGGCGTAAAGCAGCATGGGATATGTAGCAAAGCAGCTGGAAAACGTGTTGTATCACTGACATGTGACAGGAAGCTGCAAGGAGAAAACTGCAAGGAGATTTGCTGAGCGGACAAGAGCAGGTTTATAATGGGTTAATATTGCTCCCTGGATGCTGCATGCTGATTGGGGGGGGGGGCAGATGTCTGTTTTGATACACCCTGGAGGTGTCAACATAATCATTCGAGGGATTTTCAGATAGTACTAAAAATAAAATGTGCTGCATACACATAGGCTGCTTTTTGCCTATAGAGTACAGACATGGATAAATCCAGCTCACTTAGATATCCCCTTAAAAAGGGAACCTGCGTAATATTAAGAACAATAATTTAAATTAAGTCTAATGCAAATGTGGGGTGGAAAAAGCGCACAATCCCTTCAGTAGTCCCAATGTTATGGGTTAATTTTTGATCTGAAGCTCTCAATGTTGGTTTCTCTTATGTAGAAATGTTTTATATATACACAATGTCTTGATGGCGGACAGATAGATAGATGCTATGTATCTATCAATTGGCTGGTTGCCAGTTGGATCTGGTGGCAATGAGGTAGAACAATACTGTGGATGTAACCACCTGTTGATGTTGCGGTTTCGCTGTAATGATAATGTCTAAACAGCCATGGATCCTTCAAGCGCACCCCAAATCAATAAGATGGAAACCAGGGTTGATAAACAGGTTTTATTCATAGAATGTAACATATACACAGTAATTTGTCTTAGGTGTGTGCCATATACAACAGATAGAACAAAAAATAAATAAAAAGTAAATACAAACTCTAAAATATTTAAAACCTATAAAAACTTTAATAGGTTGGTGCACAAAAATGATGTCTCCACTTTCTTTGAGGTGTTGGAAATGATATTAATGTGCAAATACACTTCATCAAACGCGTTTGCCCGTTTTGCTGACGGCTTCCTCAGTAATAATGATATAAATGGGGTGTTGGTAGTACCCTGTTAGGATGAGTAATTGGATAAGAAAATAAGTAATTGTCAGCTGCCCTTTGGGATCAATCACTTTAGTGATTGTCTGGCCATTAGTGTTCTGATAGCAGTTTATGAATTATCCCTTTGTTGAAGTTTATATGCTTTCTGTATAACATTAGTGTTATGATCCATGCAAAATATATATATCGCCCAAGTTGAATTATGGGAAAGAATGTTACAAATCAATATATGATCTATACCTCAAGTTCAGCCCAGGGGAGACGCTGATGTTTTAGTCTATGTGTGATTGTGTGGTGCCCGACATACCACCCATGTAAAGCCATTAAATGTGTATTTGTACAACAAAATGTATATACATACACTGTAGTGGGTATTATGATATGTGTGTGCTGATATGGTGTACAGCATACCACAAATGCACAACCATGCAAACAAAATATCACATATACAGGGAGTGCAGAATTATTAGGCAAATGAGTATTTTGACCACTTCATCCTCTTTATGCATGTTGTCTTACTCCAAGCTGAATAGGCTCGAAAGTCTACTACCAATTAAGCATATTAGGTGATGTGCATCTCTGTAATGAGAAGGGGTGTGGTCTAATGACATCAACACACTATATCAGGTGTGCATAATTATTAGGCAACTTCCTTTCCTTTGGCAAAATGGGTCAAAAGAAGGACTTGAAAGGCTCAGAAAAGTCAAAAATAGAGAGATATCTTGCAGAGGGATGCAGCACTCTTAAAATTGCAAAGCTTCTGAAGCGTGATCATCGAACAATCAAGCGTTTTATTCAAAATAGTCAACAGGGTCGCAAGAAGCGTGTGGAAAAACCAAGGCGCAAAATAACTGCCCATGAACTGAGAAAAGTCAAGTGTGCAGCTGCCACGATGCCACTTGCCACCAGTTTGGCCATATTTCAGAGCTGCAACATCACTGGAGTGCCCAAAAGCACAAGGTGTGCAATACTCAGAGACATGGCCAAGGTAAGAAAGGCTGAAAGACGACCACCACTGAACAAGACACACAAGCTGAAACGTCAAGACTGGGCTAAGAAATATCTCAAGACTGATTTTTCTAAGGTTTTATGGACTGATGAAATGAGAGTGAGTCTTGATGGGCCAGATGGATGGGCCCGTGGCTGGATTGGTAAAGGGCAGCGAGCTCCAGTCCGACTCAGACGCCAGCAAGGTGGAGGTGGAGTACTGGTTTGGGCTGGTATCATCAAAGATGAGCTTGTGGGGCCTTTTCGGGTTGAGGATGGAGTCAAGCTCAACTCCCAGTCCTACTGCCAGTTCCTGGAAGACACCTTCTTCAAGCAGTGGTACAGGAAGAAGTCTGCATCCTTCAAGAAAAACATGATTTTCATGCAGGACAATGCTCCATCACACGCGTCCAAGTACTCCACAGCGTGGCTGGCAAGAAAGGGTATAAAAGAAGAAAATCTAATGACATGGCCTCCTTGTTCACCTGATCTGAACCCCATTGAGAACCTGTGGTCCATCATCAAATGTGAGATTTACAAGGAGGGAAAACAGTACACCTCTCTGAACAGTGTCTGGGAGGCTGTGGTTGCTGCTGCACGCAATGTTGATGGTGAACAGATCAAAACACTGACAGAATCCATGGATGGCAGGCTTTTGAGTGTTCTTGCAAAGAAAGGTGGCTATTTTGGTCACTGATTTGTTTTTGTTTTGTTTTTGAATGTCAGAAATGTATATTTGTGAATGTTGAGATGTTATATTGGTTTCACTGGTAAAAAAAAATAATTGAAATGGGTATATATTTGTTTTTTGTTAAGTTGCCTAATAATTATGCACAGTAATAGTCACCTGCACACACAGATATCCCCTAAAATAGCAAAACTAAAAACAAACTAAAAACTACTTCCAAAAATATTCAGCTTTGATATTAATGAGTTTTTTGGGTTCATTGAGAACATGGTTGTTGTTCAATAATAAAATTAATCCTCAAAAATACAACTTGCCTAATAATTCTGCACTCCCTGTATAGTTGTGAGTATACGAGTTGCTGCTAACGCTTGGTGGCTCGCGTAGCGAGCCCACGGCCCTCGCGAAGGTGCTCCTTGCCAGCAACTGCGACCCTCGCAAACTTTACGTCGTAACGCAAACAACATACGAAACACGTTACCACCCATTACGACCTCGCAAAAATGGGCCGCAACCCGCGGACATGAAAAAATGTTAAACACAATAAATACACACAACACATACATAAAAAGCTTACCTACAGCAAGAGGGGGCATCCAGGACCTCAAAAAATGAAGTTACACCTTAATTTAACTCAAAATAAAAGAGTTTAGACACTAAAAAATTCTCTAAGCGAGAGAAAAAATGGCTGCCGAACAAAATGAAAACGAGGCTACAGCACTCTAAACACGCAAAACACCACCAGAAACACGTAAAACACCACAAACACCTACAGATATTCCGCTACAGACCCATACCACACATTAGCCTCCATTTTAGAACAATAACTTATACAATGCGGAAGTATACAACTACGCTAACGGTTTGGTCTCGCGCACGCACACTATTACACTGCACACATTCATCACGCTTACACAGCAGCTCCACACCACTAATACTGCAGCAACATCAAAACAGATTGTCAGCTCTTCAACACAATGATTCCTGCATATATTACTTCAAAATAGGTAAAGTATATTACTTTATTAATCTATTAGTTATTTTATTATTATACACCAAATAGCATTAGCTCACTTACAATTTCATTGCCGTAATTTTTTGACGGGTAATTCGCTAGTAAATATATAAAACCAAAGTATACCACAGGATATATATAAAAAAAACTCACTCCACAAGATATATATACACACATATTCCCCCACACTATACAGTCTATATTAATGCAGGCAATGTAATGTTCGATCATTAATTTGATATACAGATTGCATTGGAACGTACATTGGCACAAACTATATTATGGTCAATTGGAGCATGAGGGTTAAGGTGCTTAGAAACATCGGAATATCATAAAGCCACAGTCTTGTAGTGATTGCTATTAATAATAATGAAAATTAAAATAATAATAATAATAATAATAATAAAACAATAAAACACCTGGAAGTAAGTGGTGATGGGCACAGTAGATCTATGACTAGCATGGATGTGTCTATCTTAGAAGTCCTACGTCCAGTGTTATACAGAAGCCCTTTCTATAGTGCTGTGTTGCTCTGAAACGATATGCTGTCTCAAGGGGGGTAATTAGCAGAAATTAATCACTCCTGTTAGGGCTCTTTGCTCTATGGACTGGTTGTGGCCTCGGGGTCTATGCAAATTATCCTCTGTGTATGTCTGTGGGATTCAGGAAGGAATGGTGCTGGACCTAGTGCTTACCTGAAGACTTGTCTTGTTGTCCTGGGTGTTCCCTTAACAGTATGCAGGTGTGGCTAGTGTAAGGGTGTTATATGGGCGAGTTCTGGGTCGGAGTGTGATACTTCAGGTTCCTGTCTCGTTTCCCGGTGATTGTGGATTTTTTCTGTGCTTGCACCGCCATGTTTGTTAAGGGCAATACGCCCATACTGTGGGCAATGATGTAAATATACGAATGGGGTGTTTTAAGTCACTAATGACGTGTATGTGCACACTTGGGATGTGATATTGGTCTCCCTAACAGCTCCCTAGCAGCTTTTGTACCAAGAGATTTTCAACTGACAAGAGGACACCCCTTGAAGTTAGAAGTAAAAAGATTCCACCTTAAAGAAAGAAAAGGGTTCTTCACAGTAAGGGTGGTTAATCTGTGAAATTCTCTGCCAGAGGAGGTGGTGACAGCGGATTTGATAGATAACTTTAAAAGGGGGCTGGATTTATTTCAAATTAAGAAGGGAATTCAGGGTTATCCTGGATAATTAGAGAGAGTGTATTGATCTAGGGAGAAATCCGATCGCCAGTATCTGGGGTCAGAAAGGAATTCATTATTTTTTCCTTTTGAGACGATTGGCTAAGTTCCACTTGGGTTTTTTCTGTTTGCCTTCCTCTGGATTAATTAATAATAAAAAAAATTAAAATAAATAGTTGATTAATAATTAATTAACAACTAATTAATTAATAACTAATCCTCATATTGCAGATCAGAGGAGATCTTAAATAGTTGAACTTGATGGACCTTAATTACTATGTAACTATGTAACTATTTAATGGAGGGAGTGATTTCTCAATGGCCCTTTACGGAAGCATATCAATATAGTTAAAAACTGATCAAGAAAACATTAATAGTAATAAACAAATATATATATATATATATATATATATATATATATATATATATATACATTGCAATAGATGTACAAATAATAATACTAATAATAACAACAGGCATGACCATACATATACAAGTATAGTCATATACAATGCATGCACATGGAGATATATTAATGCTGTGCAGTCCAAAATGGGGTCATGGTTGGAAGTGGTCCCCCCAAAAAAGGAGAAATATCCTGGGGGTATCCTCGTGTGAGATGTTTGAAGGGATGTTAGCAAACTTATCAAAAATAAATAAATATATATATGAAAAATACATAATATATAAATAAACATATATTTGAAAGTATACAGGCAATGAAAGGCATGACTGTAAATCTGAAGGTACCGCCATATATATGCACATTGGAGATTACAACGTGATACCGCACAATGTAAAAAAAGTATATGGTCAGAAGACCACTGAGAAATCGTCCAAAAATAGTTCATATCCAAGGGAAATCCTCGTATCCGATGATTAGAACGATGATAGCTTCTCCACAAAAATTGATGACCTCCTGATGAGTGGACGATGAAGAGTAGAAAAATGTAGAGTGTGAAGGGAAGAAAACCACAGGATGGTGGTCGCGATATGGGCGCCATGGGTGGACAAGTGATGGAAGTATAGGTGGTGGATGCTAGTTTTTTCAAGAAGGCCGCTAGGTCTATGTCCCGGTTTAAACCTTCAGGTTCTAGTGTTCCCAGGAGATGTATCCATCTGGTTTCTGCTTTGCGGAGGGTCAGAATTTTGTCACCTCCTCTCCTATCTTGTTTTATCCTCTCAAATGCTTGGATGGTAGTTCCCCTGGTGTCCTTATTGTGTTTAGTGGTAATGTGAGCGGAAAATCTGTTTGTGAGAACCCCTCTAAAACCTGTTTAGAGCAGTCTTTTCATTCTGCCCACATATTGTTTTCCACAGTGATAGTTGATAACGTAGACCATGTGGTCCGTCTTGCAGTTGGGAGTGGGTGGATGTGATTATGTTTCTTTCCTTTTTCTTTAGGTGTCTGCATGTCTGGTAACGACTTACCCCACATTCATACGTTCCAGTGAATGTGGTGTTGCACACTGATATGCTTTTCTTCGGTTTCTCACTTTTTAATTCACTTGGAGCTAATATATTTTTTAGGTTTGTATTCCTCTCGAATGTGACGATGGGTTTGTCTGGTAGTATATCTTTCAGTAACTCGTAACTTTTGAGGATAATCCAAAGTTTTGTAAAGGCTGTTTTGATTGCTTGGGCTTCCGAGTTGAACTTGGTAAGGAATCTGACCGGGTTTTCCTTTGGCGTATGTGGTCTCTCTTTCTTTTTTTATTAAGTATTGTCTTTTGAGATTCCTTGAACGTAGTTTGGCTGTATCGATAAGGTTTCTATTGTAGCCTTTCTCCAGGAATTTGGATGTCACTTTGTCGCTTTCTGTTTTGAAGTTGGTCAGGTTGCTGCAGTTCCACCTCAGTCTTCTAAATTTGCTGCATGGGATGTTTGTATCCATTTCTTGTTGTGCCCACTAGTGGTGTGGAGGTACCCGGTGGTGTCCGTTGGTTTAGTGAACAGTGTGGATCTGATGCCTAGTTCTGTGCTGATGAGTCTGACGTCCAGGAATGGAATGGGATGAGCAATGCTTTCCATGGTGAATTTGAGGTTCATGGTGTTGGAGTTTGCAAATTTCAAAAACTCTTTTGGATCTGCATATTCTGAATCTTCCCTGATCATGATTATGTTGTCTATAAAACTTTTGTAGTAAACGATGTTGGAACGGAATGGGTTGTTGTGCCAGTTGTGGGTATCTTCCCATAGTCCCATGTAGAGATTGGCTAAACTGGGCGCAAATTTTGTACCCATTGCGTACCTTTCTTTTGTAGGAAATAGCGGCGGTCAAATACAAAATAATTGTGCTAGAGGATAAACATGATGGCTTAAGTAATAAAACTGATCGGTGTTTGTTCCATTTTTCCTTTGAATTGTTGAAATGCTGCTGCTCCAAGATCTTGTGGGATAGATGTATAGAGTGATGAGACGTTGAGCGTGATCCATCGATAGGAGCTTCTCCGTGTTTGTTCTTGTAGGTTCTCTAGGACGTGTGGTGTGACTCTTATATATGAGTGAAGATTCAAGTAGAAAATCAATGTATTTGCATAGTTTCTCTGTGAGGGAGCCAATCCCTGAAACAATGGGACGCCCTGGTGGAAGATGGGGAGTCTTTGTGAATTTTCGGAAGGTGGTATATGAAGGCCTTTTTTGGGTGGGAAACCTCTAGAAACGTACATTCTCTGCAATTGAGGATGCCGTTGTTCTTGCCCTGAAGCATGAGTTGATGGCATTTCTTCAGAAATACATCAGTGGGATCTGCAGTCAGGGGTAGATAGGTATTGGAGTCTTGTATTATGTTATTTGCCTCTTGTAAATAATTGCCTCTATTCTGGATGACAATGCCCCCCCTTTGTCGGCCTGGCGGATGACAATTGATGTATCTTAGCTCAAGGTCTTAAGTGTTGCTTTCTCTCTGATGCTTAGATTTGATTTCTGGACGTATTTCGTCTTACAGATCTTTTCAATTTCCTCATTCATGAGTCTCTTATAGATCCGGGATATGTTTGCCTGATGACTGTGTGGGGAAGAAGGTTGATTTTGGTCTAAGACTGGAGTGGATAATCTTTCTGTCCATGGGGTGTTCATAATCGCCATGTGTGGAGCTTTCTTCTGTGGCTGATTCTTCTAGAGGATTTGAGAAACTGCTCAGATCCTCCAAAGTCCTAAGGTGGTAAAGTCGTCTTCCTCTAGTTTGCCCGATTGAGGTAGGTGTCTCCACTGGCCAGTGTTTAAGAGTGATGTTGCGGATACATTTCTGGAGATCAATAAATAGGTTGAAGGCGTTAGTAACTATGTTAGGTGCAAAAGTGAGTACTCTCCTTAATATATTTTCTTCAATATTGTTGAGCAGACGGTTGGACAGGTTAAAGATCTTGATGGTGTTTACTGACTCCTTCTTCTCTTTTTGATGTTGGATGATCCTTCCTCCTCTGCAGCCTTGTTTAGTACTATATGTGGATTCTCTCTTCTTCTCAATGGGGGAGGTGTTAGGATGGGGCTTGATGGAGGGATAAGATCCATGACTATAAGTCGGCTGTCTTGGAATAAAAAATTCTGCTATGATGGATTCATGCTTTCTTCACTTTCCCAGATGGTCTCTTGTTGGTTGTTGGTGACTAGGTGATTTTTATTTCATTTTCTCTTTCTTGGTGATCCCTCTTGATGTGCTGTGTGGGGGCTGTGGTTCACTGTCTTGTCTTCTCCGATAGTTGTGGGTACAGGTCGAGCTTTGGAAGGCTTGGGATCTTCCCTCTCAAATTGTTGGTGATGTCTCGGGGGCCCCTGGGTGTACTTGGTCCACCTGTCAGAATGGACTTTATAACAATTGTTGTCTCTCCATTCCTGGTGTCTGCTGTTGATATCTTGAGCTTTCCCATGTTGTTCATTGTTCCTTTCATTTCTGTCAGTCTGTATAATGTGTTTGGGGTGCTGGGTAGATCCTTTGGATTTTGATGGTTCCGTGGATAATCCCCACCATAGTACCTGTTTTTGGTGTGGACTCTGTTACTCATATCTCTATAGTCCTGGTGTTCATGTCTTTTCTTGGTCAATTGTTGATTCCGGTAATCGTTCAGACCTCGATTAAACTTGTCCATCTTTCTCTTATATATTTCATGTTCGAGTCTGTTGATTCTGTGTTTAATATCCTGATCAATCTTCTGGCAGAAGTCATTGTTTCCAAATGGACAAAGTTAGTCAATAGCGGTCTTGATTTTTTCCAGGTTTTCCCTCCTAAACCTGATGAGTATTTCATTCAGCTTAAAGGAGCCTTCTTCCAGCGTGTTCTCTTATGCTGAGACAAATTGTTGGTCTTTGATTTCAAAAAGGGCAATTCTTCTTGATTCTAAGGCTCCTGGGGAAAATTCGTCTTTTGGCATAGCTCTCTAGACATGTGAGGTCATACCAATTCTTGACCTCCTGACTGCTGTATTTCTCCAGATCCCTCAATAGTTGCTTGGCTGTGAGGTGGTGGTCTGGGTTGACGTGGTTGATGATTTGTACTTGTATTTTCTTCAAAAGCAGTTGTTTGATCTTGCTCCTATGTCTATATACAAGCCATATCAAAATGGTTGACTCTCCATATCCTTCATCTCCGCCCTATCATGCTGCTTGCTGTTGTGTTTCATTGTGCGTGTGCACCTGAAAGTAGTGAATCAAAAAGTGGAATAGGACGTCAGGTATGTGTCACCAACTTAGGCGTAGCGCAGAATAGGTGGTTTGGTAAGATGATCCGTGTAGGTTCCTATGGGTAGTCCTATGGTAGTTCTTTATTACCCCTGTCTGGAGGTGGTCTGGACTGGGATGTCAGGTATGGTGATTTCCTGCTTTAGGGTTAGGCAATACTTTGGCTTCTATTGGTGTGCACTGGGATCTGCTGCTTTTTGGGGGGCTCTGTTCACGTTAGTACCCGAGAAAAAGAGAAACGCAAAAGTGGGGTGGAAAAAGCACACAATCCCTAGGGCCTTCACCAAATTTGTTAAGATTGCTTTATTATAACAAAGTGTACAGAGTGTTACAAAACGTTCTCTGCTTTATTTGTTCTTACCTTGAAGTGATGAATCATACTATTGGATGAGAATGACCACTGGATGGCAAAGGCGCACAACTGTAAATGCCCTGTGTAACGGAACCCATCACTGTTTTACCCTGTTTTACGATTATTTAATTACTATGGTTAAAATATGATCACATTGCTGTACTGTAGATATGTTGTTTTATGTTCTACAGAATATATTGGATCAGAATATTACAGCTACTAGGCTAATAGATAATCCTGTTACAGATAAGGAAGTCGATTGTATAAAGTGTCTTCATTCTCAGACATAAGAACAAAGAAGGCTGATTTAATCAATGTCTGATTATATCAAAGTTGCCAGGGAGCCTCAGGGAGGTGTGACTCACCTATTGTCCCTCTATGTGTATTGTGTGGCCAACTATGAGGGATGTGTATTGCCTGTGAAATGTCTGTGTGTTATGGGTAAAAGATACTTTTACTAACTTTTGAACCCCTGGTCTGATTCATGCCATTTTTTAATATGTTGTTCCCCTGGGTGAGAGCTATTGAAACGTGCTGGACTTAAAGGTATACCCCCTGTTTTTTGGGTACATCCAGAATGTGGTTAAAATTGTGTCTGTTTTAATTGTGTTACCTGTTATCTGAGGGGAGGAGACGTGGGGGTTGAACCCTGTATATAATTGGCTGTTGTGATAATTATGTGGGTGTAGCCCTTCAGAGGGCACCGTTGCATGAAAGGAGATTCCCTGTCATTAAAGAGTAGTTCTGCTCCTGAAACTGTGTGTCGTCCAGTTATTAGGATTGCGGTTGGGATATTGCTATTATTTTACCTGTTGAAAACCTTGCCTGTGGATTTACCATTTACTTGTTCCTGAGCCTCACTGGGATTATAAGCGGAGATAACCTGGGGAATATTGCCTCTCCGCTACACCCTGGTTTAGCAAATAACAGTTTATTCCTAACAGTACATCTGGATATTCATTTTGTTTTTAGTACAAGTCACTGGCATATTATCTATTATAATACAAACCAGGTAGCGAATATAATTATGTAACATGCAAATGTGATGTGAACTATTGTATGATACAAAGCACATACAGTATGCATTAAACTTTGAGTCAGATATAAATATTAATAGTGGATAGCACACACACAGTTGCAGCTTATGCTTTAAATGCAAAATATCTCCAACACACTGCTTTCATTAAAACTTGTGAAGGCTAATTAAGTACAGAATATACCATAAAGGGACTGTGACGCTGCAAAAAAAGGCAAGGCTGCCTCTGTAAATCATAACCAAAACCGTAGATTGTAAGTTTGCAAGTTTTCAATTGTGTGTCCGTGTCTTGGAAACAAGCACTATGTACATTTGATTATATGCTCAAAAACAGGGCCCTCCATTCTTTAAGGTGTTGTTTGTTTTTTGCCATGTACTAACCCCCTGTACAGCGCTACGGAATATGTTGGCGCGATATAAATAAAGATAATAATAAATAATAACCAGTTCAAGCCTAGTCTTGCTTCTCCTGTCTTGTCTGCCATACATTTTAAAGGAGGTTTTCGTTAAACTATTTTTATATTGTCTTTCAAAAGTCCTTAGTAGAAAATATAGAAGCAGAAAGCAGGCAAAGTTTTCTATAAAGTTTATACAGAATGATAATGATATAATTACAGACAGTGCAATCACTATAGTTTAGCAGGAGTTACATAAATGACAAGTTCTGTCAGTGAGTGATTGGTAAACAATTCCAAACTGGCACAAGGAAGGTATTTGGATAATCACTGAAGTTCTGTGCCAGAGTTCCATATGTGATAAGCATATTCCTGCTAATTTGCAAACAATTAATATGCTCAAGTGCAGAAGCCTCGTGTACACAAACTGGTATAAACATATGATATCTCTGTATCACATATTAAAAAGAGCATATGTATCAAAATACTGTCCTATATAAGTACTCTCCATATTCTTGCTCATAAAACGAAGTAGCTACTATACATATATTAGCACTGAACCAAAAACAATCATTTAGTTTAAGAAAATTAATTGCATTATTATGCATGGGACTATTATAAACAGGAAGCAAATTATCATTTCCCCCAAATCTCTATAATTGTTATTATTATAATTGTTTATTTGTAATGCACCAATATATTCCACAGTGATATGCATGGGTTCAAGGCAAATATAATAGCAATGTTAACAAACTGCAAAGGATAGAGGGTCCTGTCTTTGAGCTTAGAATCCAGTGTTCATAGTGCTTTCCCCAAAGCTCCATGCATGATTGAAAACTCGCAAACTTGCTATAGTTCATGTATACTCTTTGAGAAGTTACATCATAATATATCTGACAGTTAGAATAACATACTAACTGAAGAGGTTCTGCAAGAATTATCAAATCTTCTCATCTTAGTAAAAATCGATCCAGTATTTTTAAACCAAAGATTAATGCCTATTCAGATCCTCCTCTGATGATGATGATGATTATTATTATGATCATTATCATTATTCTTTATTTGTAAAGATGCAGAATATTTTTTAGTACCACACAAGGAGTTGAAGGCCCTCCTTGTGATTTGAAAGATTGCTGCCATATGCACTTAATAACGAGACCACTCCAACATTCATTTTTTTTATGACTCCGCTTTTACTTTTTTATGTAGTCGATCTGTATGGTCATGCAAGGAATTACCATGAATGAATCACTGATTGTGCTCTACATCTTCCAATAGACGGTTCAAAGGCATTTGGACATCTGAACTGATGTATCTCATGAAGCAGCTTGAACCACGGCACTGAAAGCAGCTGTGCAGGTCTGGTTAAAACATTTCTTACTATATACAGGTGATCCCCGGGTTACAGATGGCTTACAGATGACCCATACTTAAGAATAGGCTCCCAAAGATTTTTGTATGAGTTTGTTTTTCAGTTCTATTTGTTTGAATTAAAAGAGAGAGAACACTAGTTTCTGTAATGTATTATTACAGTGCAGGGGTATTATTATTATTACAGTATCATGCTGTATTATTATTACCACATAACCACATATAAGCAGTTATATCATTATTATTATTATTATTATTATTAATAATATTATTCATCAGGGATACAAGTTACATACAAATTATGTTTGAAGACGTTCTCAGGAACTTTTCTCTTCTGTAACCCAGGGACCGGTGGTAGTTTGTCATTCTCATCCAACGACATGTGATCAGGTAGCTCACATGTTAAAGGGCCACTTAATGCAGTACAATTTGGACAACATTAGAGTAAAGATCTCCTAAAAGCATGTTGAAATACTTTCAGAATTTTTGAAATACATGCAAATAAATTAAATCTCTGAGCAAAAGAAAAACAGTGGTTAACCCTCACCTCTGTGCAGAGTATAGCATGCTGGAATCACACAAATAGGTCAGTTATAGGTTAACTTTTCATTGCATTCCTGAGCTCATTGAAAATCTGCTGTAAATCAGAGTCCTCACCAAAGAACTCAGCATCTGTTATTAATCATGAAAAAGTCAGTAGGATGGCTACCCTTTGTTATGTAAACAGATTTAAAACTTTAGATTTCTTAGCTGTTATTAGTGTAAATAAAAATAGATCTTTTTAACATACAATCTTGTGCTCTTTGACACCATGAATAGCACTTACAGTGAGATAAATAACGTTTAACCTCTGACTGTAGTGAAGCAGGCCCTGGTTCAAATCCAACATCCCATGTTTTTTAGTGATTTTTGAGTTATAGCAACAAGAAATGATAGAACAACTAGGGGCTCCACAATGCATTGGGTCACTTCCACTCTTTCCTCTGATCAACAACTTCAGAGAATCACACTCTCCCCCACTGAGAGCAGAATATGAATTCTCACTTGCAGAGCTGCCACAGGATAAATCACACAAAGATGCTACTGTATGTATCACAACTTGTAGACAGGTACAGATTTAAGTTGGAGCTACCCATAGGCAAGCATTATTTAGGTGACCCTGTGCTCCCACAACACCATTAAAAACACACAAACACTTAAATATGTATTTTAATGTTAATATTTTTTAACCAGCCAAGAACATGCTAAATGAAAGCTTTAGTCTTGATACTTCTGGCATGGAGCTCTGTGTAAAGTACAAAGGTCTATGAAAGTGCAACAACATGACACCCCACAACAGTCTTATGGTTAATCGGGCCCTGCCTATAGGTGATGATAGAGGAGCATGGAGCAGGCATATAAGTGGTTAAGTATAGAGGGTCATGAACCCTGGCCTCCTCTTGTCACAGTGAAAATGGGCTAGGTGAAGGGAGGAGCAGGGGTTTAATGTTATAAGAAAAGGTTGAGAGGTTGAGGTAGGAAGGATCCCTCTCTAGTGGTTACCAGTGTGAGTGTTCTCTCCTACCCTTCCTTCTTGTTCCTCCTAGCTTGTGTTCCCTAATGCAGTTACATCCCCCGTTCCGTTCAATGTTATCAATGTTACAGCTACAATAAGGTACTTGCACGGTATGGGAGGCACAGTGGGTATTGGGAGGTGAGTAGTATTGAACTGGCAGTTACTTTATGTAGACTGGCACCACCAAGCCAGTAGTAGCTTTGTTGGAATGGTACCTTATATCACATTATATTCAAGATTAATATTTGTCCCATGCCTGTTTAAACAAAGGTATTCGGTGGTTCAATGATATTATTATTCTAATATTAATTAATTCTAATAAAGTTGAGGACTATTTAACCCATATTAACTTGTACTGAATGCATGTTTTTTCTTTAAATAAGGTAAAAAGGCATCTCTTCAGTGTGATTTATAGAGTGGTGGGCCAGGTTAGGTGATCTCCCAGTATTTACTATTCATGGATCATGGAATTTTGTTGCTGCTTTCTACAATTGTTTGTCTCTTCTTGGGGTTTTACTCTCTCCGTGCACTAGCTTGACAGGCCACAGCAGTTCATTGGCCTCTGCCTATGCTGTTTGTGCTACGGCTTCAGGGATAATAGTAGCAACAAAATATTTATAACTAACTAAATTCTTGACCAATTTTATAAAACTAAACTATAGAGGAATAGGTAGAGTTTCATATCATCTTAACGTGTATATTAGTGAGACCACTCACCCACTTTAAAGTAAATATTACTTCTTTTTTTTTGCATTGTTCAGTCATTTCCAACTCTCCATGACCTCATGGACCATAACACACCAGAACATCTGTATGTCCATGGTCATGCTAATCCACTTGGTATGAATGGCAGAGATACTGGAGTGGGTTGCCAATTCCTTCTCCAGTGGGACACAGCATCCTAGGTGGTCTCCCATCCCAGTACTGACCAGGCCCAACCCTGCTCAGCTTCAGGGTGGTGTGACCTCTTGGTTTCCTGACTTGAAAACAAACCCAGGTCGACAGCAGTGGAAGCACCAAGTCATAACCACTGGACCACAAGAGAACCCATATTACGCTCAGTTCATATAACAGACTACTAAAATTTTGTTTTGTGAAACCTTAGGCAAAAACTGTACTTATTTGCAGTTTACAGTCATCTCCTCACTTCTGTTTTAATCTAACACAGCCATGTCTGAATATGATTTAGTCAGTTATGTCACACTGTGGGTAATGGTTATAGGGATTCAAAAATAAAAAGAAACTGTATCTGCATTATAATATAAAGGTGCAATCGTGTCATCCATATCCTGTGTACTGTGTTGTTTACAAACATATTAATCAGTATCTGTACAAATATAGCCCTCCCATTGGGAATGCTGCTTTTCTTGAATATCTTGTTTGCAAAGTTTGTTTTATGGATGTAACAAAAAGCTTCTCTACTCTTTGTTCAAGCACTCCAAGGACTTCATCTGAAGACTTGTTTGTAAGGTTACTAATTAATTTATTTAAAAAAGTGTATGAATGACTAGATTCATTATTGCCTAGTAACCTTTTTATAAAAAGTAATTTGTATTTCATGAAAAAATATTAACAGAAAATCTACATTACAAGTATTTCTAACAAACAATTAAAATACTACATCTTCAATATTATTTATAATAAATAAGAAATCTGATAAGAAAAATGTATATATTTAAATAATAATTATGGATAACAAAAATATTTTAAAAAATTCTTTATTCAGCCATAAGAAATACAGTGATGTTTAACAGACACATTGTAAGAAATAATCTATTCCCGCACCCTTTCTCTCTTTTTTTACCTTGCTCTAAATATCTCTCTCTTTCACTTGATGCACTACCCATCACAACCCTCAATCTACCTACAGAACCTCTTTGCTTCGTCTTCTTACAATGTCTCAATCTCACACACTTACTTTAAACAGATGGTTACTTATGGAAAAAGTAGACACTGTAATGGAGCAAAATTTGAAGACACACTAGCAGCCACATTAAATTCCTCTCACGTGTAAAAACATAACTGGTAACATAGCTCGCAAGACTTACAGCTATTAAAATGGCCTCTTAAACCAGCCCCCTGACAACTTGCGGGGTAGGAGCGAGAAAACCGTATGGGACATGAGAATTCAACTAGCGAGCCTTGCAAATCCTTTGATCACTGGTGTTCAACCCTGTACCTCACAAATGGAGCCAAGAAGACAACGAGTTAAGGAGAGGGCCCACAAGGGGGGTAATGTCCAATCCGTAGCACTGTAAATGCACATATACACACACTACTGTACTGTTATTAAACGGGAAAGTGATGTTAGGTCTTAGAATTAATAGCACAACATTCTCAAGCTCGCAAATTGTCCAAATAAAATACTTTATTTCATGTTAATTTTCAGTGTTATATCGTTCCCGGCAATCAATGTTTTAATAAATATAATGGAACTCACATGTAATAGAATATCATATTTACGGCTTTATCAATATTGCATTATATCTGGAATGTGTGTCTGATCGTTATTGGTAATTGAACCTCGTAAGACTTTGAAATCCCACATCCATTTTTCAGTGAAATAATTCTGACGATCTCTGTTTCCATTGGCTCTATCTAAACTCGTAACTACGAGTTTGACTAATTGATTATGTTCACGGCCGCACATCCAACAAGTGAAAAATGGTTTACAGGTTTGCCTTTCAAGTCCGTACCTCGCAGCATGTTCTAATTTAATAGCACTGTAAATCCGCAAAATTTCAAGCTCGCAGCCGTTGCGGGTCTCGCACATATGAGCTTTGAATTTAATGTGGTTCTAGGAAACCCCAAAGGCAGAGTTGGATATTAAGATAACATAGACTGAAACACAGATAAAAATGTCTGAGCAAAATAAAGCTGTGTAAATAATGATATGATTATATTCTAATATTTGTATTAGTAAACAGACACCAGACTGATTAAGTGAGCCATAATGAAGGGACCTGTGGGTCTCACTGGGTTGAAAATAGTGGCATTTAATTCTGCGAATGAGCCGCATGACACCATTTTGAACAGTCTACTTAGTTACAAATACAGCCCTATTAAAGTCCTGTAGCCTGTAACAGAGCCCGCTAGATTTACAGCTATTAAATTGGCCTCTTACAGCTACACGCAAACGATGTGCTGGTTACAGGTGGGAAAACCCTACGGGCTGCTGAAATCGGAACTCCGTTGCCGCAAAGCCTTTGATCTGTCAAGCCCGTAAATGTTAAGTTCGGAAATCACTATTTAATTGCTACGAATCCCCAAAGATGCACTGGCACTCAAACCCGTAAACAGCAAATGGAGGCAAAAATGTTACGGCCTCCAAATAGTACCCGCAAAGATTTTACAGACAAGTTCTGAACACTGTAAAATAAAATATAAACACACCAGTAGACTTTAAAATATGGGTAAAGCATTAAAAGACATCACAATGACTTGCACAACAATCCCTAACTAAAAAATAGGCATTCAAAATGATTATTATATCATCATATGTTGGAATGGTCATGCATATGCCAATATGAAAATCCATGCTGCAACATGCATAAAGCAATTAAAGACACATTACCTGATTAAATAGCAACACAAAAACATAAACTGCCATATTAACCCTTTCTCACTCACAGATGCACTCACATGGACCCTGAAATATAAATAGGATCCACAAAGGGTTCTTACAGAGATGTATGAGTGCCCTAGTAGCCCCTACAAATACAGTAAACCACTTTTAAACAATACAACAGCAGGGAATTTCATCAGATTGTCATACTCAGCACTCCAATTGCCACGTTAGTGTCAAAATAAAACATGTGCCCCTCTCCTCAATGTTCATCATATAAACATCATATACCAGGGGTTCACAAGACTTTCCTTCAGACTCCCCAGAAAGGCCAGAAAAAATCCTTAACCATGACAACCCAGGTGACAAAATCAGAGGCTCCTGTTGAATAATAATTACCTCACCTGTGTCTCGGAGTTAATGAGGGTGAGAATGGTAATGTGATCCATGCTGGGCCAGAACCAAGCCAGGCAAGTGAATTACCACAGACCATGCATAGTATCAGGGTGGAGGATTTGGGGCGGGGGGCTCTAGTAGCACAGGGACAGAGGGATAGAGGGGCACCTGCAGACAGGGAGGATAACATTGATGTAGGTGAACGGCTGTTGGTGGGGGGCACAACAAGAACTGTGTGTCCAGGAAGTGCTGGCTCTGGCACAGCAACTTTCACAGGGGGTGGGCAGGTCCAGGAGCCTGGAAGGAGGGTCCGGGCACCCAATGTATACAGGGAGAGTCTCACATTAGAGGTTTTAACTGATGGTGAGGTGTATGAGCATTTTAGGGCTGACCCGTGACCGCCTTAGAGAGCTCTATGTGGTCCTGAGTGAGGACCTTGAGCCTCACGCATTGACCAATAGAGCTATACCAGGAATGACACGGATGTTAGCTGCAATACTCCCTGAGCATAGCCGGAGGAATGTCTCAGCCAAGCCTCTCAAATTGTTTGAGTATAAAGAGATTGGAGAAAATAAATGTTAATAAAGCCACAGGAACGTACAAGGTACAGAATACACTATTACACATGACGGAAAATGCTTGCATACTACGTAAAACACATAGACAAACTACCACACTTTACAACACTAACTTGCAACTAATAACATTACGATTCCAAAATGGAGCTTTACACAACTAAACCAACGGTTTGCACACAACCTATTTCTAATGCACAGTTGGGACATTGATGACACTTTCTCCTCAGGGCAGCAACAATACAACTGTACATTGTATGCTGCAGGAAAATAAAAAAAGATTGTTAGCTCTTCAGGCTATTGATTGCTGGATATATTAATTAGAAACAGGTAAAGTATATTCACTTATTAAGTAACTAATTAATGAATTATTAGGTAACAAAATATATATATATATATATATATATATCTGTCTTTGTGATGAGCGCCAAAGCTGCTCAGAGGAGCAAAAGTACAGGAGAGGCTCGCAATGAGTGCCGAAGGTCCTCAGAGTAGAAAGAGCTTTACATTGTGTGGCAAACAGCATTGCCATAGTTTCAAATTTTATTGCCCCATCATTTTAGACAATCAAGTCACTAGTATATATATCAAACTTCATGAAATCTGGAATTTGTAGATTCTAAAGCATGATACAATACAAATACATAGAAACAGTGATAACAGTATAACATCATCATACTCTATTTGATACACATAGGACATGTTAATATGTATACGACCGTGCATAGATATCATGGGTGTGGGAGGATCCCGGAAGGGAAAGCAGCTGTTGGCCAACAAGGGACACCTAAAGGGTTAAATGTTAGACAGCATCATAAGGATAACACATAGTATCTACTAGGGTCACATGTGGTCAGGACACCACAGTAACCATAAGCAGATGGGAAATTGGAACATAACACACAATTTCATAGAAATAACCATTAATGTGCATACAGCAACCATATGGTCTCCATCTGCTATATTAAACAGACGCTAGAAATCATGGATCATGTGATACTAATCAATTCCCCACACAGTGTGTTTTCATACATGAATGATGATTCCGAAATAGATGATAGGAATCTGGAAAACATAAAGAGGAGGTGTTAGAACAATCATAAGCTGTTATTATAGCACATCGTTTTTGCTCTGGACACTACAATAAACCAATTAACATTAAAGTCATCTATGAGCAGTGATAACCATATTGATTATTTCCTGTTCAATCAGCCTTCCCGGAATATGTACTATAACTATCTAAATGGAATAGTTGTGCCATGCTGATATCACATCTCACTGGTATATTAGTGGTACAAAGGCCAGACAGATTACATGGTTTACATTACCCCTAAACACATGTTCATTGATCCTGATGTCAAATCAAGGAAATGATGCATTTTGTTTGTGGATGACATGGAATACATGAATCCGCTTTCATACTGTGAACCGGATGATATGCAACAAAAATGCATGCTTTCATACTGTGAACAGGATGAAATGCCACAAAAAACGCACAGATTTGGATTAGCAGATCCTAATGGGACTGTGCAACTCTAAAGCTGGGACACTATTCATTATAATTGCAACTCACACCAGTCATGTTCATTAGTGAAGAGTTATGTCATAATATATTGCTTTTCAGATCCATCTGCAGTGGTGAATAACACTGATTGAATGCCTGTTGGGAACTGGGTTGAGTGTTTATTCACATGATGGTATTGTACTGCATGAAGATGAAGAACATGCCTTCATGGTCGTGAGCTTTGGCTGAATAAGATAAGACTTAACTCCTAATCTTTCCTCCCTCTCCCACAGTGTCAATTCCTCACATTTCTCTCACTGTCAACAACGACATCACCACCCCCACCTCCCAAGCCCGTTGTCTTGGAATTCTACTGGACCCCGCTCTGTCTTTCATCCCTTACATACTTAACGTATGTACAGCGCTACGGAATATGTTGGCACGTTATAAACAATAATAATAATAATTAACACCTACAGAGAAAAGAACAAGATATCAATCATAACAATATTCTGATTAACTACAACACATCATCTCAAGGTCAATCCACATTGAACATCAATTGTTGAAATGTTAAGCATAATGTACACACTATGTAGCCAGCCAATAGTATGTCAACATCTATACCAATCAATATTCAGTGAGGAGTGATCAAGAGGAGGAAGTGGATGGTCCGTCTCAGGTTGGAGTTGGGCAACCGAAGGCTGGAGAGGTATGAGCTGGCGTTCGGCTAATTGGATGAGTTTCTGTCTGTCCCGAATCACCTGTTCCTCATATCTCTCTATCCTTCCGTTGTGCCTCCTTATCTCAGAATGGAGCAATCTGTTGCTCACCAGGAGGGTGTGTGTGAGCAATCAGAGCCTCTCAGTCTGTTGTTTCTTCCATGTCATGTCCTCCCTGGTGAAACGGGCCATGATTTCCCTCAACATTAGGGGTGGTGGTGTTGACGGCATTGGGGCATTCTGGACAATGTTGACGGCATTGGGGCCGGAGGTGACAGCATTGGGGCCGGAGGTGTCGACATTGGGGCCGGAGGTGACGGCAGTAGGGCCTGAGGTGATGGCAGGAGTGCCTGAGGTGATGGCAGGAGTGCCTGAGGTGATGGCAGCAGGGCTCCAGGTGATGGCAGCTGGGCTGGAGTGTCAGGCCATGTTGGGTGAGCCCATTGTGTGGGAGGCCATGTTGGGGGAGCCCATTGTGTGGGAAGCCATGTTGGGGGACCTCATTGTGTGGAAGTTTTTGTGGCCTGCCATGGCTGCAATGTTGTTGTAACAGGTGGCAGCTGTGATGATGGCTGGGGCCAGGACATGCCCGGTGGAAGGGGCTGGAACACTTGTGCATGGCTGATCATGAATGATCATGGGGGTGATCATGAATGACCAGATTCAGTGTATGGTCCTGGGCCCTCTGGACTGTCCTGACCTTCTTCTGCAACCACTCCCACAACCAGTGGAGCCTTCACATGTTCCTCTGTGGTCGGCCTTGTACTCCTGGGTACTGAAATGGAAGAAAACATATATTTGAGTTAGTTTCCCTACACAATTGACAGCTATGCGTTTCCATATCCTTGACATCATGGTCACCTGTGTTTGACTGTGGTGCTTATGTTACACATATGAACCACCGCCTGCATAATGAGCATTGTGGACCATGGCTCATATAAATATGTGTACTTCAGGTGCAGTGTGCCATCTGCATGTGCATCAGAAACATGCTCTGCTGGATCTGCTGTGCAGTGTGTGAGACTGACCAATCTGTGACATATTTACAGCAATGGTTGTTAATATGCAGCAGAGACATGGTCCAGGTTAGTATATCCACTTTTGCAGCGGTGCGCACACCCAGACATGTACTCTCTTTTGAATGTCAAATCAATCTTGATCTAATAGCAAATTGTACTTAGAATCAGTTTTAACTGCAGGTATTGGCCGTACATTTCATTGATACAAATTATTAAAATCATATGTTTGCTACCAGGATGTACATGGTTATTGATGCCTCATATATCTTCAGACATAACCATAGGGCTTACAGTGCTATTGTATGTCAGTTATCTATGTGTGTGGGCAGGGGTGTAGTCTGCTATCTTCCTCTTCACCTTCAGCCGGCTGTTGTCATATCTGTGTTTGACAGACTTTACGTCCCTATTTGCAATCCCTAATTCTGCAACAGCTGAAGCTATCTGACTCCTGTCCTCTGCCTTCTGGCTAGGTCTCACATCTCTCTGTGGAGGATGTCCATCTCTTCTGGGCTATAATTGGGGGCCCTGTACTTCGCCTCCCTGTTCTCTCCCTGGGGCCGGTCCCTCATCCCCACTACCTTCCCTCGTGGGATCAGGCCCCTGACCCTCTGACCCTACTCCTTGTGTACCTACATCTGGGGTCACACGCCCCCCCTGCTCTCCTCCACATGTATCTCCCCTCCCTGATGTGGTTCTCCCTTTCTCCATACCTCTACCTCTCATCCTCTCCTCCTCTCCTAACTCACCTCTTCGCCTCACTCTCCTCCTCTCCTCACTCACCCCCTCCGGTGTTCCCCTCTCTCTCCTCCTCTCCTCTCTCTCCTCACTTTCCACCTCCCCTCCTCTACCCTCCTATAATTTATGAAATAAATATAAGGATAAATAAATATAATATATATGTGTATGTGTATGTGGTAAAACAAGAATTTAAGTATTATGTGTAGTATAGTAATTGTATGGGAGGGTAGCTGGGGGGATGGGGGTTGTAGATGTGCTGTGACCTCCCGCTATGTATAGCTTTGTGTATATATTAATCTATGTGTGTGAATTATGTGATATCAGTAATTATGTGTGTTCTAAATTAAGGGTTGATATACATTAGAGGTCAAAATATAAAAAAAACATACAAAGCTCCTTCTCTCTCTCTCTCTCTCTCTCTCTCTCTCCAATGCTCACAAACCAATTAACGCCTAGACCTGTGTGTTCACTTGCTCAGCAACAGCACAGTCAATGATTTACGATTTTGGCGCCCTTTAAAATCCCTTCCTGCTGCGTTAATTGCGGTTCTCCGCTTTCTACTGGCTAATAGGTCTGCGTCACAACCTAACAGCTTGCGTGCGCGGGAAGGGTTTACGGGCTTGCGGCTCTGGCCCATTGGTCGCTGCATGGTTTAATGTAATAGCTCTGTAACTTCACTGAATTTCAAGCCTGCAGGCTTTTGGGTGTAGCGGTGCTGTTACAGGCTTGGAATTTAATATGGCCCATAATCTTTGGAAAAATGACCACATTATAAACACTATTGCTGATAATTTGACTGGTAAAAAAAAATACTATATTATTTAAATCAGTCATTTGTAAATTTAAAAAATCTGAAATGCCATCCTTGCTGGCAATAGCAAGCAAATGGCAAATAATGACTAATAACTAATAGTGCATTGGCATACAATGAGAACATATGAAAGGAGGCCATTAGAGCTGATTTGATTTTGTGTCCACAATCCAATAGCAAACACCGCCCTCAGATAAGTTTAGTGAATTAGCAGATAGTAGTAATACATCAGGTGTGTACTAGAGTGTAGTAATTAGTTAGTCTCTTGCCTCCACTAGCAAATAATCTACTGCTAGATGCATATACCTGTTTGCAAAAAGTGCAACAATCTGAGTCTGCAGGAGAGAGAAACAGTGGCTTACTAATGAAATACAAGCTTTGCAATTCCCAATAAAATAAAACAACATCAACAAAATACAAGGTTTATAAATAAATAAGTAAAAGCAACTTCCCAAAAGGGTTGATTGCTATGTCTATAGCGCTCCACAAGTTATATCAATAGGACGGTGCAATTGGAAACATAAAGTTGGCTTTTGCAGTGATGGGTATAGATAGAGAAAAGCAAAGTGGATATTAATCTGAGGTTATTCAATCGTCACACCAAATAAATCCACTATGCGGGAAAGAGATGGAAATTAAATCCAAATCGTCTCACTTTGGAATGATATAGTTCTCCAAATAGTGTCCTTTCTTCTTCAGACATCTATTGTTGAGGTTAGCAAGCCTCACATAAGTTGCTCCAATATCAGTGAGTTTAGGGTTAGCACAATTGACAATTAATATAATGTTTGCTCTAATATTATAATGGTGGATCTAATTGAGACCCATCTATGGAGCCTCTCACATCAGGAAAAAAATAGGACCAATATGGTGAAAATAGGTAAAATAGCAGCAACAATAAAATAAATAATGAAATTATAATAAAAGATACAAAGATGCGTTTCGGCCAAGTCTTGGCCTTTCTCAATGGTGATCTTGAATCCATTAGATCCACCATTATAAGATTAGAGCAAACATTATATTAATTGTCATTTGTGCTGACCCTAAACTCACTAATATTGGAGCATCTTATGTGAGGTTTGCTAACCTCAAAAATAGATGTCTCAGTCTGGGGAGTGAGGTCTGGATGTGTGTGTGTACACTGAAGCACTAAGACAGTTTCTATTATTTGTTTTTTATCCTTAATTGTAAAAGTATCCCTGTAACAATTGATATATTGGATATTGGACTATTGAGACACTTAATATTGGGCCGTCTGGATTAAACACACCAGGCAACATAAGGACGACAGGACAATATTTGTGACATCTCATATATAACGTGAATTGATATCATATTGAATGTGAGTGCAATGGTTTTAGTTATTTGCTATAATAAACCTTGATGTACATATTTCACGATTGGTTTGGCTTTGCGCTTGTCCCTCCCACATCTCTTCTTGTTTTAAAATACAAGGTTTCCTTAAAAAAAACTTACAACCTCATAAAAATGGAGCATCATTTCAAAAAGTAGCGTGTAGTGAAAAATGTAGGGCTAAAGGCTATTAAATTAGCCTCTTAAACTGGCCTGCAGGATGGAAAAAAAGTGCCTATGTGATGAGGAACGTGGAACGTTGCAGCCCACAAACCCTTTGATCTGTCAAGCCCATAACCCTTATGTTGCAATATTGCTATTAAATTGCAACAAAGTTCCCCATATCACTCAGATGGAGCCAGAAGCCCAGCGAGTGCTGGGGAGGACCTGTAAAGGCTCTAAAAGCCTTTACGTTGGCTGCATGAGAAGCCATAGAGACCCCACACCGGCCCCCGGCTGCTATATAAATCCCCATGCTGCAAGGGCCCTGATCGGGAACCCTGCAGCCTCCCAATATTAACCCTTGATGCTGGGGTCCCGATCGGGACCCCTGCAGCATGGGGATATATATAGGGAGCAGGGGGAGGTTTAGAACACCCCTATGCTGGGGGTCCCCTGCAGTATCCCTATACTACCTGATGCAGCGGGAGGCCCGATCAAAACCCTTGTTGCATTTTAAAAAATGAATTTCCCGCCTTGCGGGTCCTTAAAGGACCGTACAGGTCCTGAAAAGACCTGCGTTAACTAAAATTATTATTAATTATTTTAATTATATGGATTTAGCTTTAAAACTGGTGTTAAGTGAACCCTCGGTACTTGACTACCTCAAAACTCCTTGAGAACTCCACGAGTATGATTGAGAAAACAATAACTTCACTCTTCCTTGGTACTCGTTGCTTCCATGACACCCCACATCCTATCTCACCAGGAAGTGAAGAAAGTACTGTGGCCCAGTGTTGCATGTTTACAAGAGCCCAAGAGCAGTCTGTGCTCCTTCAAGAGCCCAAGAGCAGTCTGTGCCATTTTATTGTATCTAATTAAAAACTAGATTTATGACTTTTTCCTAGTTACTTATGCCCTTAGACTCAATTTTTCAAACAATGTCTGTTTTCATTATGCATTGGCACTTTAACTCTCATAATTACTCAGTTTTTATTTGTGACGCAAGTGATCATGATATGTGTTTGTGTAACATATGCTCGCTGCCCTCCCATAGAAAAAATATAAATAATATGGCCCACCATCAGATACATTTATGAAAGAAATAATAGCTTGATGTGTGTATGAGTTGCCATGCTGTAAAAATGGCTTTTATGTGTAAACTAGCACCTTGCCCGTCAAAAATAACGGCAATAAAATTTTAAGTCTGGGAATGTTGTTTGCCACACAATGTGAGTATCTGAAACCCTTAACCTTTTAGTTATCTACAAAGAAGTACAACAATTATAGTAAAAGTGTTTATGTTTTTAACATGCAACTTGTAGTTCAACAACTGGTAAACCATTCTTTTGTAACAACATTAACTTTTTGAATTGTCAGCTCTGCATGAAAAATATAACAATGGGTCAAGTTTGTATGAATTAGTATTGTAAACCATTACATATTGCTTTTTAACATGCACCTTGTAGTTCAATGACTGGTAAACTTATAACTTTGTTTTTTTTTTTAAGTTTTATTGAAGGGAATATGCAATATTCCAACATAATAAAGCAAGAAATAACATTTACACTCAAATTTTTCAACCAAATTAAATGCCTTGGGCCTCATTCAATTGCGATTTGGCCAATTGAATAAGGCTCTAAATAAGCATATAACATATTTTTTTTAAAGAAGTTTTTAGTTAGGGAAAACCTTGCTTTTGGATAGATGTTTACTAACTAAAAACTTATTTAAAAAGTATATGTTATGTGCTTATTTAGCGCCCTATTCAATTGGTCAAATTGCAATTGAATGAGGGCCTTTATGTTTTGAGCTTTAGCATACCCCTTCAGTTTTGTCTTTTCTGTTATTATGAAACTACAATAACTTTAAAACAAAACAAAAGAAACATAAACAATAACAAAAAAATTAAATATATGGAGATTAAAGATTTAAATTTAAATATATATATATATATATATATATATATATATATATATATATATATATAAATAAATAAATAACTAGGGAGATAGAAAAAAGCTAAGGGACAGAGGCATATCTGAATATTTATACCTAGGCGGTTCCTTAACAGAGCCAGATTTCTATACTTAGCGGCATTTCTACTATAGATTAATAACTTTTCAGTTATGTCAAGTTAAGTATTTTAAATTAGGTTACTTAGCTAAACTATTACAACAGTATATTAACTTCCAGATTATTGCAAAACTTTTAACTTTTAACAATATTAACATTTGTAAATTGTTAACTATGCAGGAGTAACACTGGTCAACTTTCTATGAATGGGTATTGTAAATCATTACAGTGCCTTTTTACCTATTTTGTTACATTACAGCCTTGAGTTCAATGTTTTGTTAATCTGAAAGAAAAAAAAATGGCACGTTTTGAGTTTGTGAAAAGGCATGTGGGAGACTCCCTAAATGTATGGAGGAAGGTGCTCTGGTCTGATGAGACTAAAATTTTACTTTTTGGCCATCAAAGAAAATGCTATGTCTGGCGCAAACCCAACACATCAAATCACCCAAAGAACACCATCCCCACAGTGAAACATGGTGGTGGCAGCATCATGCTGTGGGGTTGTTTTTCAGCAGCCGGGACTGGAAAACTGGTCAGAATTGAGGGAAAGATGGATGTTGCTAAGTACATGGATATTCTTGAGAAAAACCTGTACCACTCAGTGCGTGATTTGAGATTAGGAGGGAGGTTCACCTTCCAGCAGGACAATGACCCCAAACACACAGCTAAAGCAACACTTGAGTGGTTTAAGGGGAAACATGTAAATGTGTTGGAATGGCCTAGTCAAAGCCCAGACCTCAATCCAATAGAAAATCTGTGGTCAGACTTAAAGATTGCTGTTCACAAGCTCAAACCATCCAACTTGAAGGAGCTGGAGCAGTTTTGCAAGGAGGAATGGGCAAAAATCCCAGTGGTAAGATGTGGCAAGCTCACAGAGACTTATCCAAAGCAACTTGGAGCTGTGATTGCTGCAAAAAGTGGCTCTACAAAGTATTGGCTTTAGGGGGGTGAATAGTTATGCACATTTACAATTTCTCTTGTTTTGTCCTATTTGCTATTTGCTTCACAATAAAAAAAAACATCTTCAAAGTTGTGGTCATGTTTTGTAAATTAAATGATGCAAATCCTCAAACAATCAATGTTAATTCCAGGTTGTGGGGCAACAAAACATGAAAAATGTCAAAGGGGGTACTTTTGCAAGGCACTATAATGCTTTGTAACCTACAACTTGTATTTCAAGTACTGTTAAACCACATAGGTACATCAATAATCAATATTTAATGTTACATAAAAAAAATTCAAGAAATGTTCATCTTCTACTAACATTAAACCTTAATTACATACAATGAATCAACTTTTCACACCTTGTAAAATACAATTGTAACACTACAAACAGTAGCTTAATATAAAAACATTTAAACTGTAAATGTCAGAAAATACAACATAACTGTTTTGTGGGGGCAAACCTGCCAAAAGGCCACTTCCAAGACACTGTTTATTGTAAAAAAAAATCCACTTGTTTTTTGTTATTTTTGTAGCTCTTGAAAATGGCGCATAGAGTTTCCTATGTGAAATAGTGGTCCTCTAAAAAGAGTCCCTGTGACATAAAAGTTCATCCTGGAAGTAAAACTAATGTTCTCTATGTTTTTTGCCATTTTATAGAGTTACCTGAATGAAATAGTGGTCCTCTATAAAAGAGCCAGAGTGACATCAAATTTCGTACTCAAAATAAAACCACTGTTTTCTATGTTTACAGAACCTCATGGTAGACAATGTTTTTTGTCAAAATTCAGCCATCATCTCATAAATCACCCTGACTTTGGTTTTCTTCAATATGAACTTGAATTTCCTCTGGATTGTTGCATCTGGAAAATGCAACATAGAGTTGTCCAAGGGCAAATACAGGTTCCTGTAAAAAAAATACCCACAGACTTAAAAGTTTGTCCTTGTGATTTATTAATGGTCATGCCAAAAGCCATAATAATGGGAAATTGTCTCCTTTGAAAAACAAAAGGCAAACCACTCTTGTTATAAATACGTGTTCACCTTTATGGGTACCATTTATAATTTCTGCATGCATGAAATTATCTTTTAAATCCTGTACAATCTGGTCCCATTACAGAGTCTTTTTTTGTGATACAAATGTCTTAGTAGCATGACAATTGCCCCTTTTTTAAGTTGCAAAATATGTGGTGGCATTCCAGAGGGAGTTAAAGAATTGTTAAATTCCATAGTAAAGTTCGATTCACTGTCTTTGTCATCAGCCAGAACCGAATCTGCACTATAATATTATTATTGATTAATTTTAACATTTTGTTATTTAGATTCAAGGCATCTATATTTTTTGATGTTAATATCACTTTGTTTGCAATGTTTGAGTAATCCTCGTTATTGATCCTATTGAGAAAGATTGCCAATATTAGTGATTCTTTGCAAATCATTTGTGTTGGAATTTCCACGGTATCATCAGGTAGATTAGTTATTTTTGGATGTTTCCCTTCTCCAATTTGAATTAGCCAATCAATGAATTGATTTTGGCCTTCAGATCTCATAGTTAGTTCTAATTTCAGGTGTGTAAATATTTTCCACAGTTTACTTGTCTTTCTACATGTTTAAACGATCTCAGTCCTATTTCCATGTGGCACAACAGGTAATGTTTGCCTAAAATCTCCTCCTAACCCCATTACCTTTCCACTAAATGGCAAATCATTATCCATAACTTCTTTTAATAATCGATCAATACATTGCAGGGCATGACATCATTGTTGCCTCATCTATTATAATTAATTAACTTTTTTTTTTGTAATGAATTAATTTGAATATCCAACACTGATGTTTCTAGAATAGGAACTGGCAGTTTAAATCCACTATGCACAGTTCTGCCACCTTCTAACAAAAGTGCGGCAATTCCAGATGTTGCAAATGGCAGTGCTATTTGACCCTGTGCTCAAATGCAACTCATCAATAAATTATAGAGATAAGTTTTTCCTGATGCACAAAGGCCATCTAGATAGAAATAATGCTCTTTGAGCATGTAATCATCTTTTGCATTTGTGATGGTGTAAAATGCTTGCAATTGTAATGCATGTAATGTTGCAATTTTTTTTAATGTTTTTTAGTATTAAATCTTAGTGTCATACTCTTCAAAGTTAATTTCATCTATAAATCCTGGGTCAGGCAGATTAACATTTGCACAATTTAATCCATGACAAAGAAAGATTTCTTGAATTTGCATTAATGCTTTTAATAGCGCAATGGTCTCATTGTAATGTTTCAAAAAGTCTTCACACATATTTTATTATTATTATTGTTTATTTCTAAAGCGCCAACATATTCCGTAGCGCTATACATAAGTTAAGTTACAGGCAATTTAAATGTTTCCCACAAAGCTAATATATAAGGTACATTGCAAAAGATGCAAATGAATGCAAATTGTTCTCTCAATTGCTTTGACATTTGACATATTGATGATTCTTCTAGACATCTCTCCCATTCCTTATCATCTGCCAGGAAGTTTTGATGTCTTGCAGCTAATAGGAAAGTAGCATAATATGTCATTCACTGTGCATAAATGTTCCTAACCGGGAACATGTAAAATAAGTAATCTTAAACTGAAATGTTTAATGTCTCTTGGACTAACAATATAAGTTATTGGGATCATTTTATTAGTATCCTTTTTTCATTGTCACCATTGGCCATTAACAAATACATAGTGATATGGAATCTCAATGTATAAAAATTGTCTGGCCTCAGTGTCCTGGCAATTTAATTTAAACTAAGCAGTAAGTGTTGTTGCTCGATGTTCATTTTTGTCTAAGGCATTTCTTCCATTCCCTGCAGTAAATCAAACAAATTGACTTTGTGGCAAATGTACAGCTAATCAATACACAGCATGTGACCGATCATGCACCTCAAATTTCAGAAGACGCCACATTGCTTCTGAAGCACTGACATAGCGAGCATCTAAATAAGATGAAAGTTCATCATGTAAAATTGGATTGTCTTATTCATTGTGTACACCTTGCACAACAACAGTTGCTGCATCATATCCTATATATATATATTTATACACATATTTGATGGATTTGATAGAAGTGCAAGCTTTGACATTTATGTGTGCATTGTGCTTCATCAGCAAATGTGGATTGTATGGAACTACATATCTATTATCGACCTTTTGGCCACGAATAATAGCAGCTTGTGCTTCTCTTCTTTTATACACAGGGTATCCATCACAGTTAGCATAAGTTGGCATTTGAAATGGTTTTGGGAACTCTTTTGTACATTTTTTATTTTCCATACATAATGAATTTGGATTGATATCTCCACATGGACAATGAATCATTCTACATGTTACAATGTCATAAAGTTTTGAATATTGTTCTGGATGTGGCAGTTCAGCAGTAATTACTGAATCCACTCGGTCTGCAGTATTCAATTTATCTTTTTAAAGGATTAAAAGTATGTGTGCATGTGGCAGGCCTCTTTTTTTTTTTAATTCAATGGTATAAACAAAAGCCACACATTTCCCAAATAAGTGTCCTTTAGTTATATCGTGTATTAATGCATTTAGTTTTATTTTGAATACTCTAGCCACTAAATCTGGTCTATCAGAAGTATTTTGCCCAAGTTTCAAATTTTCCTTGATCTCTGGCCATTGTGGATTACATGTGAATGTAATGAATAAATCTGGTTTGCCAAATTTAGTCACAATAGCCATGGCATCATTGTATCTTTCTTGCATATTGCGTGGAGATCCTTGGAAAGAGGATGGCAAAATGATTGCTCTTTCCGCTGGAATGTCTCTGTTTGTAGCCAAATCAGCGACATAATCCATCAATCCACAATATTGTTCTACTCAAAGCTTGTTTTGTTGAAATTTTAAAACATTTAGATTATTTGCTTCGATTTATAGATATGAATCCATTGTTGTGTGAGTTTTCCCGCACAGAAAATAGGATTAAAATGATTACGAATTGCAGTTTGTGCCACTTTATATTCCATCATAGAAATATTGTTTCTAACACGAACTTTACTATTGGGATAACTTTGCAATTATAATTTTGGTTGCCATCCTAGCTCACCATTTGGAAAGAAAATGTCATTGGATCCAAACTACTACTTAATATATTTATATTTATAAAACGTTGCTCTTGATTGCGTGGATATATTCTAATATCCCTCTTAAATAATAATTCACCATACTCATTTTTAAAGACCATAGCAACCTCATTTGCTGTTGGTAAATTATACCGTCCTTGATCAGTATGGCCATCTCTTTTGAGAACCATATTTACTCTTGGCATTGGCAATTGATTTATTTGCTCATGTGCCTGTTGTTCCTTTTCAACCTCTGCTAATTTTATGTATGCTTGACTATATGGGTTGTTTGCCATAATGTTATCCAGCTGTTCAAAGACTATGGGTAAGCAATGTACATTTTCAGGAAGTGTTATTCGTAGTTCAACAGCTTCCATTGTATCTAGGACATATAACTGTGCAAATTTTCTTTGCTCTCCTGCTTGTGGGTATAAATGTGAAGTCCAGTGGTAAATTTGTCCTTGTACTTTAAAACAGTAAGGACCATGTCCTGGGACATTTTCTGCTAATGTTACATCCATTGAAGCAAATTAAATTGCACTGTTATAAGACCTAACATTTTTTTTTAAATTGCTATAATTTGGAAATGTTGGATCACTCATTATACTTTTTAAATATTCATGAAATGTTTGTCTTTCTGGAAGTCTTACCTTTCCTTTCTGACAGCAACTAATAAACTCTCCATCAGTTGGTCTTTCCTTCAGAAAATGATAGGCCCCACAAAACGGACAAACTACATTGAGTAATCCACAATAATGAGTGCTGTAAATAAAGGACTATCTTGAGCTTCCTGAACATAGATATCACTACTACTTTGTATAACAATATTGGTGTCATGTATATCAACATTTGTGTCATGAGACAATATTGGGTCATTAGGCAATGTTTCACAGACAATTTTTTGTTTATTTTTTATTTTATTTGAAGCTCTATCACACTCAATGTGTCCTTTTTGACTCATTTTTTCTTTTATTGGCAAGTCTCTGTCTTCTCTTAATCTTTGTGAAGTCTCAGGTAACTGTGCATCTCTCCACCTTTGCTTCCGTTCCCTTGCCATTCTTTTTTTCCGTTCTTTCTTTGTTTTTGCGTTGTCCACCATTATAATCTGTTATTGTAAATAGAGGCATTTTAGTTTCAATAGTAATGTTTTCTTATATAGCAAACAATGGCAATCATAACATTACTAAGATTTTTTTTTACTTACCTGAAGTATTAATAGATTAAGTTCTTTTCCACTTTGTGATGTTCTTGTAGTTGTGGCCTTTTATTTCTTCAAATCTGTAAGATATAAAAAAAAAATATTGTACATATTGTTTTTAACTGTCATCAATGCAAAGCCTAAGTAGCTGTAATGAAACAGTAAAATTACCTGAAAGGCATTTGTAATTTTTTCATTAAATTCATTAATCAATCAATCTCTGATGTTAATTTGGCATACATGAAAACATAAAGAGCTAAGCATATATGTATTGATAAATAAGGTCAGTGTAAAATATTATTTTATTTTTTAAATAATTAATTAATAAATGAATATACGTTAAATAATGAATCAATAACTGACATCAATGCAAAACATAAAGAACGGCATCATTGAATTATACATTTTATATCCAAACACAAAGAGCAATGAGCAAACTGTCAAATGACCAGAATTTTTTTTTTAATGCAAAACAAAGAGACTTAATCGTGTTTTCCTAAAGAAGGGCATCATTAAATCATATGCCTGTAATGGTGATGTAATTGCAGATGAAATGCTGCAAAGCTCACGGTCTGTGTTCATGCAGGTCCATTGTTCACAGAGATGAGTAAACTGTAAAATGACATGAAAAGCATTTTTAATGTTTGCATTCAATTAATTAATTAATCACTGAAAGTGTGATGTTTAATTGGCAAACATGCAAAACGTAAAGGCCAAAGCATCGATATGAAATGTAGCAGGTGTCAGAGCATAATAAACTGATTTAAATATTTAACAACTTGGAGGGTCCTATCACTGCCAGGCAATGAGCATTCATACAGACATATAAGTACAGTGTCAAATATAGATTTTTTTTAGTGCAGTGTAAAATAGAACGTTTTTGCAGGTCTCAGAGCCTAATAAAGTGTTTTAAATATTTAACTGCTTTGAGTGTGCTATCTCTACCAGCCAATGAGCAATACTACAGATATATAAGTGCATTGTAAAATACAATTTTTTTGTAGTGCAGTGTAAATGTGAATTATTTTTTTTGTAATTAGTAATTAATAAATTAATTGTTGTTAAAAAGAAATTAATATATTAATAAATGTATAAGAAAGAGCTAAACATAATACAGATATAGAAATGCAGTGTAAAATATACTTTTTTTGTAGTGCAGTATAAAATATACATTTGTTTGTAATTAGTAATTAATTAATTAATATACGTGAAGAATTAATTAATCAATAATCAATGTCTTTGAAAGAATAAAGCATTTATGAATCAATATATTTGAAAGAGCGATATAAAATATGAGATTTAGTATTTTTTTATACATTTTTTGGGGCATTAATAATTGAAGTATTAATTAATTATTAGACTGTTCATCACCTGAGGAGAAAGTTTCAGCAATGTGCCAAGTGTGCAGTATATATAGGCTGCGTGCTAAGGCAAAACCTTTTTTTTAGGAGGGAAAACCTCCATTTCAGATTCGTAATGTTATTATTTGCAAACTAGTGTTGTAAAATGGCTTTTTATGTGTTACTTGCCTCGCAAGCATTTTCCTTCCGCCGTAATGGTATATTTTGTAATTTATACGTTCCTGGCTAACTCGTATGTGCCTGGCTGTGATTTGCGCGCTTCAGTCTCGTTTAGCCTTGTTTTCATTTTTTAACCTCACTCCCAGGTGTCCTGGCGTTCCCCCCGTGCTGTGTGTTTTTATATATTTTTTTTTTTTTGCGAGGTCAGATTTTTTTGCCCCTGAGATTGCGAGGTCAAATTTTTTTCCTAAGTCCCCTGTTCCTCAAGTCCTGCGTGTTTCAATGCTTCAACTGCTCGCTCGCTGCGAGGCATGCAGGAGCACCTTTGTCGCTTATTTCAGCCTAAGTCCTGCGTGCTTCTAATGCCTCAATGGCTCGCCTCGCTTCACGAGGCTCGCGGGCAATGAACGCCTTTGGCGCTCATCGCCTAACTGCTCCAAGCTTGGAAGGCTTCCATGCCTCAACGGCTCGCATCGCTATGCGAGGCTCGCAAGCCTGCCGACAACTCGCAGTTTGACAACTATTATATGTGATATCTGTGATTTGCTCACACAGCAACAGAGTGATATACATATACAGAAAAAGTAGAAATGGGTGCGTGCATACCTTGCATACTCAGTTGCAGGGACTCCTCCACTTCACTGCCTAGGGGCTCCAGCACTGGTTATAGGCTCAGGGACATGGGGATATAGGGACAAATCATGACAAGTGGGATTGCACCAAAATGTTGAAGCTGTTCAGGAAGGCCAACAAACACACAATGAGGCTGTGGAGAGAGACATGGAGCATCTCCATCAATAGGAATCATGGGTACACCTGCAATGTGAAGTCCCACGCATTGCTGTTGTGCATGTCGCAAGATGTATACCAATAATGTACTGTAGCTAGTATATTGTATTAATTACTTATTAATAATACATTTTATTTGGTTAACGACCCTTCAGTGGAATGGTGATTCAAAACAGTGTTAGAATGTTACATAGTTACATAGTAATTGAGGTTGAATTTTTTTTCAACTTTTTAGATTTCTTCTGATCTGCAATATGCTGACTAATTATTAATTGTTAATTGATCCAAGGAAGGCAAACAGAAAAAAAAGCAAAACAAGTGAAACTTTGACAATTGTCTCAAAAGGGAAAAAATGTAATTTCTTCCTGACTCCAGATACTGGTGATCAGATACCTCCCTGGTTCAATACTCCCTCTAATTATCCAGGATAACCCTGAATGCCATTTTTATTTAAAAATATATCCAATCCCTTTTTAAAGTTATCTATCAAATCCGCTGTCACCACCTCCTTTGGTAGATAATTCAACAGATTAACCACCACTTACTGCGAAGAACCCTTTTCTTTCATTAAGGTGGGATCTTTTTACCTCTAGAGATGTCCTCTTGTCAGTAGAAAACCATTTGGCACAAAAAGTTAACTTCCTAAAGCCTTATGCTGACCCTGGATGTATTTATATAAGATAATCATATTACCTCTTAGATACCTTTTTTCTAGAGAAAAAAAGTGTAATTTGGTTAGTCTTACTTCATAACTTAGTCCCACCACCCCCTTATTGTTTTTGTTTGCCCTTCTCTGTACTTTTTCCAGATCTAAAATGTTCTTTTTATGAAGTGGTGTCCAAAATTGTACTCCATATTCCAAATGAGGGTGTACTAGGAATTTGCATAGTTGCAGAATTATATTTGCTTCCCTTGCTTTTATATCTTTCTTAATACATTCTAATATTTTATTTGCATTTACAGATGCTGCATGGCATTGGGCACTGTTACCTAGGTGGCTGTCCACAAGCACTCCCAAATCCCTTTCATCCATCTGATACCCCTAGATTTGCTCCATTAAGATTAGTGCATGGATATTTTTCCTTCCCAAATGCATAACTTTACATTTATTCATATTAAATCTCATCTGACATTTAGTTGCCCATTTCTCTAATTTATGCAAATCCCTTTGGAGACCTTGCACAACTTTGTGTCATGAGCAAAAATTGAGACAATACTTTCCAGACCTAATTCAGATTTATTAATAAATATGTTAAAAATGAGAGGTCCTAATACTGAACCACAAGGAACCCCACTTACCACATTAGTCCAATTTGAGTATGTTCCATCTACAACAACCCTTTGCTTCCTGGCTTTTAGCCAGATCTCAATACATGAGCAGCTGTATTCCTTAGTTTGCACAGTAGTCTTCCATGTGGCACTGTATCAAAAGCCTTTCAAAATCCAAAAAGACTAAATCCACTGAGTTGCCTTCCTACTAACTAATTAGATTTGTTTGACATGACCTATCCGTCATAAATCCATGTTGACTCCTACTTATAATCCTGTTCAACTAGATATATTCTTGTTTATTGTCCCTTATTAACCCTTCTAAAACCTTCCTCAGTACCCTTGGATGTATTCCATCAGATCCTGGGGCTTTATTAACATTTATTTTTTTTAACCACTTTTGGATTTCTTCCTGCGTTAACCAATTTTTTGGTAGGTAGTGTAGCCCCATTTTGTTGCAGTGTCCCAACCACTGGTAATTCCCTCGTGTATACTGAATTAAATAACCTATTTAGCTCATCTGCCTTCACAATGTGAAACCTGGCCTACTTCCCATTAATATATTTAAAACATATTTTAGGGTTAGTCTTACTTTTCTTTGCAACTAAATTTTCATTTTCTATTTACAACCCTTTTGCAAGCCTTGTTGATTTCCTTGTACTTACGTAAAGCAGTCTCTGTCTTGTTTATATAATTTGAATGCCTGTTTTTTACTCTGTATCTTGATGTTTAAATCATTATTAAGCCACACTGGATGTGATTTACTCCTTTTACTTTTATTCACATATATATATATGGTGATAAGTATGTATATTTAGTAAGGATTTAAATGTTGTCCATTTATGTTCAGAATTTTTACCTGCCAGTTCTCTGTCCCAGTCTATACCTTGTATTGCTGCCCTCAAAGGACCGTTAAAATCTGCCCTTTTTAAATTAACAGCTTTTGTTGGCCCCTTACAGTTGTGTTTTGTTTAACTTAATCTCAAATGAGACTGTGTTGTGATCACTGTTTCCCAAAGATTGCGCTATTTGAACATTTGATACTATATAAATATTATTTGTGATGACTAGATCCAAGCCTCATTGCTAATAGGTTCTTATATAACCTGGGCCAAATAATGATCTCTAAATGTACTCAAGAACTTAGCTGAACTGCAGGTCTCACTCATCCAGTTTATTTCAGGGTAGTTAACATCTCCCATTAATAAAACGTGACCATGCTTATCTGCATTTCCAGCATAAACATCTTCTCTAACTATAGGTTTAAATTCAGACAAATTATATTAACATAAAGACATTTGCATCCTCTTCTTTTACCATTTCCCCTGTCTTTCCTAAATAGGTTATATCCATCCAGATTAATAGTCCAGTCATGAGATCCATCCCACCATGTTTCGGTAATGCCTATTACATCCCGTTTCTCATTAACTGCTAATAATTTGAAATCACCCATTTTTCCTGGTAAGCTCCTGGCATTAGGAAGCATACACCTTATTTTATGAGTCTGTAGTTCTGAAGTGCCTGCCACTATACTTGAGTTACTTAGCAATACCTCCCTATCAACTATACTAACCCTCCCATCTTCTCCACCTCCATGACTATTTAATTAATTCCTTACCCCCTCTACACTTTCTATCCTATTACTTCTCTCTAGCCCCCCACCAACTAATTTAAAAACTCCTTCAGCCTTTCTACCATCCTATCCCCTAGCACACATGCTCCCTCATCATTAAGGTGCAATCCACCCCTGTTATAGAGATTGTATTCAAGTGAGAAGTCATCTCAGTGCTCTAAATCCCCAAACCCTTTCTTAATGCAGCACTTTTTTAGCCACACATTAACCTGTGGCACTGGTAGTATTTCAGAAAATACTACATTGGAGGTCCTTGCCTTAAGCTTATTCCCTAGTTCTCTAATAACTGTATTGTATTTATCAAAGTAGTAACTCCAAAAAAAACACTAATAACACTGTTAACACATGCTTTGGGAAATCATGATAATAACATAGAAAATAGTGGTTGAACACATGTTTTACATATTAATACATGTGATCACTTGTTAATTAATCTAATGGGCTGTATTGTTCACATAGCAATGCTTCAGAATGACAAAAGGGATACACATTCATCACCATATCACACCTAAAGCAGAATTCAAGTATTGTGTGGACCAGTATGTGAATTAATGTTAAATAATGATAATATTAACAGTTATTAGTTTAGTGACATGCAAACATATGATTGCAGTCATCGAATGCATGAAGGGATGGGTATACAGGAATATTATCATTATACAAAAATACAAAATTTCAAGTATTTGTTATGTATGTTGATGTCCCAAATCAGTAGCCATTGGAAACACATGAAAACATTGATAACAGTGTAACAATATCATTGTTTATTACATACACAGAGCACAGTCAGAAATGTGGTTTTATAACTGATCTTAAAAATAAGAATGATATATTTTTCAGTGTTATCATCGGACATTAGAGTGAACATGTCCTACTAAAAGCAGCGGCCTCCCTATATGTACTTATTCATAGAGACAATGGTTACATTGATTTGTACCAGTCCCATCAGGCTCACCAACGTAAAGGATTTTTTGACATTCAAACCTTATCTCTCACGACACAACAGTGGTGTAAGTGTGATATTCTCACCCAAGAGCTATAGCCACCATTGGGACTCTGTACCAATAATCTATTACAGTAATTTGTAGGTAATATAAATCAGTAAAATGAGTTTTAAACATCTATGCAATCTCTTACTTCTGTTCTCTCTCAAAATCTGATAAGCTCTGTGCTAATTGGTAAAAATCTACCACATAGTCGATGCTGGGGTGGAGACTAGCACATTTATTTTCTGTCTCTGTTAATTACTTTTTCATTTTGCAGTTTTCTATTGGCTCCTATGGCTACGGAGCAGTAAGAAATTCCTTAAATTGCGATGATTGGTGTAACTTTGTGAGCATCACATAATGTTACTGAAAAAGCTCCCGCAGGCCAAAAATATGTTTTCTTACAATTTACATAGCTTAAACTCAATGAGACTCTAATTGGCATTCCATAGCATTCAATTTTTAAAAGGAATGATATATAGATCTATAGGACAAGACAAGGAAACTTCAGTAAATACAGCAATTAAACATAGTAGTTTTGTTATGATAATGAGGGAGAGAAAGAAAAGTACACCATTAAATCTGACCCTAGATAATCCCCCAATATGGCATCCAGAGTGTATAGTGTAAATTTAAGTGACAAGAAATACACAGAATAGGTCAAATAAAATTTAAATTGTATTTATACATACCGAAAACATACGTTTTAGCAATAAAATACAGATGTTTAAATTAAAGTTAGAAAAATCAATGTACTGTCCCGCAATGTATAGTTCAATCTTTTTATGCTTAGTTAGCAGTGAATATCAATGACAATTCAGTGTATATTATTGACTTCACAGTTTATATTATTGAGTTCACATACATCAGTCTGATACCAAGAACTGGGTAGGTATTTAACGACAATTTATAGTATACAGTAGAAATGAACATATATAATCTGTATTCATGACTATACCAAGCGTTACATATGCAAAATATGGATTGTATAGTTCATCAAAAATAACATAGACTCAGCACCTTAGTCTGAGGTCAATTATCAGTTCTGGACAGACACTATTAATGTGCAACGAGTATGATACATAAAACCAATCTATGGCATTTTATATAAGGTATTGATCACAGCATTAAGCATGGCAAATAATGGTATCAATCTATATGTGAAGAAAGGTAGCATAAGTTAAGGAGTATAGTGGAATAGACAGGGGACAATGAGATTTACCTCTGTAGCCAATTCTATCTAGTTTTTAGTGGTGGGGACCACTACTTGCCTCCTGACACTCCCTATCAAGTATAATCTATACTACAATACCTGGGACTAGTGATGACGTCATCGCGGAACAGTCTGCAAATGATCTGACGCACATGTTTCGCGTCTGATTCTCCAGAGATCAGGTTACACTAAATTTGTTTTATCAAGCATTAGTATGGATATCATGTGATTCTTGCAGACAGGTAGCAATTAGTAAATGAGAAACTTTGAAAAATAGCAATGTGTCCTGGCCACCTGCTCTACTGGTGGTTTAATAGTCTCTTCTTATACAGAGTTTTATTTCTGATAATGCATACAGTATATGTGTACATGTATGTGTCAGGAAGACAGAGCATAAAAAATTAAACTGTAGGGTGGGAACCTTTTGGAACCTTTAACTAGGGGTTGCGATTATTTCTTCAGTAAGATACACAATGCCTCTTTTTCTCCCAGATCTCTTCATCGCAGGTTGCTGATGTTTTTTCTTTATTTGTATAATATCTTTCTTCCTCAGCACAATATTATACGAAATAATAGAAACATAGATTGACAGTACATAAGGACAAAAAAAAGACTAATCTATTTCCCCTACTCCATCTACAGATAAGCTTGGCTTACTTAAAGGCATATTATTATGAATTATGAATACATCTGATAGAGGGGGATTACCAGTGTATGAAAGCATGTTTTGCATGAAAAAATACCAATATGAAATGAAGAAACTTACTCTTATGTTTGCTAAATCTCTCGAGTTTGTAAGCAGTTGAAGTTCAGAGTTAACAGCCCTGGAAAGTCCTGCTAAAGTTAGCATACATTTCATTATTTGTTTTGGACAATCACAGGCAGCTAGTACATTTGTATCAATCTGTAAAGCCAGTGTGTACACCAAAGTATAATGGGACATGTAGTTCTGTTTTTACCGGGACAGGGAGCACGGGGAGCCAGTCACTGATTTGTAGATATCTATATTGTGATGCTGCTTGCTTGAAGGATAGTAAAGGGTTAACATCCCTACCTTATGTAAGCAGCTCTGGAGCTGTGGAAAACAAGTTTTATTTTTAAATAAAATAAGTCAGTAGGTGTATAGAATGACTCAATGCAATGTGTGTTTCTGATATAAGCAGCATGTATTAGATTAGAGAAAGGTAAAAACAGGGAAACTTAGATATACCTTTAAGCCTCAGGATGGTCTTATGCTTATTCCAGGCATTTTATTTAGGTCCTTCTTCCTAACCAACCACAGGCCCTCACCATCGATATTGTTGATAATGAATATATGTTTGCTGAGGCAAAGTAAGTAAAAGTTAACATATATTAAGAATAATTAGAGTTCCTGTAATTTTGCACTGAAAAATAAAATCAGTGAATGAGATGCCGGGAGCAGTACTTGTTTCTAGTTTGATTGTAAAATATCTTCTATTTGACTGTTGTGAGTAAATCACTTATCTTCCAGGCAAACTCTAAATGAGGTTGTCTTGCTCTTTCTTTGCTTCCTATTTCTTTAAATAACAGCAGGATGTTTGAGCCAATCGTAGCTTAACCATAATAAAGAAAACTATGAATTTGTATAAGGGGATTACATACCTAGCATAGCTTTACTGCAGTTGGTAAACCATTCAAGCTTTGCTTTCATGGTTAACTGATACCAACACAGCCCCTTGATGCTGCATTAGTACTTTAATCTACTTCTAACCATCCATTATCCCCCCAGTTTGCGTCTCAAAGCCCTGTTCTCATTTTGCATTGCTGTATCATTGCAGCAGTAGCAGCAGGATGTGTTGGACAAAGATTGGCAGAACATGTGTTTGTTTTCCCCTGATTTCCTCTCCATAAGCCTGCTGCTACTGGTGGGACCTGAAGAACTTCTGTTTCGGCTCACCTTCTGCACAAACCTACATCACTTGCTGGTTCAGCAGAGGTTGTATTCAACATTTCCATCTCTTTAACTTTATGTGGAATGTATCTACAAGTAACAATTTACATAATGAAAAGTAATGTCTGTGTGTTTGCAAAAAAAATGTTAAATTTCATTTTATTCCAATGGGTTATAAATCATCCAATATAATGCATATTCCAAGCTTGTGTCTATCTTAATAACACATTTTAAGTACATCTGTAGTCTTATATATAAAATATACTCCTGAGAAATTATACTTGAAAATAGTTCAAATGGTTTTGGAAAACAGATGCAGCCTTTAAATTATTACCTTTAAATTAAATGATGATGCTGCAGTAAAATCTACCATTTTTGCTTTCTGCCGATCTACTTTCTGAAGTGGAAGGAGACTTTGAATGCAGAGGAAGCATCTATCTTTCTAAATGAAAATATTGTTTTCAATAGGAATAATAGGAACATTGAGAAAATTGCAGAAAGAATCAGAAAAGGAAAGAAAACAGAGCCTCCCAGTGAAGCCTTATAGCACATAAAAGTAAAAAAATTAAAACTTGTGTTTTATCCTAAAATCTTTTTCTCTATTATCAAGTTTGGTTATTCAAAAGACAATATAGAGCTACATGGGTCACAGTCTTTTCGACCAGTCTCCTAACTAGAGCCTCTCCCCTTCATTAATGACCTTAAAAGAATGGAAACCTGAAACACAACTAAATGCATATATTCCTTTCTTTGAAAGCTAGTTTATTATTGAATATTGATATTGATTTTATAAATAATTGAGTAGGAATTATATGAAATGATTAATGACTAATTAATGCTCCACTTATATAGGCATTACAGTGGTCCTTTAATCTATAAAGTGTAAGATGAATGCATTTTGAGAGTATCCCTTTTCCCAACACAATACTTAGTGTGGGAGAAGAAGAGAGAGTAAAGTAGAAGGGGAGGGAGAATGAGAGGAAGAAAGGACAGAATGGAGGATGTAGAGGGACATGGTGAGGGAGAGAAAGAGGAAGTGAAAGGGAGAAGGAGAGAGAGAAGGAGAGGAAGGGATAATGGAGATTACAGGAGAGGGAGAATGAAAAGAAGAAGGAGAGAGAGGGAAGGAGAATTGAAAGGGGAAATATAGAAGGAGAAGGAGAGGGAGAGAGATGAAAGGAGAATAGAGAGTGAAAATGGAGAGGGAGAACGAGGAGAGATAGGGGAAGTGAGAATGGAGAGAGAGAGGAAGGGAGAAAGGAGAAGAATGGAACATGGAGAGGGAAAATGGAGAGGGAGAAGTAGAGGGAGAGACAGAGGGAGGGAGAAGGAGAATGATAGAGAAGGGAGAGGGAGAAGAAGATGGAGAGAGAGGAATGGAGAGGAAGAGAGAAGGAGAGGGAAGGAGAATGGAGAGGAAAGGAGATAGAGGGTTAAGGAGAGTGAGAGAGGACATTGAAAGGGAGACTGGAGAGGGAGAAGGAGAGGTAAAGAGAGAGTGAGAAGGAGAGGGACAGAGAAGGATAGGGAGAGAGAGGAAGGAGAGGAAGGAAGAAAGAGAGGAAGGGAGGGACTGGAAGGGAGGGGGTGGAGAGAGATAGAATGTAGAGGAAGCAGGAGAGCGGAACTGAGAGGGAGAATGCAGAAGGAAAGGGAGAAGGAGGGGGAGAGAGGAGGGGAGAAATTAGAGGGATAAGGAGAAAGGAGAGGGAGAATGGAGAGACAGTGAAAAGGGATGATAGATAGAATGAAGGGAGAGAGAGAAGAAGTAGGGAAGAGGAGGGAGAAGGGAAAGGGAGAAGGGAAAGAGACTGGAGAGAGAGAGAAGAGAGGCAAAGAGAAGGGAGAAGAGAGAGAGGAGAGAGAAGGGGGAGATAGAGAAAAGGGAGGAGAGAGAGAAAATGGTAGAGTGATAGAGAGCGAGAGGAGGGGGAGTGGGAGGAGAGAAGGGGAGTGTGAGAGAGAGTAGTTGACAGAGAGTGAGAGAAGGGGAGAGGAAGGATGAAAGGTGACAGATATCAAAGGGAGGAAGAGAGTAGAGTGTGAGAGAAAGAGGAGGTAGGTAAGGCAAGGAGAGATACAGCGAGGAGGAGGTAAGATAACGATGAAGAAGATATATAACGGTTTACTTTACTATATATATAGTCTACATTATGCCCACCTAATATATATATGTATATGAGGAGTCCCAATTATTTTCTGTTCTGTGACATTTCGGGTCCCCCTCTGGTGCCAACATATATAATGTGTAATGTACTTAGGGCGGTGGCAAACTCAGGGTTAGTCTGTTATGCCTGTTTTATATCTTGGAACACCCAAAAAAAGCTACAAAGCCTGGAAATTACACTTCTGCAACCATTAACTGGATGATTTGATCTAGGACTTTTTCACCACACATGAGACTGGCATCTATACACCATACAAGAATTTGTGACTCCTACATGAGGTTGGACTTTTTTTATTATTTTTATACAGGACTAAGATTTTTTTACTGTTTGTATGCAGGTCTGAGCCTATTCTTCACAAGACTATCATTCCATTAAGTACAGAACACTACTTTATTGTTTTGCATTTTTCTTCCTTACATTATCCCTAGAGCTGTATTGCTTCTACACTAGTATTGTTTAGCAGCTTTTTGGTTAGCATGGAAATATATCTGAAATTGTATGGTAGACAATTATGTAACTGTGTACATACAAATATATTTTGTGTTCTTTTATCGGTTGATGCACTATTTGAGTATATGAGAAGGAGACTTTTTCAGAAGAAATGATGGCAGTCAACTCTAAAATGGGCATTACCTGGGGATGATTCACTAAAACAAGCAACAATGTGCATTGATGGATTACAGCCTATCACTGATTATCTCTATTAAGATATACTTGTGAAGGTTCCAAATAGGCAGCCTTATTAAATTGCTATTCAGTCAATTTAAAAGGGCTCTATATAAGCACACAGCATATTTTATTTACAGACGTTTTTAGTTAGTGAAGACCTTGCTTTTGGAAAGAAGTTCACTAACTAAAAACTTCTGTAAAAAAATATGCTGTGTGCTTATATAGAGCCCTTTTAAATTTACCGAATCCCAATTTAATAAGGTTGATGGTATCAAACAACAGATATAACAAGTACTTTCTCAAATGAATGTTAAAAACACATTCTTACAATAATCTTACACTGATATTTGCATGTATTAGCTATTCAAAAGCAACCACCAAAGATTGTCTAAAATGTTTATCTAAAGGGGGCATTATTGTCAGTATGTACTGACTACACCCTGGAACTCTCAACCTATTGTCATCAGTGTAAGTCATATGAAAAATAAAAGGCTGTGTATGCTCAGGCAGTAACTAGATTGATAACATAAATTAGTCACTAGAGTATAAGCAAACAAAGACTTTTGTTTTTCATATGACTTAGTAGACACAGCACTGAAGATGTAAATCAGAAGCTGTAGGATCCCAACTTTCAAACTTAGATCGGGACTCTTTAAAGAACTCATTTAACTTTACTTGGCCCAAGACCCACATAAATTATTTAGGAATTAAAATTACCCAAAATATCTCAGACCTTTACAAAAACAATTAAATTGCTCTTTTTAAGGAACTATCAGCCGACCTAGAGAAATGAAACAAGTTGTCATGGTCTGCCTGAATTAACTCAGTCAAAATGAATATTCTCCTGAGAATATTGTATTATTTTAGATTATTTGGTGCCATAAACCTCCTAGAATTAACAAATCTGAAATATTTAGGCACAAAAACAAAGGTGGACTTTCGTGCCCACACCTTAAGCTCTATTATAGAGCGGCACAAATCTCATTTCTACATCAAGCACATTCCTTAGAACATCAACCTATCTGGATACAAATAGAAAATCAACAACTACAACCCCTAGGATGAGATAAGATTATATGGCTTCCAAAACCCCAGCGTTTGCAAATTCGAAATTCTAACAATATGATCAGATTGTTCCTAACGTCTTGGTCCTGGGCCAACTCCAAATGTCAATTAACATCTGAATTATCTCCCCTTCTCTCTCTCTAACCACTTCTCCTTCCTTTTCTACCAACCTTTCCACTGACTCAAAGTCTTGGTGGAACACTCAGGGCCTAGACAGAATAGGTGTGTGGGTAATTGAAAATCAAATTATCAATTTGGAACACATAAGGGACAACTTTTATCTCCCCCTAGAGGAACATTTTCAATTTCTGTAAATTTAGAGATTTCATAATGAACCTGAAAGTCACTAGGCCTTCCCAAGGCTAATTTGATCTGCAAAGATGCTTCATTAACAAAAGGCATTCTAGGCCAGATATATAAAAACTTCAATAACCCCCCTGAAAATCATAAACCTAAATACATGATTAAATGGGAGGAAGACCTGGGCCAAACCTGGGATACGGACATATGGGAACAAACCAGTCATAGATTAGCTAAAGTCTCTCTTAATTACAGCTTATTAGAAACCTCACTAAAGGTTTTTCATAGAACTTATATCACCCCAGAAAGACTCAATAGAATAAATCCTCAAGAATCCGCTACCTGTTTTAGGGGATGCCCGGACATAGGATCCTTTATCCACACGTGGTGGACCTGCCCAAAAGCCCAAAAGTTATGGCATGAAATAACTCAATTGGCCTCAAACCTCTTATTTACTAAATCCCAGAATAAATGACTCCAATATATACTACTAGCAGTTAAAAATCATATTGCCAAGAGATGGGAAAATGCAACCTTTGATTAAAATACATAATTAACAAGATAATCTACATAATGATTAACAAAACACTAAAAAAACTCTACATTCTTATCTGTTTGGGAAACTTAGATTTCCTTGGCCCACAGCATAGATTTAAGATAAAAAATGAAAATAAATAAATCAATACATTTGTGTTGGACTGTCGTGTGGGGATCTGAGGCGGGATGATCAAGGAACGTGGGGCCTGGCATCCTTATTGGAGATCGGAATAAACAGTGAGTTGACATTCTTTATTATTATAGTTCTAACCTTAAAAATTAGAAAAAAATAAAAAATAAAATAAATAAATGAAAGATTAAAATTAATATGTAATAAAATAATCTGCATTTACTTACTTGCCTTCCCTTTCCCCTTCTTATTATTCTTGTTTTGTTATATATTTTTATTGTTGAAAAAGGAAAATGGTTGATGGTAATACTCACTTGTAAATTAATATTATATATCTTCGGGCCATGTTTATATTTTTTATTGTATCTTTTACACTGACATTGTGCATGCCATGGCTTGTTACTGAAATTATATTGTTTTCCCTTCTGTTTTATATTACATTTACTTGTGAGCCAATAAAAAATATTGAAATACAAAAAAAAAAAAAAGATGTACAGTAAATCAGTGGTATTCAACTTGGTCACTACTGCCTACTAGTGGGCACTTCAAGCTTTCGTGGTGGGGTAATAACTAGGTGGCGTCTCTGACGAGTGATGTCACATGCTGGAGACCTGTAGCAGCACATTCGGCTGATCGGAGAGCTGGTGAGAGAGCCTAGGGACAGCGGTCAGGACCTAATTACAATCTAGTAAGTATAGGGTGATAAATAGCTAGGGTCATATGATTTATGTTACCAGAAATGAGAGAGGGTATATTGAGTTACTGCGGCACTGCTGGCCGGGTAAGGAAATATTACCATCAAAAGTGGGCGGTAGGTATTAAAAGGTTTAAGACCCCTGATGTAAATAATTACTCTTTAAAAAAATGAATATGCTCCATTTTTGTTTGTAATTCTTACTACTACTACTAATCTGATATAAAAGATTTCTAAAAATACTTTTTTTTATTTACAGATAATACATTGTAAGTCATTCTATGTAACAACATTTCTATATAGTTACTGGATCATTTGAAAGAAAATATAATGCAAGAAACAATGTACTGTTCCTGGCTATTACAATAGGAAAAAACTAGAAGGAAAGTTTAAGGGCATACGAATGCATTAATTTTAAAGAAAAAAATGGTGATTTCCAAAGCACAATTTGTAAAGCATTGTTATTATTATTGTTTAGTGAATATTTATTTAGTTTTCTCCTTTTTTGGGAGGTATTTATTTACTGTTTTATTATTCACAGAGTGTTTTATTGAGTTTGCATCATTGTCTATTAATCCAATCTCTCTGGTTTTCTGTAGATGGGAATTTACATGGGCTGAACTAAGTACAATACTTTCAGGAACTAAATCTTGAAAATCCCCCAATGAGGATTTATATTCACCATGGCAGAGAAAAAGTAATCCAGTCTAGCAGCCCTATTAAATTAGAAGCCTGTAGCATAATTGTCAAGCCCGCAAGGGCTGCGGGCTTGAAATTCTTTTTCATTACATAGCTATTAAATTAGAACATGCCGCAAGTTACGGGCTTGAGAAGCAAACCCATAAACCATTTTTCGAACATTGGATGCGTGGCCATGAACATGATCAATTAGTCAAAACTGTAGTTACAGGTTTAGATGGAGCCAATGGCAACAGAGATTGTCATCATTGCATCACTGAAAAATGGAGGATGGATTTCAAAGTCTTACGGGCTTCAATTGCGGGTTGCGATCTGACCCACATTCCAGAAGTAATGGAATATTGATAAGGCCGAAAATATGACATTCTAGTCCATGCGAGTTCCATTATATGTATTAACACATTGATTGCTGGGATCGATATAACCCGCAATTTAAACATTAAATAAATTATTTTATATTGCCGATTTGCGAGCTTCAGAATGTTGTGCTATTTATTTTAATACCTAACATCACTTTCCCTTTTAATATAAATACAGAAGTGTGTGTATGTATACATGCTACGGATTGGACTTTACCCCTCTAGCGGGTCCTCTCTGTTACCCGTTGGCTTCTTGGCTCCATTTCCGGGTTACGGGTTTGAACGCCAGTGAATTTGTTGCAATTTAATAGCTTGATAGGAAAGTTACAGTTATGTGTATATATATATTAATTTTATATTTAATTAAATTAAATATTTGTGACAATTGTATTTATAGATTTAATATATATAATAGTGTTTATTTTGTGTATATATATATATATATATATATATATATATATATATATATATATTATATGTATATAGACAATGCATCAGAGCATTTGTTTCCCTTGAGTACTGGGTTGTGTGTTTTCCTTGATGTTGTCGAATGAAACAAACATAACAATAAAATATAATATTTTTTTAATTACACAAACGTTTATATCGGACTGTAAAGTGTCAAATAATAATGAACATTCATAATTTTTTATTGTTTTTTGCTGCTGTACTGTCTTTTTAACTGCTGCTGTGGCACTCCACAATGGTTGTAAAACCATTTGCAAGTGGTCTTTAGTAGTTTTTGTCGTTATAGCACTACCTATTTTGCGAGTGATCCTTAAACTCATATTAGCATAAGGGTTTGGAGTAAAAGTCTTATGAAGTAACTCTCTTTTGGCAGTGCAAAAGTCATTGGAAAAGTTTGCCATAATTGTCGGTTACTCGTAGCGGTTATACAGTCACTCGTAGAAGATCTCTCACAATGTTTTTGGGATAGGTGATTAACACAGCTAAGATTTACTTTTTTTTCTTAAACATGGTGTAATCTGCGATATATTGGGGATTAGCATTGTAGGATTGTAATCTGACAAAAACAAATGTTCTATGGCATATATATGTAACATAAGAATTGTACCCAGTGCTGCAACTTCATAACTATGTGCACGTTACGATCAGCCTCTATATGTGTTCCAGTGGGTAAAAAAGAAACAATTATCAAGGCAAACTCGGTTTTGAAAAGTTTCTCTCCAACAACCCTGTGTATAACCCTTGTGCTAAGAAACATTCAATATACAAATTCATTTTGTTGCTTATATCACAATTCTTTGTTCAGAATAGACAAAGAGAGGACATAATTTGTGTCAAACTTCTATTTCTAAGCTTGTCTAACCCTCACTGAAATGTTTTTAACCTGCTTCCACTAGTGCCAAATTTATGAAAAGATTGAAAAAGGATTAATATGAAAGCCTTGGCGCACACCTCTCTCTACGCAAGAGCTCTTCCTGTGATGTGCTGCTTCTGGCTCACATCTAGTCAGCTTCAAGCAAGAAACATGAACAGGAATTCTCCAAACATGTTTATCTAAGCAGTAAAGAAGTTTTGGTCCTATAGGAACCAGGTTTTGCATTTATAAAATATTTTTCTTTTTTGGCCAACAAGAATGTTTTCCCCAGAAATGCATTTTACATTAGCTTTCAAGATCTCAAACATTCTTTTTCAGATGTGTCCATCTAGTAGATAAAAGATACAAGTATGAACGATGAATGCATCTACATGTGTATATTGATGTCATATATATCTAGGGACACATGAAAATTAAATAGAATGATTTCTTATATTTATAACCAGTTTGTGAGAATCAGAAGTGTTTAGTTACTCTTTCTTCTGAGAGAAAAATGTTTGCCTTCATTTTACAGGTCAGAACCATTTTCTACTTTACACTCCTTGGTTTTAAACTAAGACACAATGATATAAAGTTATAACAGGATAACATATAATGCAGCAACATATCACCCCCCAAAACATCAGACTGGAGTGTATCAGCCTGATCAAACAGCTTTTGTTTTGCAATGTTCTTCAATTTCTATATAGTCTTGAAGAAAAGCAGCCGTGTTGTTAAAGTCATATCCAAGTTTGATGGATTTATAAATTTCTGAACTCTATAGGCATAAAGCAACCTATGAGTATGCAGCACATCTACACAGGCCCCTGATCCCCACCCAATCAGCATACAGCATTAGGGAAGCAATTTAACCCATTATTCCCCTGCTGTTGCTTCCTCAGCCAATAGGAGAGCACTGATGTCAGCCCCCAAGTCACTGCTGGGATATGACTCCCTTCTACTTCCTGTCGGTGATGTGCTGTTGCCATAGCACCAAACATAGTGCCACACTACATTTCCCAGTCTGTTTTGCAGCACAAACAGAAAGCCCAGAGTTTAAAACAAATGCTAACCTGATTGACCAAAACAATTATGAAATGAATGCTAATAAAGCCTGGGTTTGGAGGGGGTGTCAACCCTTACTTTCAACTGCCAGACATTAAAAAGGCTTTTTGCTAACGTCAAAGTAAGCGTCTAAATGTTTATTTTGGTATTTTTTTCATGCACTATTAATTCTCCTCTATCAAATGCATTCATAATCCAGGACACTGAGATATGTCTTTAATTGACTCTCACAGTGGAGGTTGATGAGGTAGATAGGCATATCAAGTTGGTCTTAATATTTATAATGGTCAAAAATTGGCCCTAGATAAGAAGAGTTAGAGAGAGTGTTCTTTTATAGACAATTTATGTTTAAAATGCCCAACTTTCAACCCAAGCTCATTTTATAACAATGGCACTTATTTAACAAAAAGTAATTTAATTTACAGCTTCCCTGGTGATCCAGTGGTTAGGATTTGGTGCTTTCACCACTGCGACCTGGGTTTGATTTCAGTCAGAGAACCAAGAGGTCACACCACCCTTAAGCCATGCAGGTTTGGGACTGGTCAGTACTTGGATGGGAGACTACCTAGGAATACCAGGAGCTGTCTGCTGTGGCCCACTGGAGAAGGAACTGGCAACTCACTCCTGTATCTCTGCCATGAATCTGCATGGTGTGTTACGGTCCTTGAGGTCATGGAGAGTCAGACACAGCTGAAAGATGCAAACACACACACAATTGAATTTATATTTCTTTTAATGTGCACTTTTCTTTTTCTGTAAGAACTGGGACATTCACTTATATGTAAGGTCTTTCATCGATTGACATATACTTTTATGGTACAAGAGATGGGGGATCTAAAAAAATCATACCTTTCACCCAGTTGTTTGAAGAGTTAGAAGATGTGGGTTTTACATATGTGATGTAATACAATATTCTTAATGGGATATGGAAATATTTTTTTTTTCTCTGATGTATAAATATTTGATAATGTGTGTTTTCTGCTTTTAAATAAAGGTATCAGAGCACAAAAACGTATTCAGAAATTCAACTGCTCTTGGAGGCATGCCTTTTGTCAGCCAATGAGATCTATAGACTAAAGTATGTTTTCTTTATTTCCTGTTGGTTTCAATAAAGTTCAATAAACAGATTTTACTTCATATTTTTTCATGCAAAAAAAAATACTTTTCTAATGTTTAAGACGTGGTCTGTTAAATTCCTGGAGAAAAGCACAACTGAGTTAAGGGCTAGGATAATAACTTTTGATTTACACTGAGAGCCACTAAACTAAAAGTTCCACTAGTGGCTCTGCATGTGTGTATCTCAGGTTGTGTGTGTATCAGTGCTGTGCTGTAAGTCCGTCCTCTTGGCTCTGTTATTATGTCTTCCTCAATCTGTCTATACCAGTCGAGATTGTTCCTAGGCATTAGTGCCGGCCATGGATTCTAAGCATTCTCACTTGTAAGGACAGGAACATTACTGAGACAAAGGAACACCTTTAAACCAGTTAAAAATCAACTTTTATCATATAATTAAGATGATTTTTTTTAAAACAACAGTTAAGATACAATGGAATAGTGAATCAATTGCTGCTAGTCGCAGCATGATTAGACAACTACAAAGTTATCTTTCATAGGTACCGTATTGGTCCGAATACAAGCCGCACTTTTTTTCAGATTTTTAAACATGCGAGTTAAGGGTGCGGCTTCTATTCGCGAACGCAAAATTACTGCCGTTTTTCGCGATTGCGAGTTAAGGGTGCCGATTTTCATGCTTTAGACTGGTGCGGCTTATATGCGGGTGCGGCTTATATTCGGACCAATACGGTATATACATTTCATCTCAAATAATAGTGTAAGAAAAATAACTTTGTGATTGTCTAATCAAGCTGGTTTACAGAGCTCAGTTACTATTACTGTTAGTTACGCCAGTCACTGTCACAATTCCTTCCCCAGTGGAATTGAAGCAGTCTTTCCCATTCCGTGTCTTATGAATTACAAAGGTTCCATTTTCTGTAAAATCTGTAAAATGCACGTAGTCTCTCTGTGGAGCAATCACTGTGGTCTCCTGGAGAGAATCTAGAAGGGGGATTTTGTGGTTATGAATGGCTATTTTGTAGTACTGGGGAAACATAATGGAGTTACACATGACCTATTTTGGTATTTTTTATCAATAATTTCAATATCCCGCAAAAGCTTTTTGGGAAATATTGGACGAGAAGATATGAAGACTTTTTTGACAGTTCTTTTTCCCATTCAAATAACATTATGAAATCATATTTAATGAAAAATAATAAAAGAGTAAAAGACAGAGATAACCTATGAATTCATGCTACCAATGGTTTGTACATGAAATATCCAGCTATGGATATCTAGAATATAAGGCAAAAGTGAGCTTCCCTGTCTTGACATTATCATATAGCACTCTCTGCCCTTATAGGTCCAGCACAACTGTCCAGCACAACTGTTGGGAAATCAAGTTTTTGAAGAATTATGGGATGCATATCTATAATATGGGGTGTAAGGAAGCAGATTGATAATAACGTGCTAGACAGGAAGAGATGGAGAAATTACTTACATAGTCAGACTTGTTTGGATTGTTGGGGTAAAATACAAATATCCATACTCTCTAAGTAGAAGCATATATACATATATATATATATATATATATATATATATATATATATATATATATATATTTATTTAATTATTTTTTTGTGTTGTCTTTGTAGCACTTTTTACATTGCTAGATGTAAGCTTTGAAACAGTTAAGTGTGCATTTTCCCAAATCAGCAGTTTACTGGAAGACAACTGAAGTCAAAACAAAATGTTCTCTAAGTAAGAATTGAGATAGGATGTTTACTGGGCACGAAGGTGCTCAATGATGTAAGCATACAGTAAGCATACAGCATGCATGCTTTTGATGCATGCACTTGTACATTTTCACCTTTTAATTGGCTTACAAATATAAATAATCTTCTATTGGCCTAAAAGAAGGTGTGATGGAACATACTATTTTCGGTATGTGGATATTTTACCCCAACAGGATGAATTTCAAATATGTATTTGTTTGTTTGCATTCAGAGGGGATTGAATATTTCAGCATTTATCTAACATCAAAAATCTATAAACCTCAACTTTATTGAACGTCATCAGAATATATATTTAATTTTGCTTTATTGCTAAACTAAATCAAGTTTGAATGGACAGTAGCTTTGCCTAAACAAACAGTATATCATTTAGCTAATTGTAAGTGACAGCCTTCTAATAATGAGCCGATTCTCTACTCAAATCAATACAACCTAAAAGAAAGCTGTGTGTGCCACATATTGTATCTTGATGTGTTTTAGATCTCAAAGGTGGTATCCATGAGTACTGAAAATTATCCATCCGGTCCCCTGGTCAGAAAGACTGAGAGTCACTTCTTTAATGGATAGATGGATAGGGGGAAAAGAAGCTCAAAGCAATCCTACTAGTGCAGTCCAGTTAAAACTTTTATTTCCATCCAATAAAAAAAATATATATATACCAAGGTATTTCACTCACATTTATCACCCTCAATTACAATGAGGTATGGTAATGGCATATGGGCGAGACTGTCTGTGTAGATCAGAATATACCACAATGAACATTTGAATTGGAAATGTGATTATTATTAATGTTTTTACATTTGTTTATTTGTGTCTGTGTTCCTTTTTACGCACACATTTATGTTAACATTAATTGCATAAATACTTGTGGTGTTTGCTTGGAATTGTTTTTGGATATTGTCAGATACGTTAGCGCTATAGACTTTATACATATGTGTTAGTCTCTAGTGAATAGCCCAATCCTTCATATTCACATGCCTCTTCCACACAAAATTATTCTATGTTTCCAGGCAGAGGGAGAGATTCTAGTGAATTTAAGATTATTATACTTAAAGAAACACAAGGATAGGATTCATATTTGCATTGTTTTTATTGAATAACTTTACTAGAATATAACCAAAAAGATTTTAAAAAGTAAAAATAAATAAATACAGCTGGAGTGCATACCTTAATGTACTTTCAATATAGCTCACTAGAAATATTATCTCCATCCAAGGTCCCTTTCTAGGTGACACACCATGGGCCCTATTAAATTTGGCAATTTTAAGTTCCTGAAGCCAGTAAAGGTGCCCGCAAAAGTTACGACTATTAAATTGGCCTCTTTTAGCTACCCGCAAACAATCTGCTGGTTACAGGAGGAAAATCTCTACGGGCTGTCAAAATCTGAACTCCAACCCAGCAAAACCTTTAATCTTTCAATCCCATAAATGTTACAATCGCAAATCGCTATTAAATTGCTACAATTCCTCAAATTCGCAACTGTTTTCACACCCATAAATGGCAAATGGAGCCAAAACTCCTACAGGTACTAGAGAGGACCCTCAAGGGGGTTAAACTCATGTCCATAGCACTGTAAAAGCACATATAAAACACTACTCTATTTTAAATTACAGGGGAAGCGATGAAAGGTATTAAAATGAATAGCACAACATTCCCAAAAATGCAAATCTGAAATAAAAATTTTTTTTTTTTTTTATGTGTAATTTTCGTTTTGTATCGATCCCAGCAATCAGTGTTTTAATACATAAAATAGAACTTGCATTGACTAGAATATTATATTTATTGATTTTTTCATATTGCATTATTTCTGGAAAGCGGGTCCGATCACAACTCGGACTTCAAAACCATAGGTGATTGAAATGTAACCTCCATGTTTTAGTGACGTAATGATGATGATCTTTTTTTACTATTGGCTCCATCTAAACCCATAACTAAGGGTTTAAAAAATGTATCATGTTCGCGCCTAGAAATGCTATGTGCCGAAGCATGGTTTACAGATTTGGATTCCTGTCATGTCCTTGCGGTCTTTTCGAATTTAATCTCTCTGTAACTCAAGCAAATTTCAAGCCCGCAGACATATGGGCTAATTTAATAGGGCCCCAGGTCAACAAAAAGTAAACCCTTTTTGTCCCCATTAAAGCATGCTAGTTAATAAAGGCTTGCACTATAGTTGAGGATTAACTACACAGAAACCTTAGCTACAGTGGAAATATTGCTACCAAGACGTGTGAGACATGAAAATGATCTTTTATTTCCTTCCAGGATCTACAGTGGAGGATCTTTCAATCACATTACTACCACTTTAACATGTTTAGTGTCTGATAAAAATATTTATCCCATTGTCAAGTCTATTTTTTTTTTCAAAAGAGTTTCCTGTAAATATTGTGCTTCATTGTTCCCTTTATACATACTAATATCTATTATGAGACTCTGGCACGTGCGCCCATGGCATTGATTGTCTACATTAATATATATACCATGCGTATATTTTATATTCACTTTTAGACTCCTTACCCTGCAAAAAAAGTTCTGCAGAGGCCCATGCCCTTTGTAAGAAAAAATATAAAATATGCTTCTTATACCATGTTTGTATTAATCTTCACTTTCATCACACACTCCCTTTACTTTAATCACATAACGCTGTGTAACTAGTTATGGTGATAGTTTTCCTTTAAGTTTTCAAAGCGATTTTCTTTTTATATTACCATCACTTGCTGCCACCTACTGGCAAAGTGTGCAATAAACGTTTGGAATGTGCACCATAATTATTTATTTACATATAGGTTTGTATTGCAAAGTAGTTTGAGAAAAAGTAAAATCAAAACAGCAAAGTGTCTGATTTATTGTGAAACAATGTATAGAGAGCAAATATGTATATATGCAAATCAGTTTTACTTGCTTTACTATGTCATATCTGTACAATTGTTTTCTTTTCCTTTGGTTTTCTCAATAAAAATAAATAAATATAAATATATTTTGTGTGTGTGCAGTGGCATAGCTAGAGCTTTTGCCAACCAGGGTTCTCCCTGTGATTGCCGCTCCATCTCTCTCTCCTTCTCTCTCTCTCTTTCCCCTCTCTCTCTCTCCTTCATACTCTCCTTCTCTCTCTCGTTGACACTATTTATCTCTTTCCTCTTTCCTTCACTCTACTTCTCTCTCTCTCTTTCTCTCTGTCTCTCCTTCACACTCTGCTCTCTTTCCTTTACACACCACTCTTTCTTTCTCCTTCACTCTCTTCTTCCCTCTATCTCTTTCCTTTACACTCTGCTTCTCTCTTTCTCTCATTCACACTCTCATTCTCTCTATCTCCTTAACCCTCTACTTCTCTCTCTCTCCTTTCCTCTCTCTCTCTTTCTCTCTCTTTCTCTCCCCTTCACACTTTCCTTCTCCCTCTCCTTTTCACTCTACTTATCTCTCTTCCTCATCCACTCTCTCTCCTCCTCACTCTTTCTCCTATTCTCTCTCATTCTTCCTCTCTCTTTCCTTCTGTCTCTCTCTTCTTTACACTCTTCAAATCTCTCTCTCTCTCCTTCACACTCTACCTTTCTCTCTCTCCTTCAGACTCTCCTATCTCTCTCCACACACTCCTTCTTTCTCTCTCTCCTTCACACTCTACTTCTCTCTCTCATTCTTTTTCTCCATCCTTCACTCTCTCCTTCCCTCTCTCCTTCTCTCTGTTTCTCCTTCACACTCTCCTTCTCTGTATCTACTTTACGCTGTACTTCACTCTCTCTCCTTCATTCTCTCTCCTTCTCTCTCTCTCTACTTCCCACTTTCCTTCTTTTTCTCCTTCACACTCTACTTCTCTCTCTCCTTCACTTTATCCTTCTCTCTATCTCCTTCACACTCTACTTGTCTCTCTTTCTCTATCCTTTACACTTTCCTTCTCTCTCTCCTTCACACTCTACTTCTCACTCTCCCTCATCCACTCTCTCTCCTTCCCACTCTCTCTCCTTTTCTCTCTCCTTCTTTCTCTCTCTTTCCTTCTGTCTTTCTCCCCTATATTATTATTAACTTTTATTTGTATCATGCTAACATATTCCATAGCACTGTACAAGGGATAAGAACAAGGGCAATACAATATTAACAAATTCAGAAAATGGAGGGCCCTGTTTTGAGCTTTAATATCTTTGTGGAAAGTTATTTTTCCAAAGCACCCTACAAGACATGATACTCGCTACTTATAATCTAAAGGGGGTGGGAGAGGCAGAAACCTGGGGAAGAGTAACATATAAGGAAAACAAGGGGCAGGAATTAGGTGAAAGTTAGAAAGATTTTTATGTAGTGGAAGAGCGGAGTGATCTTAGGTGAGAGGCTCTTGTAGGCAAAAAGTTATCTGACCCCTAGTGGTGAGATAATATAATCTGAAAGTAGGGAGGTCAGGTGATTTCATGGTTCTATACATTGAATCTGAATAGGGGGGTAGGTGAGGGGCAGGGAGGGAGGAAAGTACTCTCAGTGTTGTTCCAGAGCAGATAATACATGGTGAAAGGAGGAGTTTTTAAAGTAATGCAGATCATAAAATGGGGGTAGGGTTGAACAATTAAAGCTAGACACAACAGGGGGTGGGCAGATGTTACAACTAACTGTAAGGGATTGCAATATAGCAAGACATATTTTCTATGTCTCAAAAAATAATAACAGGCATACATAAATATTAATAATTACACTTGATCCTGAGATGGGTGAGATTCTATTTTCCTGTTCATACCTCAGGTGTGTAGCAACTCTCAGTGTTGCCTAGAGCGGACCCGTTCACACTCTCCTTCTCTCTTTCTCCTTCACACTCTCCTTCTCTCTCTCCTTCACATTCTACGTCTCTCTTTCTCCTTCTCTGTCTCCCTCTTTGACTCTCTCCTTCCCTCTCTCCTTCTCTCTGTTTCTCCTTCACACTCTCCTTAACTCTATTTCCTTCACACTCTACTTCTCTCTCTCTCTCCTTCCCTCTCTCTCTCTCTCTCTTTCTCTTTCTCCACCAAACTCTCATTCTCTCTCCTTCAAAAGCTACTTCTCTCTCCCTCACCTTCACTCTCTCTCTCCCTCTCTCTCTCTCTCCTTCACAAGTTCCTTCTTTCTCTCCTTTATACTCTACTTCTCTCTCTCTCCATCTCTTTCTCCCTTCTTCACTCTCTTCTTCCCTCTCTCTCTCCTTCCCTCTCTACCTATCTCTCTCTCTCTCTCTCCTTCACACTTTCCTTCTCTCTCTCCTTCACACTCTACTTTTCTCTCTCTCCTTCTATCTCTTTATCTCTCCTTTTCTCTCCTCTCTTATGCACACACTCCCTCTCTCTCTCTCTCCTTTCTCCCTCTCTCTTATTCTCACACTCCTTCTCTCTCTCCCTTTCTCTCTTTCCTTCTCTCTTGCCCTTTCTTTCCTTCACACTCTCTGTTTCATACTCTCTCTACCTCCTTCACCCTCTATCCTTCCCCCTCTCTCCTTCACTCTGCCTCCTTCACTCTCTCTCTCCTTTTCTCTCTCTCCTTCTCTCTCTTCTCCTCTCGCTTTCTCCCTCTCTTTCACTCGCACTCATTCATACTCTCTCTCCTTTTCTCTATCTCTGTCTCTCTCCTTTACACTATACTTCTCTCTCTCTCCTTCACACTCTCCTTCTCTCTCTTCCTGTCTCTCATTCACACTCTCGTTTTCCTCTCTATCTCTCCTTCACTCTCTCTCCTTCACACTTTACTTCTCTCTCTCTTCTTCTATTTCTCCTTCTCTCACCTACTCTCTCTCTCTCCTTTTCTCTTTTCCTCCACTCTCTCCTTCTCTTTCTCTTTCATTCACACTCTCCTGTCTCTCCTTCTCTCTCTCCTTTTCTCTCTCTCTCTCTTATTCACACTCTCCTACTTGCTTCCTTTCACACTCTCTCTCTCCTTCATACCCTCTCTCCCTCCTAAACTCTTTTTTCCTATTATTTCCTCTCTCTCTTCCATCTCTTTCTCTCTCGTTCTCACTCTCTCATTCAAACTCTCCTTCTATCTCTCCTTTTAGCTCTCCTTTTCTCTCGCTCTCCTTCATTCTCTATCTCATTCACACTCTCTTTCTCTCTCCCTTCTGCCTCTATCTTTCTCTCTCTTCTTCCCTTTCCCTCCTTCATACTCTCTCTCCTCTCTTTCTCCTTCCTCCACTCTCTCTTTCTCCTTCTCTATCTCTCTCCTTGTTTCTCTCTTTCCCTCTCCTTCTCTCTCTCTCTCATTCACACTCTCCTTATCTCTCTACTTCTCTGTCTCTCTCATTCACACTCTCCTCCTTTCTCTTCTTCTCTCGCCTTCTTTTTCTCTCTCCTTCTTTTTCTCTCCTTCCCTCTCTCTCTCCACACTCTCCTTCTTTCTTTCTCCCTTTCATACTCTAATTTTCTCTCTCTCCTTCACACTGTCCTTTCTATCTCCTTCACGCTATGCTTCTTTCTCTTTTTCACACTCTACTTTTATCTCTCTCCATCTTTCTCTCCTTGTATCACTCCCTCCATCTCTCTCTCCTATCGTCTCTCCCTCTCTCTCTCCTTCACACACTCCTTCTCTCTGTCTTTCACACACCCCTTCTCTCTCTCTCCTTTCCCCTCTCCCCTTCTCTCGCTCTCATTCACACTTTCCTTCTCTATCTCTCCTTCACACTTTCTTCTCTCTCTCCTTCTCTCTCTGTCCTTCCCTCTCTCTCTCCTTCTCTCTCTCTCATTTAAATTCCCCTTCTCTGTCTCCTTCTCTCTCTCTCTCTCTCTCTCCTCTCTCTCTCTCCTATCTCATTTTCTCTCATTCCCTCTCTCATTCACACTATCCTTTTCTCTTTATCTCCTCTCTCTCAACTTCATACACTCTCTCTCTTTCCATCACTCTTGTGCTCCTTCACTCTCTACTTCTCTCTCTCTCCCCCCTTCTCTCTCCTTCTCACTCTCCCTTGTCTCTCCCCCTCGCTTTGTCCTGTCTCTTATCTGCATTATTGCCTGTTTTTTTTAGTATGATGCTTGTCATATTTAGCTGCAATTGTCTCAGTGTTGGAAATGGAAGCTTCACACTCTCCCACCAGTGGAAGTACAGTAGATTAAAGGAAATTAAAATGGGCTCTACCTGTACATTAAAGACAAGACTATACTTTTTTACGTTCTTAATTTATTTAGCCCACAATCAAGTACATCTCTTGCTCTCAACAGCAATAATTAACAAATAGATTATCAGTATACAAGGACACACCCTACTGACAAGGGTGTAGGAACTGGGGTGATGGGGGTCGCATCCCACAAATTATATTGTTAGAGGGAAGGGGTATATATATATATATATATATATATATATATATATATATATATATATATATATATATATATATAATTACCTGGGCATTTGTAGTCTTGCCCTTCTCCTCGTGTAGCTGAAGTGTGGTCTATAGCTGCACCCTAACTGGCCTGCTAAGGGGGCCAAAAAGTACTACCAGTTACTGACTAAGGCCCCTATTCAATTGAGCAATTGTTGTTTACTGGAGCCTGTAATATAGCCCATAAACTAATTTGCTATGCAATTAGTGTATTTTAGCGAGCTACGGGTTACAGGTTGAAAATCCCTGTGGTTGTCAAAATCGTAATTTACAACCCATCTAAGCCTTTGATCTTTCAAGCCTGCAAAAGTTGCAATCTCTAAAATCGCAAATCGCTATTCAATTGCTATAATTCCTCCAGCACGTAAATGTGGAAGAAATTCCTACAAGTACTACATAGGACTCGCAAGGGGGTTAAACACCTGTTCATGGCACTGTAAATGCACATCTAAAAAAATACTGCTCTTTTTTTTTAAGTTTCATTTGGGGGTCATATCAATCTTGGGAATCCATGAGTTAATACATATCAGGCCATCCACATGGACTGAAACAGTATCGCCATTCATTTTGAATATTTTGTACATTGCAGAATTGTTAGTCTGATCGCATATGGGACCTCTCAACGCTAATTGATTGATGTGTAACCCCTATGTTTTACTGACGTATTGATGACGGTCTCATTTACTATTGGCTGTTACTAATTTGGTAGTTACGGCCTTGCTTAATTGATCATGATTACGCTCTGAAATGCTACATACGATTGCGTGGTTTACACTTTCGGCTTTCGCCCGCAGTCATACGACCTGTATAATGTAATCTGCGGCCTTGCAATTGAATAAAGACCTATGTTTAGTAAATGCTAGGCAAATTTGATTGTGGATTGGGAATATAACGTCTGTAGCAGTTTGATTTCCAGCACCCCATAGCTTGTATAATATGAGCAGGTGTTTGATTTTTCAAAGCTGAGGATGCATCACCTACATGAATTGAGTGACCAGAATACTTGACAGGATTTGAGACATAATCAAGTTAAAACTATGCAAATGTAATGAATAAAAGTAGTGGTTGATAGAGGTTGACTCAATATGCTGAGAAGCAAGTGGTGCAATGGTTTGTCTGCGGTGAAAACATTCAGGTGCGCAGGATTGTGACTGGGCTGGTATCATTGTGAGTAGGATAGTAAATATTGGTGGGCTGCTAGTTTTAGTAAAGTGCAAAAGAAGGGAACAAGTGTCAGAAGAAAAGGTAAGCTCTTGGTCGAATGAAAACCATAGAAGGCTAAAGCGGCACCAGCTTTAATAGTGAGAGAAGTTTTCTGACCAAATGGATTGTTAGAAAGTATAGTAATAATACGAGTGAAAATATCCCCGGTAATGGGAAGTCTAGTAAGTTTAGGTTCAAGGTTGTATTTTGATAATGCCTTAAGGAAGAGTTGGAGAGGACATAAAGGATTCTCTTATAAGAAGTCGGTGGGCAAGATGAAATTGTACTCCTGTGAGATATGTTTTAATAGTGGTTACGTGTTGTCGTGGTATTTATAGTCAAGATATTAGAAATTATCAATATAAGTTATTCGAGTATAACGTCAATTCATAGACAAATATAGCTTTTAAACAAAATAGCATTTATTGACAATAACACAATAAAATCATAATATAATATTGGTAATCAGTACTATATCCATCACAGATGTTAGTAACCCAATCAAATTGAAAACACTATTAATATGAAAAAAAAATCAATCTTTTCAATATAGCAAATTACAACAATATATTAGCAAAATATTTAATATACACCCTGTAGGACTAGATAGCAATCAAAGGAATGGTAATTTAGTAATAACCATATACGGGAATAGCAAAATACTATCTGAACAAAGAAAATATATAATAATAGATGATAGAACAGTCTGATCAATATTTAGATATATTAATAATGATAAAGTATTTTTGTAGTACAATTGATTTAATAGAATAAATAAGATCAATTTATCTATCTTGAACTAAAGGAAAAATAAATCTTGCATTTACCAAATTAATTTTTATAATGTTAATTTTGCAATTATCAATAAGGTTTCAATAAGGTTTCTTTTATACCTTCTGTTTAGAAGTTAAAACAGATACATTGTCTTTCATATAATTTATCAATTATATCACCAAATTGAAATCAAATCTATACATTACCAGATATCAGTAAAAAAAAACAATTTAGTGTAGAGTGTCAATCTTTATATTTCCAAATTTTACAGGGAAAAATTAAATATATCAGGAACCCAAAAATAGACCAGTGTTCTCAAAAGCTTGTCTTAAGAGTCTATTTTACAAGCTTGTCCTGAAAGTCTCCTCTCTCTCTCCCTTTCAGTCCCAATGTAATGTCCTTCTCTTATGACTAGCACAATCTTAAATAGTAATTCTTATCTATTCGTTTTTTGTGTGATTAAATACTGAGATCCCTTTCTACCTTGGGAAGGCACACTAAATTATCTTTCTAGTTTCTAATTTTGAAAATAATGGTTATGTTTGACATAGCTGTATTCATAAAGATCTTAAGACACCTGAGTGTTTTTTGGATAAATATCTGTTCTTTGGGTTTCAGGAAATAATATCTTATCCCACCATTGTCTCAAGTGAAGACTCATGCAAATCAAAGAAAGATTGCGAATACTCAATGACCAGCCATTGATTCATTCTGATTTCTTCTGCAACATGATAGCTTCATCGTGGTTAAATGAAACTTGTGAGATGTGTTAATTCTAAAATAGAATCTTAGTTTCACTATTTTATAAACTGAAATTACAAATATACAAACAATTCTGTTTACCACCATTGTTCTTTCTAATCTAGCCCACCTGAATACACAGGACAGTTCTCAAACATTAAGTGAAATTCAGAAAATAGAATAGAATCAAATGGATATATATATCTATATGCATGAATCATGTCAAAATCAAAAGGGTTATATTAAAATAAATATATAAAATAATGTATAATATAAAAAGTTCTGACAGTTTAGATGAGAGTAATATTGACTGGCAAAAGCTAAGAATTCATCTATGGAGATTAGAGAAGTGATATGATATGATAGTTAATTGATTAAATAATTTCTAAGCTCTTTCGTATATCTGTCTATTATTAGGGGCGAGACTAGCTAGCATAGTTCCCCAGGCTTGACTTAGGATTGGCCCTAAGAGAGGATTTGTGGTAGGAATGCTTCTGGCTTGAGGTTGCGGAATAGTGGTGGTTTGGATGTAAAATACTGTGGAATAAATAAAGAAGATTGAGGAATGGAAATCATGATATTGTGGGGCTAATTGCCTACGGAGAGACATAGTAGAGGAGTCTGGATACTTCATGTTTTTTTAATACTTCAAAAGTCTATTGGGTCAATGTGATATAACATACTGGATGATCCTTGCATTCATTTTACATGCATTTGCCGCTATCAAAGGGGGAATTATAGAATGTAAAACATGGTTATCTTTCAGCTGAAGGTGGCCAGACTGAAGTAATAATTTGATGATCATACAATATTTTAAAATGTTTGGAATGTGAATATTCTTTAACTTCAAGTTAAAATTGAGTTGGTTGAGTGATAAAGAAGGATCTGTCATTCAATTTTAAAATGGATTGCTGTCACAGTTTAAGGTCATCAATAGAGTCTTGGCTGAGGAGTATGATATCAGAGTTACTGGTTTTCCAAAGATCTGCAAGAAGATGACTAATAAAGGATCTGAGAGACAAAGTTTAGATGGCCAAGGAGACTTTGCAGCTCCTTGGTAGTCGTCATGCCAGAGGTGATAAATGAACATGGGAATGTTTGTATAAGGTCTAATTTATTTTGAGGTAATATGGACTCCACATGTTCAGTATCCAAAGTAATGTTGAGAAATTCAAGTTGATGTGTTGGACCTTTAGTTTTATCAGGAGCTTAAGGAATTCTGAGGTCTTCAAAAAGTCTGGTTACCTTTGATAAACTGTCTTGTTGGGCCATGTTGAGGTTCAAGAAAAAGGAAATCATCCAGATAATGTATAACAAGAGGACATTTAAGAACATTCAAATCTAGCGTACTGTAATGAGAATTGTTCGGGTGGAATTAATTAATTAATGCTAGGAATAGGTAGTCCATGGGGTGCTAAAAGATCTATAATCATGCGTTTCTTGAGTGAATATTTTCCAGTAGCTAGTCCTAAAGGGTTAATCGGGAAGGGTAGTGAAGACAAAAAATGGACTAAAAGATATCCTTTGTCAACTTCAGTTGAAATGAGGCCTGCCACTTCCTCAGGCTTCCTTACAGCGGTTAGCAAATTATCACTAGCATGGGAAGTCTGAAGCAATGCTAGAACCCCTGTGTTGAAACCATTAGTAAACCCAGACCAGTGGAGGACCTCCCACCGGTGCAGGGGGGACGAGTGTTGTAGTGTAGTGAGAGTACACCCTGCTGCCCCCCCCCCCCCACCTTGATCAGGTGACCATGATCCACTCTGGGCCCCCTGGAGCTCCCTTAGCCTCACACAGACCCCCCCACACACACACAGAGCAGAATGAGCTGGTTCATGCGTTATCACGATCGCGCATGCATGCATGTCATTCAACTTTTACTACTTGAGCTCCGCAGAAGCAGGTACCCAGGTGGTAGGGGGATGTAATGGGAGAAGTAAAGTAGGAGAAGATTGGGGAACTGATGGTGGAAATAATGAGGGAAGTTATAGGCAAAAGCAATGGAAATCTGATTTTCCGAATATAAATATATATATATATATATATATATATATATATATTTATTTATTTATATATACATATATATATATATATATATATAAATATATATATTTTTTATATATATATATATATATACTAGTGACTTGCCCGTCAAAAAATGACGGCAAGAGGGGGCGGAGCTAGCGTCTGGACTGAACGGACTTGTTTGTGCTGAGCTCCGTGCACTAACATCAAAAAAGGGGCAAAAACCCGGCAGGGGGGACCCCAACACCATCAGGGGAGAAGGCTGAGAGGCAGGGGAGGTGAACCCGATCCCCAGGGGACCCCTGCACCGAGGCTGGAGCAGCCTGCATGACCAGCTACCCACCCAGCAGGCAGAGGCGTGCAGCCCCAGCAGGGGAGCACCTCTGCATAAAAAGCAGCCCAGACTGGGAAAAGAAGCCCAGGAGAGGAGAGGAGAGCAGCCCCAGCCAGAGGGGGACCTCCCAGAAGGCAGCAAGGAGGTGAGAGAGAGGAGAAGGGCCTGCAGGGGAGCCGGCGGCCATCTTGGAAGGAGGAGGAGATGGCAAACGGCCTCCACAGGAACCCAGGACATCCAACCTGGTGCCCAGGAGACCACTGAGGACCCTGGTGAGACCTCCAGGGACGGCTGGTTTCGACCGGAGGGTCACAGGGGCTACACAGAGATGGACAGAGCCCCCAGAAGAAGCAGAAAAAGCCTGCGAACGGCGGCAATTTTGGGAGTCCCCACATGTGTACAAGAAGGTACCTTTCACTACAAAGGGGGTATAACCTCAAGCTAAGGCCCAACTAACTTGCTTATGCTCCCATTCTGGACACTTCTCTATATACAGCCTATCTAGCCTTTGCTTTTCAACACCTGTCTTTTAACAGATACCCTTTCAGGGGCTTGGGACTCCAGTGTGCACTAATTTCTGAGGGAGAAGGCATCCCTGCTTCCCCTACAACTGAGACTGTTTCCACATGTTTAATGAACAATTCTCCTATTCTACCTCTAATAATTGCAAATAAATAGCTCCTTACCGGGCAAAACTCTGTATACCACCAGGACAAGAGTGATCTGCCTCTCTATAGGCAAATATAAAGACAAGGTTGAACAGCCTGCTCCTCTGCATTTTTGCATCTCTTCCCCCACCCGGTGGACCTGTGGAGTACTACAGAAATAAACCGGTAGCACATAAATACTATACTGCTAGAATCAGCACTGTCAACCAACATAGAGGGGGGCTACAAACTGATCCAGTCAATACGCTAACTGGTGCGCCAGCCTAACCCAATCCAACAGACCTTAAATTGAAGGCGAAACTCAGTGCAATATCTGCAAGAGAGCATTTTTGCCTACACAGGCAGGCACAGGGTTGGCGGGTCTCCAGAATTCTTGACTAGGGGCTAAACCCTCAACATGGCCTAAGAACAAAATGGGGAACAGACCTGGCAACACCGCCAGCAGAGGTCGCTACTACACCCACAGAGCCTAACTTATGACGCCATCTGACTCACTATAGCCCTTAGCAGAGTGGTAAACGCAGCCTTGCACTACATACCGAACGGGGCCGAACCCCTGGCGGATTATCAGTGGTTTCCTTCATCTGAACACCTCAAGATGCCGAAACCCAAATGCTCATCCTCAGCGAAGGGTATACGGGAGCATTTCCCACCAAAGGCTGTCCGGCACATCTCTCCTGGTGACTCTATCTCAGAACACTCGGAATGCTCCGATCAGGAAGAGAATCCCAAAATACCTCACCAACATATAGATCTATTGGCCAGGTCAGTGGCCACGATTGAGCGGCTTCTGGCAAAGGCAATTGAACCCCTCAGGCCAAGATCTTAAAGAACTGGGACAGCGCACTCAGCTCCTGGAAGAGATAACTGACCAGGTAGTGGAGGCCCAGGAAAGAGACCGGTCCTCTATAAAGCAGAACACGTCCCACATAACGGAACTTGCAGACAAGATAGAGGACCTGGAAAACCGGTCTCGCCGACACAACGTCCGCGTCAGAGGCATACCAAGGGCCATTCAAGATCTACTAAACTACCTGAGAGATACCATGAAGGAGATTCTTCCCAACCAGCCTGAAACTATGTGGGAAATTGAACGAGTTCACAGAGCTCTAGGAGGTACAAGGAGCCTGGATGCCCCTAAAGATGTCATAGTTAGATTCATGAGGCAGCAGGCAAGGGATTCACTACTATCTGCAACCAGGAAGATTCACACTGTGAAGGGGCCGGACAAGTCGCCCTTACAATTCTATGCGTTCCTGTCCCCAGAGACGCTCCATAAACGGAGATTGATGAAACCGGCAACTGCAATTCTTCTCCAAGATAAGATCCAATACCGCTGGAATTTTCCATTTGCCCTAAACTTCACATCTCAAGGTACATCATACAGCACCCGTACACCAGAAGAATATATGTCAGTGCTGAAGAGCTTACATTTATGTACGGAGGCCACAATGGAAGTGGGGCAGGAGCAACCTCTTCCGTCCATTTATAGGAGGCAGCGGACGCATGTGACATCCCAGAACCAGGGCAAACAAGCCTACGTCTCCGGGGAACCAACCAGCTTACTGGACAGTGTCAAGACTAACACGGACAATGCTGGCCCCGCTGCGGAGGTCAAGCCAGGCTCCTGACCCTACTGGCCTCTTCTTCAGGGGACTCTGATAAAGGCTAAGTTCTCTTTTAAGGACCCATAGACCCATAGTGTGGGCTTCTGATTTATATTGAAAAAAATGATTAAAGACCTAATTTGTTATTATTGTTCTAGATTGCCAGGTTATTGTGTTCCCCACTTTAAGTGGATTAGATTTCTGTTTGCTATTTGGAGAAATTGATAAAGGTTACTTTGTAGACTAAACGTTTAAAACATTTAACTCTGACTTTCCTCAGTTATATCACGAGAAAAGAGCTAATCGTTAACTGGGTTTAGCCTTGTAGTCTAACTAAACGGATATATCCCGCTGAAGCACGACTGACTGTCTTTATTTGTATTTCTTTCTTTTATTTTCTCCCACTAGATAACAGGAAAATTGAAATTTCAGCCGCAGACCAACAGATAGTGCAGCTACTGGCATCCGGGGCTCCTCCTTGCTCTCCCTCCTACGAGATCACCTCTCAGGTAAAGACACATACACCTAGGGTCCCACACCAAGTTTCCAATGGCTCTGTCTAACTACACTCTAATAACCCATAATGTGAAGGGTTTCAATTCCCCTTTTAAGAGGCGGACGGCTTTTGCATTCTGTAAAAAACATAAGCCTGCAGCTATTTTTATGCAGGAAACCCACTTCTCTCGTAATAACAAACCCAAATTCCTACACAGGGACTATCCCACCTATTTCTGGCCACCCTCCCTACTAAGAGAGCTGCATGTGCAATCCTCCTACATAAAACATTTCCAATCCAGGTAGAAAGCAACCTGGTTGACAAAGAGGGTAACTATGTAATGGTGTCCGGTTCTATCGGGGGGGTTAGAATGACTCTAGTTTCACTGTACTCTCCCACTACTTCGCCCTACGCAACTTTAATTGGCTTGCTGAAAACAATCAAATCCCAAGACTTAGGAAGGCTGATAGTTGGGGGAGATCTAAACCTTACCTTGGACCCGACTTTGTAAAGGCCAGGGAGGCCCGCCTAAGAATAAATGCACCAACAGAACCAAACAGATAGAATCCTTGCTTGATAGCCTGGGGCTGGTCGATGCCTGGAGGGGTATGCACCCGGCCAAGAGAGAATATACATACTATTCCCCAACCCACCTGACATATTCTAGGATTGATGCTATCTTGGTCGGCTCCCCCCTATATGACTCAATTTTGAAAACTGAGATTATACCCTGCCCCTGGTCAGACCATGCCCTAGTACTCATGGAGATAGAGCTGGGGCCAAATTTACAACCCCCCTACAGCTGGAGAATAGACGAATCCCTACTGACTAGTCCGAGTAGTGCGGAGGCAATTGCAAAGGACATAAAGCTATTCTTTGAGACTAATGTCTCTCCTGAAACTGGAGCCGGCTCGCTCTGGGTTGCCCATAAGGCCTTTATTAGGGGAACGGCCATTAAGCTGGCCTCAACCCTAAGAAGAAACCTTGGGCAAAGGGAGGCAGACCTTACAGGGACACTAAAGAGGCTGGAAGAGGTAAATCAACAGAACCCTTCCCGCAGGGGTCGCAGGTTAATTGACAGGAAAAGGCTTGAACTAGATGGCATATTATCGTACCACGCTGAAAGGGCAATGAGGAAGATGAAACATCTATACTATTGGAAGGCAAATAAGCCTGATGCAATGCTTGCTAAAAGACTAAATAATAAATTCTCCCAACATAAAATATACCATATTAGAAGGTCAGACGGTCAAATTTCCTGTAATGACATGCAGAAAACGTACCAGGACTTTTACCAAACTATATACTCTTCCTGCTCCCATGGAAGTGAATCAGATATAGACGCCTTTTTTACGGTCACAAAACATCCCCAGGTTCCGGACAGTCAATTAGAAACACTTAACTGGGACGTGTCCCTAGAGGAAGTTAAATCGGCCATTATGGGTCTTAAGCTGGGCAAATCCCCAAGGCCAGATGGTTTCACCAATTTGTTTTACAAAAAATTTGAACCCCTGCTTACTCCCTACCTAACGCCCCTATTCAATGCAATTTTAAATGGGGAGCCCATGCCCCCCGAATTGAAGGCTGCTCTGGTGGCATTTCCAAAGGAGGGCAGAGATAATCTAGAGGCCAAAAACTATCGTCCTATTTCCCTGACCAATGGAGACGTAAAAATTCTGGCCAAAATCATGGCCAATCGTATTTCTAAATTCTTGCCCTAGTTGATTCACAAGGATCAAGCGGGATTCATCCCCTTTAGGGAGGCCGGGGACAATGTCAGGAAGGTCTTAAACATCCAGCATCTAGCAAAAAAATCTAACACCCCATTATGCCTTTTAGCTCTAGACATAGAGAAGGCGTTTGACACGGTGGAATGGTCATATATGTATAAAACACTAGACAAGTTTGGATTTAAGGGATGTTTTATTAACCTGCTTAGAAGCTACTATGACTCCCCAACAGCCCATTTAAAGTTGCCAGGAGCACATAAAGCGAATATCCAAATTCAAAGAGGGACTAGGCAAGGGTGCCCACTTTCGCCACTGTTATTCGCACTTGTCATGGAGCCATTAGCACAGGCAATTAGAGCTAACTCAGACATCCAGGGTGTTTTGGTGGGACGCCAGCACCTTAAATGCTCGCTCTTTGCGGACGATTTATTGTGCACTCTGTCCAGCCCCTCTAGCTCTATACCAGCCCTCATGTCTACTATCAAGGAATTTAGTATAGTCTCAGGCCTTAATTTAAATGTGGAAAAAACGGAAGCTTTGGGGATGGGTATGTCACAAACTGAGATCGATAAGCTTATATCAGAATACAATTTCAGTTGGCCAACTCAGTATTTAAAATACCTGGGAGTAAAGATCACTTCCAATTTTGCCGACTTATACAGGGCAAATTTCCCCCCCTTGTACAAGTCCCTGACTGAAGATATGCAGAAGTGGGCGAACTTTCATATCTCATGGACGGGCCGTATAGCAGCTGTAAAAATGATTGTCTTGCCTAAACTGCTATATTTATTTAGGACACTTCCCATACCAATCCCACTCAAGGAACTGGACAAATTCCAGAATAGTATGTTTAGGTTTATCTGGGGCAATAAGCGCCCTCGTATCTCAAGACAGGTAATGTTTAGACATAAAAGTAAAGGCGGACTAGCGTGTCCCAACCTGAGGTTGTACCTTAAGGCAGCTCAATTGGCCCATTTGCCCAGGTTACACTCTGTTACCCACCAGCCATCCTGGGTATTCATAGAAAATCAGCAGATGCTTCCGCATAGCTGGGATAGGTTGATCTGGATTCCCAAGGAAATGACTCCCTTTCATACGCACCACAATCCTATGATCTCCCTAACTTTTCAGGCTTGGGGGTGGGCCAACTCCAGGTGTCAACTTAGCTTGGGTTTGTCTCCCTTACTATCAGTCACGTCCTTTCCACAAATCCTAAAAGACACAAACCCCATCTCCAAATTTTGGTGGACCTCTAGACACCTATACCGGGTAGGGAACTGGGTACAAAATGACAGACTGTTGACTTATGACCAATTCTGCATGAGCCATGACCTACCAGCCACGGAAACCTATAACTATTTGAAAATAAGAAGTTGGGTTAGCAAAACTCTGAGAGAGTTAGGACCCCCTAGGCCCTCCTGGATATCTGTTATATGTAGAAGCCTTCCTCTCGTGAAGGGGGTATTGGGTTCGCTATATGGCATTTTTCGGGACACCACCAGCAGCCAAAAACCTAAATTTATGATACAATGGGAAAAGGACCTGGTTGTAGAATGGGATTGGGACAAGTGGACAGAATCCTGCTCCAACCTCTCCAGAGGTTCCCTCAATGCAGCTCTGCTAGAGACGGCTGTTAAAGTACTACATAGAGCCTACTGCACACCCGATAAATTGCAGAAGTTTAAACCACATGAGATCAATAAATGCTTTAGGGGCTGCCAACAAGTGGGGGACCACATTCACATTTGGTGGTCATGTCCAACTACACAGAAAACATTGAAACAATTAGCACAATAAGCCTCCACACTATTTCAAAAGGTGGTCTCGCCCTCTATGGAGTCATGCATGTTGAGAACGCACATCAAGAACCTCTCTCAATCCCAAAATAAACTATTCCAATTAATGGCACTGGCATCCAAAATACACATAGCCAGCAGATGGAAAAAAGAGACACTAAACTTTCAGGAGGTAGTCAAGAAGATCAATTACCTCTTTATCAATGAGAGACTGACTCATATTATCATGAATAGCCTTCCCCAGTTTTTGGCAATCTGGGAACCTTGGGTAGCGTCTTCATTAAGTGTTCCCTTGAGGTAACGCCCAAATCCTGATTCAGAGAAGGCAGGAGGGGGCAAGGAGTCCCGGAGGTTCTTCGGCTGCACTACTAAGGTAAAGGTCTAGTGATGATCAGTGGGGTATTTTAGTGAGGATTATAAGGGACAAATTTAGTAGAAACCATTTTATCTATTTTAGCCTAGTTGGCTTACAAGTTTATATATTTAGTAAACAGCATTATGGTTTGACTATTCATGTCAATGTCTATTCTTATGTGTTATCTCTGCCTTTCTTTCTCCTACACTTTCATTTGTTGTTTATTTTACTGTGCATTATGTTCTACTTCGATAGAAATTTTAAGTTATTATACATGATACTTTATAACTAAAAATGTAAAAGAAAAGAAGGTGAAGTCAGTTCATCATTGGTTAATGTTTGCTGTGTGAACCTGTATAAATTGACTGACGGAATTATTGATCAATATGTTTTATATGTTGTTGTAAACCTTCTAATAAAGAAAATTTTCAACAAAAAAAAAATTACGGCAATAAGATTGTAAGGCAGGTAATGTTGTGTGTGTGCGAAATTAATTTTGTTGGTGTTTTAAGATCCTTCGGCGCTCATTGCGAGCCTCTTGGTTGTGTGTGTGCTATGAGCAGCGTTGGTGATTTTTTTTTTGGTATGGCAATGAATAAATTAATAAAATAAGAAATTAATATACTTTACCTATTGTGAAGTAATATATGCAGGAAGCATTGTGTTGAAGAGCTGGCAATCTGTTTTCATGTTGCTGCAGCATCAGTGCTATGAAGCTGCTGTGTAAGCGTCATGAATGTATGCAGTGTCTAGTGTAATAGTGTGCGTGCGCGAGGCAAATCCGTTAGGGTAGTACTTCCGGATTGTATACGTTAGTGTTCTAAAATAGCGCCTAATGTGTGGTATGCGGCTGTGGCTGATTTTGCGACCCTGTTTTCGAATGTCGTCCGACTTTTTCGGAAAATCCGTAGGTGTTTGGTGGTGTTTTATGTGTTTAGGGTCCTTTAGCCTCGTTTGCGTTTTGTTCGGCGGACATTTTTTCTCTCGCTTAGGTGATTTTCAGGTGTCTAAACTCCGAAATTTGGACTTAAATCGAGGTGTAACTTCACTTGCAAAGGTCCTGGATGTCCCCCCTTGCTGTGGGTAAGCTTTTTATGTGTTTGTTGTGTGTATTTATTGTGTTTCTAATGTTTTTCAGATTGTGTGGGTTGTGTCCTTGTTTTCGGATCTCGTACGTTTTTTCCAGAAAATCCGTAGGTGTTTGGTGGTGTTTTGCGTCTTTAGAGTGCTGTAGCCTCGTTTTCGTTTTTTTTCGGTGACCATTTTTTCTCTCGCTTAGGGGATTTTCGGGTGTCTAAACTTGAGTTAAATTGAGGTGTAACTTCATTTTTCGAGGTCCTGGGTGCCCCCCCTTGCTGTAGGTAAGCTTTTTATGTATTTGTGTATTTATTGTGTTTTTCATGTTTTCATGTGCGCGTGTTTCGGGTGTTTTTTGCGAGGTCGTAATGGGTCGTAACGCGTCTCTTATTTTTGTTTCGGAACTCCTTAAATTTTGCGAGGTCCGCAGTTTCTGGCAAGGAGCACCTTAGATGCTCTTTGCCAGCAACTGCGGCGCTCGCTTCGCGAGGGACGCAGGCTGGCTACGCGAGCCCGCAGCGTTAGCAACAGCCTGCATGCTCACAACAATATATATGATGTATATATATATATATATATATATATATATATATATATATATATGTTTGTGTGTGTTTGTACACACATACAGTATACAGTGGGGGGAAAAGTATTTGATCCCCTGCTAATTTTGAACCACTGACAAAGAAATGATCAGTCTATAATTGTAATGGTAGGTGTATTTTAACTTCCTAAAGATCATGAAGCGCTGTTCAGAAATCACAAACACTATCATTCTATGAATGTACAAGTTGTTTGTGATGCAAACATGCTCATAAAAAGTGTGCTTGCAGGCTTCCCTGCTCACCATGCCCATATCCTGCGTCAATCCTCCACCTATCATTACTTCCAGTCTGGTCAATTTCCATCCTGTAGGCTACTGGGTGAGTACCCATAAGTAATCACAGGCAAGCATAGCTTACCAAGAGAGAATACCCTCACACATAAATCATGTTCCACTGTATTGCTATGACGTTCACATGTGACTAAGGAAGTACGACCGCCTGAGCCATTGCATCATTGCTTGTTTCTGTGCATAACCTTGTGTGATCAAGTATCAAGTTCAGACCCACATATCCATAAACTAAAATCACATGGATCATTATGTATACGTCCATACACTTTAACAAACATCACAACATCACATTAATATCTACATCTCCCATTTTGTTTCCTCTAGGTGATGCAGGAAATGGGTGTTTACTGTGGTAGTTGACACCTGTGAGCAATCCACACACACACACAGGCAGAGGAGAGGTACAATGCGGTCCATGCCACATGGCAGAATATAACAGAACGCACCTTTGGTGTGCTTCAGGTGTTTACATTCAATTGGAGGGGCTCTACAGTATACCCCAGATAAGGTTTGTCAAATTATCATGGCCTGCTGTTGTCTGCACAATGTAGCAGTACAGGCGAACTGTCTGGGGGACAGTGATGAGACTCTGCTCCATCACGAGGAAGAGCCTGTACCTCCCCCTATTGTGAATAATGTTCAGGGGTCACAACAACATGCCCTCATTAATCGTGAGTACTTCACATGTAAGTACAAAGAAATAACAACCGACTATAATGTAGCTTGATTATGCATAATTAAACTATTTTCTCCTTCCCCATTGTCATACAGAATACCAAACAGTCCACAGTAGAGGATATGATGTATGTCTCATGATGCATGAATATTATTGATTCACACTGGATCAACTAGAACATGCTATGCTGTGCGTCAATGGTAAATATACACACATTCCCATACACATCATATGTACTGATATCTGCAAAACTCCAGAAACTAAGCTAAATGGATGGGATTATATATTCCACAATGTCAATGTATATAGGCCCCATAATCGTATATGAAAACCTCTTCACAGTACAAAACATTCTCAATCGCAATCTGGAAATATTAAAATACCAGCATATTTTAAATGATAATCAATGTTCAGCATGGGATGCAAAGAAGGGATCTTTTCTATTATGTGAACGCGAATGGTGCCACCTGCAATCACTGTCACATAACAGGAAAGGTCCCAAAGATGTGATCACTTATTAAATCAAGGTTGAAATCAATATGATTACAGTGGATTATGTGTCACTAATAATATCATCATATTGCCATTACAGAAGTGCTGACGTGTGTCAACTCATCGGTTAACCACACAAAGAAAAACAACATGTACAGCAACAGAACTTCAGCTACATCAAGGTTGACTACACTGTAAGTTTTTGCTGAAACATGTGCATGCATGCAGAAGAAGAAATAAATAATAACTCCATTAATGGAGGCCTACCTTTCTTTTTCTACAGACATCCCATACGTATTGCTGAAGAAGAAATAAATAATAACTCCATTAATGGAGGCCTACCTTTCTTTTTCTACAGACATCCCATACGTATTTCTGAAGCTGTCAGAAAACATAAACATACCCTGCGGTCGTGTCCTGGGGAAAAGATCTCCTTGTGGATATCCTCTTGACCACATCCAAGGTAAAACACCACATGTGGATCTCCAAAGAATCATCAATGCGTAATAGTTGTGATATTCCAACATCATGAGTAATTTGAATTATCCATCATCATCATCTGCCAGATGAGTAGCTTGTTTGAGTTCTCACTAAATAACATAAAGATATGTACCAACATACCTGCATCTGTTGGTAGCTGCTATATAGCATGTGTAATGTTCATCATAATATGTTAATTGAGTGTTTCTTCCAGATCACTGTCAGAACAAGGCATGAAGATAAGCATCCCTGCATTCCATGGTCATGCTAATGTCATCATGTATGGGCATGTCTCTGAATCATTAAGTTGTTGCATCCAGTGTGATATTTGATTCCCATTACTGATTAGCCGATATATATGTAAAGCTTTAATTGCAGAATACAATGCAGATGTCATGTGACATCTGTCTCATGATGTTCTTTGCATATCCACAGCATGTGTATGCTCACATACTCTACATAGATTTATATGTACCTATTGCTTTAGACATTCTATACTCTCCTCTACTTGGACTATTGGGAAGCCTGCACCATACTTCCTTTCAGATCTCATCTTCCTTGCTGATGTGATCCTCCCTGTACATATGGGGAAGAGTAACTCTAGGCTTGGAAGATAACTGTTAATGAGGTTACGTTAATCTTCAGTTATGCATATGCAACAACAGATAATTGAGATGCTCATTCGGAGACAAGAATTCCCCTCAAATTGCCCTGGTTTGTTGTGAGTGACTCTCTTAAATAGGTTAGAACAGACGGATATGGTACTGGTCAGTTCCCCATCTGAGTGTCCTTAGTTATGTATGGAGAGGCTGCTCTCATAGGGGATTATCATACCCAAAGAATTTACCTATTGGGTTTATAACATTCACTAATTGAGCACTTATACTTCTGAAGTTGCATAGGAGTGTCTGTTGGACACACAAGCCTATATTTTACTACTCCACATACGTATATCTCCTTATTCTGTATTATTGTTATCTTTGCTTATTGAATGATATAATTGTCTTGATATCTGTAATAATATGATGTAAATTAAGTTGCCTCATGTTGGATGATACACTGTAAATCAAGTTTATATTAAGTCCTGTGTTTTAAGTGTTGAAGAATGTGATCATCTTTATTTCAAATGCCTTTCTCCTTGGATGTTTTTAAATTTAGTATTTTGACTTTTAAGTTTTGGATGGAGTGATCATTCTGGCTAAAATGGTGTCCTACTGGGCTTCAATAACTATCTTCATCCCTAGTTCCCTGTGTTACTAGAACTCTGTATCCTACCCACCTCCACCATGATACTTTGCATACCTGTGATAATTTGTCACTGTGTGACTTTGTTGCTATGTTTATGTTATGATTTATGCTAACATTAAATATTAATCAGCTTTGTTGTTTGTATTTGCCTCGCTAATTTTAATACCATAGCATTTCCTTAACACCACTTAAAGGACCATGAAAGTCAACATCTGTGCTCTGCACCATCAGTTAGAGGTGTAAATATAATATTCACAACGTTTTACTGAATTATTGAATTGAGTTCAGCCTTTGAGGCCATTACCCAAAACCTAGCATACAGAATGAGACAGATGTTTGTAACTGGTACACATCATAATAGTGAGCTAAAATGCAAGTGTTAGGGAGTTATGGTGGAACAGTAGGTAACATATTGTTGTAAATATATATCCTTATTGCTATGTACCAATTTTTTATGTATATATATATATATATATATATATATATATATATATATATATATAGTATTTAGTAATTATTAATCTATATATATAGAGAGATTAATAATGAGTATTGCAATATAATTTGATACCTTTTGTATTGGACAAACGTCTTATTTATAATAACAAGCTTTCGAGAGGTTTAACCTCTCTTTATCAAGTCTCTCTCCACTGTATATGGGGAATAAACACAACATAGCAAAGGAAACATATATACACATATTATATACTCATATACATCAATATATTCATGAAAAAGCAAAGCACTGTAGTCCACAGTGATATCTTTCCTGTTGGACAAACACTTCACTAGGAAGGCTAAGTCTGTTATGGTATAAGAGGAAAAAATCACATGAAATTCTGATAATGTGTTAGAAAAATCAAGTTTATATTAAGTCCTGTGTTTTAAGTGTTGAAGAATGTGATCATCTTTATTTCAAATGCCTTTCTCCTTGGATGTTTTTAAATTTAGTATTTTGACTTTTAAGTTTTGGATGGAGTGATCATTCTGGCTAAAATGGTGTCCTACTGGGCTTCAATAACTATCTTCATTATGCTTTCTTATTGAATGCCTGTGTAAATTCATCCTTAAATGCATTTTTTGGCCGTTTTTTCCAATGTAGCAGCCTGTGTCACATAAAGTACATTGTATCATATAAACCGCATTAGACGATGTACATGAATATGATCCTTTGATGTTATGTGTGGCTGTATCATCATTACAAATGTGGTGGCATAATTTACAGGCACGTTTGTTACAAGGTTTAGTGCCATTTTTTGTACTCAGTTGTTCATTGGCCAATTTTCTGCTGACAAGTTTTTGTTTCAGGTTTGGTGGTTGTTTAAATGCAAGGATGGGAGGTTTTGGGAATATATATTTTAATTCAGTATCTTTAACTAGTAATGGCTGTAAATCTTTATTTTCCGCATTTTCTCTAAAATTGGATGGTATGTGGTCACTAGAGGTATACGTGAAGTAGTTTCTTTTGTTTTGTAGTTTAATAGGTTTTCTTGGGGTATTTTGATGGCAGTAGTTATATTTTGGTTAATAATACGGGGTTTGTAACTCATTTGTTTGAAAGATTCAGACAGTGTTTTTAAATTTTTATCATGGTCTCCAGTGTTTGAGCAAATCTGATGGTATCTAATAGCTTGACTATGGATGATGGTTTGTTTGTATGGGAGGGATGGAAACTGGAGCTGTGTAGGTAATTACATCTGTCTGTAGGTTTCCTATATATAGATGAGTGGAGAGTGCCATTGTTGATGGATATAGTAGTGTCTAGAAGGTTTACCTGCTCTGTGGAGAAATCCATTTTAAGTTTTATAGATGAATGGAAGGTGTTGAATGAATTATGAAAGTCTCTGAGTTTGCTTTCTCCTTCTGTCAAGATGATGAACAGATCATCTATGTAATGGCAGTATTTGTATGGTTTGTAAATGTATACAGATAAGAATGTTTCTTCTAGATTGGCCATAAATAGATTTGTGTATCGTGGAGCCATTTTGGTACCCATGGCAGTCCCCATCATCTGTAGGTAGGTATCTTGGTTAAAAGTAAAATAGTTGTGGTTAAGGATATATTCTATTAGTTTAACAATAATATCAGGGCCATATGTATTGTTTTGCATGTTTGTTGAAAGAAACTTAAAGCATGCCTCAGTGCCATCTTTGTGTGGGATATTACTGTAAAGAGACTCTACATCCATGGTAGCAAGTAGTGTGTTAGCAGGTAGGTAGCTACTGGTGTTACTAACTAATGGTTTAAGGATGTTTTCAACAAATCCAGATATCTGTTCAGTCAGTGTGTCCATACCTGTAACAATTGGTCTCCCTGGGTTGCCTGGATTGTGGATTTTGACAGTAGGTAGTAAGTCCCAGTTGTAGGATTGGTGGGATGAGTTGTACTAATTCCTGATGTATATTTTTAGGAAATGTTTTGAGGAGTTTCTTAAGTTGAAGAGTATATTTTTCTGTAGGGTCTTGGTTCAATTTCTTGTAGTAAGTGTTGTCTGACAATTGTCTGTTGGCTTAATTTAAGTAGTCCTGAGTATTCATGATAACAAATGCACCTCCTTTGTCTGCCGGTTTGATGGTGGGGTTTGGGGTTGTTTTTTAAAATCTTTATGGCAGTTCTTTCTGATGGAGTAAGATTGTGCAAGTCTCTTTTATATTATGTTGTTATAATGGATGCAGTTCTCAGGTGAAAGCTTTCTATATAACTGTCCAGTTTGGTGTTAGGATCAGGTTGTGGGTTTAAATATGTTTTTTTTTTCTTGTTACAGTCTAATGATGTTGTGGTATGTCCCTTGTTGTAGAAAAATTCTGCCAGTCTTAATCTCCTGAAGAATTCTTCTATGTCCGAGTATAGTTGTATTTTATCTAGTTTTATGTCTGGACAGAAAGACAATCCTTTGGAGAGAACAGAGGTCTCTGCTTGAGATAGTTAATGGTCTGAGAGATTTATAATTCCTGTGCGTTCTGTATATTTTTCAGAAAAACTATTTGTTTAAGTTGGTAGGTATTTAGATGTTTTGTTAGTAGATTTTAGGGCGAAATTTGGGTTGTTTATTTTCTCTTCCTTTCGCTGTTGTATCTTGTTTGCTGGAAGAGGCAGCTGAGTTTTTTATTTTTATTTTTTATAAATTCATGTTGTTGTTTCTTGTGAAGATGTTGTATTTCTTTTTCTGCATGTTCAGCTTCATATATGTTGCTCTCCTTTAGTTTTTGAAGCAGGCTTACTCTTTGGTGATTTAGATGATGTTTCTTTGTATAAAGTTGATGTATTAGGTGGTTTCTTAGTTTTTCACTTGTGCGTCTGCATACATTTTCAGCATATATTGAGTTATGTGTAGATCTTAGTGGATTTTTGATTTTAAGTCCATTTGGTATAATACTCCTTTTCTTGCATTGTGACAAAAAATAAATGTCACTGTTAATTTGTGTTATTTTTTTGTTATTTTAAATAGTAGCTTCTTGATTCGCCCATTACGGTATCTTTTATAGTAATTGAAGAGTGAAGCAACCGTGAATATCCAGTAATCTACTAATTTAGTAATTATTCATCTATATACAGTATATATATATATATATATATATATATATATATATATATACTATTAATATATATATTAATTATATATATATATTAAGGATGAATTTACACAGACATTCAATAAGAAAGCATAACGAAGACAGTTATTGCAGCCCAGAAGGACACCATTTTAGCCAGAATGATCCCTCTATCCAAAACTTAAAAGTCAAAATCAACCAAGAGAGAAAGGCATTTGAAATAAAGATGATCACATTCTTCAACACTAAAAACACAGGACTTAATATAGACTTGGGTTTTCTAACACATTATCAGAATTTCATGTGATTTTTTCCTCTTATACCATAACAGACTTAGGACTCTTAGTGCGGTGTTTGTCCAACAGGAAAGATATCACTGTGGACTACAGTGCTCTGCTTTTTCATGAATATATTGATGTATATGTGTATATAATATGTGTATATATGTTTCCTTTGCTATGTTGTGTTTATTCCCCATATATGTATTTACCTAATGAGGTCAGATGCTGTCTCCACTCTCTCTGCATCTGCTGTTATTATTCAAACTGAATTGGCAACTGCTATTCAGAATCAGTTTTAACTGCAGGTATAGGACAGACATTTAATTGATAACAATTATGATCATAATATGTTTGCTTCCTGGATTTACATGGTTATTGCTGTCCCATATATCTGTAGTCATAACTAGAGAGCTTACAGTGCTATTGCATGTCAGTTATATATGTGTGTGGTTCATGTGTGTGCATATGAGGGTGTGATGGTGTCTATGATACTCACATTGCAAGGTTGCCTGAAAGCTATAGAGTCCAGCTGTCTTGGAAGGCCTACTAGTGCCACTGGCTCCATCCACTCCTTAAGAGTTCACTCCCATTCGCAGTATGTTATGTTAACTGGTGGTGAACCACCTGTTGCTTGGCTGCTCTTGCATCCGCTGCCATCATCGTCTTCACCTTCATCCAGCAGTCATCATATCGGTGTTTGGCAGACTTCACATCCCTGTTTGCAACCCCTAATGACGCCACAGCTGCAGCAACCTCATTCCAGGCATGTGTCTTATCACTAGACCTCACATCTCTCCCATCATGTATGATGTTATAGCAAGCATGGATTTCCCTGAGGAGAAAGTCTTTCTCCTCTGTGCTATAATTGTGGGCCATGTGCTTTGGCACAACCTCTTGCCCTCCCAACTGTGTCTGGGGTTCCTGGCCTCCCTTTTCTCTCCCTGGGGCCTGCCCGTCATCCCCACTACCTCCCCCTGGGATCAAGCCCCTAACCCCCTGCTCCTAAACCTTGTTTGCCTACATCTGGGGCAAATCACTCCCCTCCTCCTGCTCATCTAACACCTCTACCTCCCCTCCCTGCTTCTTACTCTCCCTCTCTCCATACCTCTACCTCTCCTCCTCGCCTCACTTTCCTCCTCCTCATATGGTGTTACCGTCTCTCTTTGTACCATTGTGGTCAATGTCGTTATCATGCACTGCAATTGCTGGAATTGGTCAGGTTGCATGTTAACAGGAGTGGTGGAAGGTCTCTGAGCATCCTGGAGAAGACGGTGCAGTTCCATTTTCCTTGCGGAGGCGGGGAACGGAATGCAATGATTCGTCAGTTCCTACATGAGACGGGGAATGTCGTGCTAGCGGGATCTGAAGAAGGGTCAGCAGGAGATAATACAGCCATGGAATGTGGAGTGCCAGATTCAGAAGGGGCAGAATCAGCCATAGTGAGCCTAAAGTGACAACCGTACATAATAGATAAAGATGACGTTTGTAAGAAATATGTATATAGCGCCCTCAATAGGCGGTTAAATGAAAAAAATTGCTGATGTAGTGGTTTTGATGAAAGGGTGAATAGAGAAGAAACATAACTAAAGGTATAAAATGATCAGGGGCAAGGAGGGGTAGAGGCAGTTTTGACTACTGAAACTATAAAGAAGTGCCAGAGGTCCTCACTGAATGTATAGGATACCAATGCCCTTGATCGGCATTCCAATAATTGATAATGAAATAATATGTAGAAAAGAGAGACGAGTAAACAGAAAATATGATAACAAAGTAGCATGCTACAGAAAACAGAACAAGGATCTAAATAAATGGACAACAGAAAAGAAAATGTGAAAAAGTAAAAAAAAAAAAAAGCAATTTTGCCAACTAGGATACCTATCACTTATCGTAAAGGGACCAATTTAAAAGATATGTTGGGACATAGTCACAAACGCCTCACGTGAATCTTGGTTACAACTACCAAAAGGATGATTTAAGTGTGGGCGTTGTAGCTTCTGTAAGTACATCAAACCAACAAAAAAGTATGAACATCCTGTAAGAAAAAAAATCTTTGAAATCAATCAATTTCACAACTGTATTTCAACAGGAGTAATATATGTAGCAACTTGTTTATGTGACAAGATTTATGTCGGTAAAACGAGGAGGCAGGTACACCGGAGAGTGGGTGAACATATTTATGCCATTAACAATTCTTGACACACCCATTGCCAGACATATTAAATATTATCACAACAATGATTGCAATGTGCTTAAATTCTGTGTAATAGACAGTATAAAACCAGGCCCTAGAAAAGGAGATCTGGAAAGAAAGCTTCTTCAATGTCAAATGGGCTGAATGAAGGTTTTTCCTTCACTCCATGTATTTAACATTAAATCTAGCTTGATATATTCAAGTATTAGTTGAAGAACAAGGATAACATGGGATTTATAAGAGTAGAATTAAGACAACCAGCATAGTTTGCTTGAGATGTCCACTTGGATGTGGGATTCACTTATGTCAAAACACATATGATATGTGTGATAAAATATATAGGACATGAGTGAGAATGATAGATATATGAAATAGAGCAAATGATTCAGACCAAGGAATTCTAATGCAGTAACCTTTGGTTAATTCATGTAAGAACGTTGATGAGAATATTGGAAAGATATGTTCGAAGTAATTATATGCTGAGAAAAGGAACCTAGGCATGCTGCAAAGAATGTAAATATCTTATTTCCTATGATCATAAGGGGCATATACTGTAGGCCCTTGAATATATATTAAAGTAATACTTAATGGGATTGAAAAGTGGGTTATTTGCTCTGTTTGTTCCTGGGCTTAGCCTGTATCTTCATATATATACCATGTATGCCACATTCTTTATTATATAACAGTTTAACAAACAAATGTATTTTAGTAGACTGATAGTATCTTGTTTTGTTTATTAATTACACAAGATAATGGGCAATGTTTATTTTAGAATTATCAATATCACTTTATATTTTACTCACGTTATTTACTCTTAGACTAACATATCAATTGACTGCAATTACTAAAACTGCACATCAATTAAATGAGTTTATCTAATATATGAATATGTATTATGATTCCTTGTTAAAGGGCCTATATTATATTCACTTGAATCTTAAACTCACTTATTCCACATTGCACAAATTATTCTATTAGGTTTACATTTTTACATTTTATATGAATATAGCTAAGTGCCAATATTTGTATACCAATATTAAGGAATATTAATGTTAAATCAATTGGGGATCTATTGTGGGTTTATTCTAATGCTGCCCACTCACGCTTTGCGAGCTCGATGCGAGGGACGCAGTTTGGTCTGCAAATGCGGCCCCTCGAAAAGCGAAGGCCGCATTTGCGGAGGTGTAAAGCTCTTCAGTGCCTCACATGCGGTTACAAATACCCACACGCGCGGCACTTTAAAAAAATAGATCTAACACGCAATCACTAAATACGGACTTACACAAAAAAATCCGACCTGTATTGAATTGGCCAAATTGCAATTGAATGAGGGCCATTGTATGCTGCAGTAACATTAAAACAGATTGTCAGCTCTTCAGCACAATGCTTCCTGCATATATTACTTCAAAATAGGTAAAGTAAATTAATTTATTAATTTTTTTAATTATTTAATTACCATACAAAAATACATATACACAAAAAAAAACACTCTTGCAATAAACACAAAGCCATTCACTGTGCGCCTCACAACGAGCGCCAACGCTGCTCATTGCAAAAGGCAGATTAGCGCCGACCAAACAATAACAGCAAAAGCGCCTATCAGAAAAAAAATACAACAACCAACAGTTGAGCACCCAAGGATCTCAGACCAACAAAAATGTCTGTGGCAAACAGCATTCTAGTAGGAGGAGAGAGATTACAGGTATCAGAATTATCCGGCAGCCAAAGGGACAGAAGATGAGGGGAACTGCTGGGGAGAGAGAGATTGCAACGACACACGTGATCTCTCTCCTCCTACTAGACATTATTGCTTGGCAGCTGACCATTCTGACTGCTTGAATGTTTTTTTTTTTTTTTTATCCTATCCCTTCAGATTATTTTTGATTTATACAACCTTGCCTACTGAGAAAGCTATAGACAGGATAAAATCATAAATGTAACTGCAAGTAAATAATAATTGTACATAGAAGTTAAAAATATAAAGGTTGTTTTTTTTTTGTTTGTTTTTTTTTGCTAAAAACGTTTTTTGCATTATAAAGTTTTGTTAATCTTGAATAGAAATAGTAAAATGGTAGTATTATAATGATGAGAGATGTTGGATGCAAAGAGACATGTTTTAAGAAAAGGAATGAGTGGAGAGAGGTTAGAGGTGAATGGATAAGGAAAATGTTCAGATTGAGAGTGAGAGAGCGAGAGGATGGAAAATAGACATGAGGCTGTGGAGAGAAACTGGTGAGTAAAATGTGATATGACTGCATTCTATTAAATGACCTGAGTGCAAGCAGAGAGATGCTTAAATCCTAGAATGTTTGCAGCCCTCAAGGACTGGCTTTGTTCTCTACATACACAAATGTATTAATGTATTGTGTCATAGAGCAATATATTAAAAGACCACTGAAAAGGCATATTTCTAATAAGTTGTTATGAACACTTGACATGATCATATGCTAAATGTTTTTACAAAGTTTACAACAGCTTTTAGTTTTTAACTGTTGTGTTTTGCTTACATTGCAGAAGACGTGTTTTGTTCTTCTTTTTCTTTCTTTATAAATAACTACTTAACTATAAAATGATATAGAACAGCAAGACCCAGCATTATATCCTTCCATCGAGATGTGCATGTCCTCTAAATTATGCAAATTTGTTATTTTATTTGTTTCACAAATATGTGACAGTTTTTCTAAACTATAGCAGTTCTTTCACTAAATTATACTACATTTATTGACCTGTCACTATGGATACACACTGAAATAAAAATAAAAATCCCACATGCAATTGAAAGACCAAGTTAAACCCATTATAAAAGTCTGTTTTTGCCAGGAAAATTTTGCCAAAAAAGTGAATGCTAAAGTGACACAGGAACAGCTATAACAGAATTGGACTGGGCCTCCTCTTTAGTTGACCTGTTAAACCATGTAGTGTAAGAGGAAGCCTTGGAGCAGGTCATAAGTTCAAATTGTTTCGTTAAAATGGTGACTGAACGCACAATTGGCTAAACGAACAGAGACGATTTAAGGGACTCTGTCACTCCAAAATCAAGTTATTTAAGTTATTCTTAAAGAACATGAAAAACGACATCCACATTGTGCTGAACATTTGATTCCACAGTGAGTCATTCCTAAGTTAATCATTTAAGCTTTTGCCTTGCTATTTTCTTATGCAAACGAACGATTACAGTTTGCTTATCTGTCTTTGTGCTCGTAAAACAGTGCCCACTAATGTTATAATGCAGTTAGATTCTACCCCACCTTTCTCAAGCACTCTGAACTGCAAATTAATACATTAGCTTACTGGAGCCGAATTCCAATGCTGAATATGTAGGGAATGATTTACTGGAGAGAAAACAGGCTAGTACAATGTGTAGACAGTTTTAATGTTCTTTAAGATGAAACCAACTTCCTGTTGGAGTGACAGTGTCCCTTTTAATGATCATTCTGAAAGACATCCTCCTAGTTTAGGTTTATTAAAAAGCCACAGATCCACAGCCTTATTAAATTGTGATTCGGCCAATTGAATAGGGCTCCATATAAGCACATAGCATATTTATTTTACAGAAGTTTTTAGTTAGTGAATACCTTGCTTTTGGATAGAAGTTCACTAACTAAAAACTTCTGGGGAAAAAAAGTGCTCTGTGCTTATATAGAGCCCTATTCAATTGGCCGAATCGCAATTTAATAAGGCTGTCAATTATTACAAAAAGATATTCCTCTTTTTACACCAAGGTGGCAAGTGTCCTAGGCTCACCTCTGTGTATAAAAGTGGTGCTCAATCCATATTTTGTCTTATGGCATAATTTCATTATCAAGACAAATAAAACTGTTTCATCCTAACAGTATTTCTTTCTTGTTCTTTTTTGCATTAGCAGCAAATAATGACTATAAATAAACAATGAAATAAGTTTGAGTCAACATGCAAAAAAAAAACAATCACAAGTGTCTGTTCACTTTCTTTGTGTCAGGAAAGCTGTCCAGCATATTCTTTACATGTATAAAACTAATGAAACAACAATACATAGGGATGACAACTTCATAATTTGATTTGGTAGTGAGTTGAGTAAAATTAAACAAATTGTCAATTTCCTTTTATAATATTGGATGTATCTTGTGAATATTGCAATTGCATTTTCATTTCTTTCTACAAGTCTCTAGAAAAGTTGGGAGTAAAACATTGTGAACACAGGCATCCCATTCTAAGATAGGAGTCATTAACTATTATTTCATCCATCGTTTAAAAGTATATATTGGATTAATATACTCTTTGAACAGCTGCTGACAGAAAAGCTTTTAAACACAGATTCCCAGGTCTTTTAAACCACTTTAATCTACTTGTCCCTTGCTTAAGGTGAATCTGTCATGACTGGTTTGCTTACAGTGCCTTGCAAAAGTATTCATCCCCCTTGGCATTTTTCATGTTTTGTTGCCTCACAACCTGTAATTAACATGGATTGTTTGAGGATTTGCATCATTTAATTTACAGAACATGCCCACAACTTTGAAGATGTTTTTTTTTTATTGTGAAGCAAATAACAAATAGGCAAATTAACAGAAAAAGTCAAAGTGCATAACTATTCACCCCCTAAAGTCAATACTTTTTAGAGCCACCTTTTGTGGCAATCACAGCTACAAGTCGCTTTGGATAAGTCTCCATGAGCTTACCACATCTTACCACTGAGATTTTTGCCCATTCCTCCTTGCAAAACTGCCCCAGCTCCTTCAAGTTGGATGGTTTTCGCTTGTGAACAGCAATCTTTAAGTCTGACCACAGATTTTTTATTGGATTGAGGTCTAGGCTTTAACTAGGCCATTCCAACACATTTACATGTTTCCCCTTAAACCACTCAAGTTTTGCGTTAACAGTGTGTTTGGGGTCATTGTCCTGCTGGAAGGTGAACCTCTGTCTTAGCCTCAAATCACGCACAGAGTGGTACAGGTTTTGCTCAAGAATATCCCTGTATTTAGCACCTTCCATCTTTCCCTCAACTCTGACCAGTTTCCCAGTCCAAGCTGCTGAAAAACATCCCCACAGCATGATGCTGCCACCACCATGATGATGTTCTTTAGGTGATGTTATGTGTTGGGTTTGCACCAGACATAACTTTTCTTTGATGGCCGAAAAGTTCAATTTTAGTCTTATCAGACCAGAGCACCTTCCTCCATACATTTTGTGAGTCTCCCACATGCCTTTTTGCAAACACAAAACGTGCCATTTTGTTTTTTGCTGAAAGTAATGGCTTTCTTCTGGCCACTCTGCCATAAAGCCCAACTCTATGGAGCGTACGGCTTATTGTCGTCCTATGTACAGATACTCCAGTCTCTGCTGTGGAACTCTGCAGCTCCTCCAGGGTTACCTTAGGTCTCTGTGCTGCCTCTCTGATTAATGCCCTCCTTGCCCGGCCGTCTCTTTGCTGGTTTGCTGTTGTGCCATGTTCTTTCCATTTGGTTATGGTCGATTTGATGGTGCTCCTGGGGGTCATCAAAGATTTGGATATTTTTTTATAACCTAATCCTGACTTGTACTTCTCAACAACATTGTCCCTTACTTGTTTGGAGAGTTCCTTGGTCTTCTTCCTTGGTTAGTGGTGCCTCTTGCTTAGGTGTTGTAGCCTCTGGGGCCTTCCAAAAATGGTGTGTTTATGTAATGACAGATCTTGTGACACTTAGATTACACACAGGTGTACATCACTTCACTAATTATGTGACTTCTGAAGGTAATTGGTTGCACCAGAGCTTTTTATGGGCTTCTTAACAAAGGGGGTGAATACATACGCACATGCCAATTTTCTGTTTTCTATTTCTAAAAAATAGTTTTATATATATATTTTTCTTGTTTCACTTCACCAACTTAGACTATTGTGTTCTGATCCATCACATAAAATTCAGATTAACAAAACATTGAACTTAAGGCTGTAATGTAACAAAATAAAATGACAGCATGGACACTGCGGTATTAGGTGGGGAACTAACTGAGAGAAGAAAATGTATTTTTCTCATGTGACAAATTGTCTTATACCTTGCTCAAATAAGAGTCCTAAGATGCATTTATAATGGTAATATATGTGTGCATTCTCACAGATAGTAATTGCCTCTAATAATAAGGTACTCTCTGGGATCAATTGTAGTCTAGTACACTTGAGATTTAAACCCGCCTACAATACTGACAAGATATAATATCTCATATGAGTAGTGTGTATTTAGCAGGCGTATTCTAAGTAGCTTTCAAATATATATAGATCTAAGGCACAGCATTTATCAGAATAGCCAATATATTATTATAGTATTGAATATAGCCTTCAAATGTCATACAATACAAACAATATTGTCATGTCTAGCTGATTCTTGTCAGTACTGAATTTATCTTCTAATTATTGACTTATAGTTGTATATATCTTCACTAGTCTCATGAGTGGAATATAGAATTAGTAAGCCATGTGATTTTCATATTATTAAAACTGTTTTAATGAAAACCTGCTAGCGTTGAGATAAAATTATATTTTTATAAACTTGCTTTAAATAACATTTGATAATGCCTATATAATTTATTATGCTTTGTAGTATATTCCCATGAATACATCTTCTGTATACTTGTGCATTTGTGAAGTTAGTTATTTAGTTAATTTAGAGAGAGTAAGCTATGCTTGAAACATAGAATAATTAGTGCACCCTGAAGTATTATTAATTTAGTTGCAGAAAGGGAATATTTCTCTTAGCTTAGGTGTTAATGCGAATAGAATGTAGGATTGTAAGACCATAAGTCTTATATGACAGGTCTTGGAAACAAGGATTTCAGTTTTTTTGCCTGTACCCAGATGAAGACAACAAGGTGGAGACTACCCTGCCATGCTATCCTGCTAAAAGAAAGATGATAAAGAAATAAAGAGAGTAAGCCTAGGCATGCCCTGGTTGTATGTTGAGAGAAAGTCTTGAGGGAGTGTTTATCCTGATGACAAAAGATAAAAACAGAAGAAAAACCTGATACAGTGTTCACTGAATAAAATACGAAGTCCAAACAGGAGTCTTGCTGGCAAGAAAAAAAATGCATGATCTGTGGGAGTAATCCACAAACTCCTTACTCTGTGCCTGGAAATCTGCACCTGCTTGATTACTGCCTTGCCTAGAGCATCTTGTATTCAATTGTTTGTTTGTTTTTTGCAATTTTGTTTTTGGAGAGTATAACTTCAGAGGTGTTATACTCTGAGGTTATACTCTTTGTGTAATGTGAAAGTTTGGGTTTGCGTGGAGAGTGTCATGGGTCAATTGGCGCCCATCTCAGTCTTGGACTGATGTCTACCACAGGCTGTTGCCAGTGGAGATGATAACTGGGGGTTTGAGCTCACAGAGCCACTGGTATAATGTTATAATGGTACATTGTTATGATTGTTGTCTAGGGAAAGGAGCAGGATTCCCATCACCATCAATAAAAGTTATTAATGCATGAGAGGGATTGATGTGGAAACCCTACCCCACTCCCATACCCTAAGAGGGCAGTAGGCGGTTTTATGTTGGGTGCGTGTAACGGAACCCATCACTGTTTTACCCTGTTTTATGGTTATTTATTTCTTGTGGTTAAAATATGATCACATTGCTATACTGTAGATATGTTGGTTTATGCTCTGCAGGATATTAGCTCAGACTATTGCAAACACCTAGCATAATCCTATTAGGGTCTCCTAGAGGCAGGAGAGCCCTATTGTGTGAAGTGTTCACATTGTGAAAGATGGAACAAAGGGAAGGATGATCTAATCAATGTCTGTATTGTATAAAAGTAGCCTGGTAGCCTCAGGGAGGTGTGACCACACCTATTTTCTCTCTATGTGTACTGTGCGGCCAAATAGGGGGATGTGTATTACCTGTGAGAAGAGATGTATATATACTTCTGGATAACCAAATAAAGACAGTATTCTTTGACTCCCAATTGAGTGTCGTCCAATATGGGAGGTTGGGGCTTGTGAGACTGCAGTGCTTCTTGGATATTTTACTGTATACCAGCGGAGATACTGCACTTCGTGTTCCAACTCCGTTACAGTGCGCTTTTACGCTTTTATGTGACCAGACCGACAGTATGCGGAATACTATATATAACAATGTCTTACAGTAGGCAGTAATTCAAATGCCACATACATCTTGTCAGGGAAATCTGGCCCCAAAGGCTAATCCCTTGTGTACACACACTTAAGGGATAAGAGTCATAAACAATAAGATCCCCACAGCCACAGAAGCACCATCTCCCCAGGGGGCTTATCAGTTCCTAGCAGAAGACCCAGGAGAGAGTCAAGACATGCTTCCCCTCTGGTGGTCAGAAGCCAAATGACTCTGTTAGCCACACCTAGTGGGCAGACCTGGGAGGGGACTCATGATTCCCAGGACATGACCCTATGTGATTGGCCAGAGGCCATTAGGGGCTGACCTCAGGTAGCCCCTCCCTCTACTATGTTGAAAAGTTCTTAAATACTGTGTGTTTCCAAAATAAAGTTGTTCTTGATCTTCATACTTTGACTAAGCATGTATTATTGACCCAGAGGCATATGCTTGTAGAGGAGCTCATTCTGACTCCCTACCAAGGTGCTCCCAGGTACACTACCAAAGCAGCTGGGACTTATGCCTTTGTATCAACAAAGACTGTCCATGGGTCTAGAGTCACCCAAACTTAGGTCTAAGCCTACTGGGAATAAGAGTCCTAGGATACTCTAGATCCCATCATCCTAGTCGGTTGTGACAATTGGTGGCAGTCGTGGGAGGCTCTACAGAAAGACCAAGAATGGAGCAGCAATACGAGAAATGGTCCTCAGCGGAGCTAAGGGAGGCGATGAAGCAGAAAGGAATCCCTAGGAGGAAGGGAGACCAACAAGCGGTGATGATTGCAGCCCTGAGAAAAAATGATGCGGAGCAGGGGAAAGCAGAGGAGTTGGGTGAGGGATTACCAAGGGCTCCAAGACCCCAACCAGAGCAAGACATCACCAAAAAGGCAACAAGGAGGTATGAAGAAGCCAGACACTTATATCGGTTTATCAGCACCAGGGCCACAAGAGTGTCCCAAGGAATAAAATCTAGCCTGAATACGGGTAGGGGCCCCAGAGAGGTGGTGCCAGCATGATCAGCTCCTGAGCTGCGTAATGAGCCCTGGTCACGGCCAGTAAAAACATCTGACCACAGGGGTACCAAGTCCCAGCCTGCTCCCAGGACACAATGGGGGACCAAACCAATGAACTCAGAATGCTACAACTGCAACCAATGAGGTCACTTTGCTAAGGATTGTCCTCAGGCACCCAAAAACTCTAGAGGACCCCCCCCCCCCCCCCCCACCATGTACATTATTTAGGTGAGTGGACTGAGGGGCCGGCGAGCTTCAACGCAGCTCTTTGGGAGCCAAAAGCAGAGGGAGGATATCCAGGGGTCTATACTGTAAGGAACCCGCAGAAGCTGTCTGGAGAACAACATAGGCAAGCCGTGTGGCTACAAGGATGCCAAGCTACTGGCTATCGTGACTCTGGATCAGCAGTCACAGTAGTCCTACCCAAATGGGTACGCCCTACAGATTCCATCCGAAAGGAAATGTGGGTGATGGTAGCAGGAGGAGAAAAGTTAACCATCCCCATGGCTCGCGTTAATTTGGACAGGGGCATGGGGAACCAAAGCAAGGAAGTGGGAGCCGCGGATGTTTTACTGGGCAATTATTTGGGCCACATGACGATCCAATATGTACAGCCCATTACCAGAGCTCAAGCCAAGAGCAACCACCCTGGAGAGGCATACCAGGAGAAGAGGGGATACCCAAGACCTGAAGTAAGTCCATTGCTTGCTAATACGTTAACTTTAGAATGGGCTAAGGGAGAAGAGATCAGGGCAGTTCTGCAGAAAGACTAGACTTTGGCTGGTTTAAGGGACAGGGCAGCAGGAGGCAAAGGAGTGGATGACCTATACAGCGTTATCTGAGATAAGGGGTTGTTATATAGGGTCACGGTACCTATAAATAATAAAGGAAGGAGGCAGAGAACCCAGGAAACAATTAGTGGTTCCCCAGCTATATAGGGGCAATGTGCTACAAATAGCACATAAAATACCCCTGGGAGGGCACTTAGGGGAGAAGAAAACCCGGAGTAGAGTGAAAGAGATATTTTTCTGTCCAGGGTTGGATAAGGATGTAAAGGAGTTTTGCCATTCTTGTGATGCCTGCCAAAGGAACAGGCCTCTCAAGAAGACCAGCAGGGCCAAGTTACAGTCCCTCCCAGTAATGGAAGAACCCTTCCAGAGGGTAGCTGTGGACATCATTGGGCCCTTAGCTAGAACCAGTAGATCGGGGAAGCAGTATATTCTTACCCTGGTAGATTATGCCACTAGGTACCCTGAGGCAGTAGCCTTGTCCCATATAACAGCTCCAAAGGTAGCAGACGCCTTGGTGACTATAGTCACCGGAACAGGGTTTCCCCATGAGATTATGTCCGATCAAGGGCCACAATTTATTGCCAAGGTCACAGAACAGCTATGGGCCACGTGTGGCATTAAGCATATTACCTCTTCCCCCTACCATCCCCAGACTAATGGTCTCTGTGAGCGGTTCAATGGGACTCTTAAACATATGATAAGCACTTTTACAGACCAGGAACCAGACTGGGAACGGTTGTTGCCATGTTTGCTGTTCGCCTATAGAGAGGTACCCCAGGAGTCTACAGGGCACTCCCCCTTTGAACTCCTGTATGGGAGACATGTGAGAGGACCCTTAAGCATAATTAGGGAAACATGGGAAGGGGAGTATAGGCAGCAACCCATACCAGTGGCCACCTATGTGCTGGCCTTCAGAGAGAACATGGCCAGACTAACTGGAATAGTCAGCCAAAACATGAGGAAAGCCCAGCAGAGCGATCAGAAATACTACAAGGCAGGGACAAGTGACAGAATTCTGGAGGAGGGTACGAAGGTGCTTATGCTGGAACCTCACCCCCAGAATAAATTACAGTCCCAGTGTTTAGGGCCTTACACAATCAGCCAGAAAGTGGGGAACAAGGCCTATGTAGTAATGATAGACCCCGATAGGGCCATCACCAGAGTTGCCCATATCAACAACTAGCTATTTGTAGGGCCACAGAGGACGACCCAGAGGAGGGACAGATCCCAGATATGCTAAACAAAGCAGACCAGGATACAGTAGGAGAAAGTATCCAGCAGACCCTGGGATTAGACGCAGAGCAGAAAGAGCAGCTGTCCCACAGCTTAAAACCCTTCCACTCTCTGTTCACCACCAAGCCAGGGTGTACCCCCTTAGCTGTCCACCCAGTAGTAACCGGTAAATATGCCCCCTTAAAGCAACGCCCCTAAAGGGTACCGGAGGCAGTTAGGGACAATATTCAGGCAGAATTACGCACTATGCAACAGTTGGGAGTGATAGAAGAATCCAGTAGTCCCTGGGCATCTCCAGTAGTATTGGTGCCCAAAAAAGATGGAACCACTCGTTTTTGCGTGGATTACTGTAGTATGAACGATAAAACCAAAACAGATGCCTACCCTGTTCCACTCATGGACGAGTTGTTGGACCGGCTAGGTACCGCCAAATATTTAACCACTTTAGATCTCTCTAAAGGATATTGGCAGATCCCTTTAGAAGAGACTGCAAAGGAGAAGTCTGCCTTTATCACCCCCTTTGGACTCTTCCAGTTTAAAGTAATGCCATTTGGGATGAAAAATGCTCCTTCTACCTTCCAGAGACTAGTAGACACATTGTTGCAAGGGCAACAAGAGTATGCCCAGGCCTACCTGGATGATATAGCCATTTTTAACCAGACTTGGGAGGACCATATAAGGAACATTAGCCGAATTATGCAGGCAATTCACCAAGCTAAGTTGACCATAAGACCTGACAAATGCCAATGGGCTAGAGCAGAAGTGCAATACCTAGGTCATTGGGTGGGGAATGGGAAGTTAAGACCCGAACCCGCCAAGGTAGAGGGAATAGCAGCTTGGCCCACTCCTAAAACTAAAAAGCAGGTGATGGCTTTCCTAGGTACTACTGGGTATTACAGAAAATGTATCCCCGATTTCAGCAGCACACCCAAACCCCTGACGGATCTCACCAAGAAGAAACTACCCAGGGAAGTGAATTGGACTTCTGCGTGCCAGTCGGCTTTCCAAACACTGAAGGATGCTCTGACCTGCTTCCCAGTCCTGGCTGCCCCAGACTATAACCGCCCTTTCGTGGTACAGACTGCTGCCTCCATGTATGGCATAGGGGCAGTATTGAGTCAGCCAGACAACCAGGGAGTTGAGCACCCAGTGGCCTACATTAGTAGGAAACTACTGCAACGAGAAAAAGCCTATGCAACTATAGAAATGGAATGTTTAGCAGTAGTCTGGGCTCTATGCAAACTACAGCACGAACCTGTACGGAAGACAGTTCACAGTCACCACAGACCATAACCCTCTTTGTTGGTTATCTATAGTGGCTGGAGAGAATGGCCGACTACTGAGGTGGAGTTTAGTCCTACAAACTTTTACTTTCACCGTACAACACCGCAAAGGGAAATTCCACCAGAACGCAGATGGATTGTCGTGCCAACTAGAGCCCTGACTGTCAGTCCAGATAGGCATCCTGGAGTTCAGGATGCCTACATCTGTACTTGGGGGGGTAATTGTCATGGCTCAATCGGCGCCCATCTCAGTCTTGGACTGATGTCTGCCACAGGCTGTTGCCAGTGGAGATGATAACTGGGGGTTTGAGCTCACAGAGCCACTGGTATAATGTTATAATGGTATATTGTTATGATTGTTGTCTAGGGAAAGGAGCACGGTTCATATCACCATCAATAAAAGTTATTAATGCATGAGAGGGATTAATGTGGAAACCCTACCCCACTCCCATACCCTGTGAGGGCAGTAGGCGGTTTTATGTTGGGTGCGCTTTTACGCTTTTACATGACCAGACCAACAGTATGTGGAATACTATATATAACGATGTCTTACAGTAGGGAGTAATTCTAATACCCACATTGCCACATACATCTTGTCAGGGAAATCTGGCCCCAAAGGCTAATCCCTTGTGTACACACACTTAAGGGATAAGAGTCATAAACAATAAGATCCCCACAGCCACAGAGGCACCATCTCCCCAGGGGGCTTATCAGTTCCTAGCAGAAGACCCAGGAGAGAGTCAAGACATGCTTCCCCTCTGGTTGTCAGAAGCCAAATGACTCTGTTAGCCACACCTAGTGGGCAGACCTGGGAGGGGACTCATGATTCCCAGGACATGATCCTATGTGATTGGCCAGAGGCCATTAGGGGCTGACCTCAGGTAGCCCCTCCCTCTACTATGTTGAAAAGTTCTTAAATACTGTGTGTTTCCAAAATAAAGTTGTTCTTAATTTTCATACTTTTACTAAGCATGTATTATTGACCCAGAGGCATATGCTTGTAGAGGAGCTCGTTCTGACTCCCTACCAAGGTGCTCCCAGGTACACTACCAAAGCAGCTGGGACTTATGCCTTCGTATCAACAAAGACTGTCCATAGGTCTAGAGTCACCCAAACTTAGGTCTAAACCCACTGGGAATAAGAGTCCTAGGATACTCTAGATCCCATCATCCTAGTCGGTTGTGACAGAGAGTGTATGAAGAGTAACTAGGGAGAGAGAGAGGAAAATGTCTTGTATAAATTCTGGGTTGTTGATAATATCAGTGCATGGTTACACTTCAGAAAGTTGTGGGCAATGGTTGGTGATAGTTATTGGTTAATAATCATCTCCTTCATCTCAATGTCCATTATGAAAAAAACAGGTAGAAGGAGAGATTGGTTCCAGGATTGGGTAACTGGTGTCTGTTGTTTAACCTTACCATTGTTGTAATTTTTTTATCTTGTTCTACGTGTTTCCACTATGTAAAGTCTGTTGTACCCATATTGATTGGACATCATATTGCTATTAAAATGGACCTTAATAATATCATTGAAATCCAATAATGTATTCATATGCTCTCTTCTACCTCTGATGGCCTTGGTTGGGTGACTTCTTTATTTTTGTGGCTATATGCATTTACCTTTGACTTATTATTTGTTTGAAAACCCTTATTCATCACTGTGTCTTTTCTTCTAGCAGATTTGATCTGAAGATAGAAGATTCCCATAGCTTGTTAACACCTCTTGATGTCAAAGGAAAGATTATGAAGAAAAAAAATATTTTGTATCTCCACCATGTTATTATTATTTGTATGTACATTTAATCCCTCTTGCTAAAAGGACTATAATATGTTGTGCAATTAATAATGAGATCAGACCACATTTTACTCTCCTGAATGCATGGGGTCGTCTCCAAGCTTGTAAATAAATAAATACAGAAAGTTGATTGATGTTCTAGTTTCATCCCTTGGTTGAGTGTTGGTTATAGAAGAGGCTTTGTAAGGAGATTTTCTCACAACAAGCTCTATGACCTCCATTTATCAGAGGGGCCATGGGTATGAAGGCCTCATTCCCACAGACCTCTGAATATTATCAGTCATTGCAATTATAGTTTGACCCAGACTAAAGTATTGAGGTCTTTATACAGTGGATATAAAACGTCTACACACCCCTGTTAAAATGTCAGGATTCTGTGCTGTAAACAAATGAGACAAATCTAAATCACTTCAGAACTTTTTCCACCTTTAATGTGACCTATAAACTGTACAACTCAATTAAAAAACAAACTGAAATCTTTTAGGTAGAGGGAAGAAAAAATATAAAAATAATATGGTTGCATAAGTATGCACACCCTTAAACTAATACTTTGTTGAAGCACCTTTTGATTTTATTACAGCACTCAGTCTTTTTGGGTATGAGTCTATCAGCATGGCACATTTTGACTTGGCAAGATTTGCCCACTCTTCTTTGCAAAAACACTCCAAATCTGTCAGATTGCAAGGGCATCTCCTGTGCACAGCCCTCTTCAGATCGACCCACAGATTTTTAATCGGATTCAGGTCTGGGCTCTGGCTGGGCCATTCCAAAACTTTAATCTTCTTCTGGTGAAGCCATTCCTTTGTTGATTTGGATGTATGCTTTGGGTTGTTGTCATGCTGAAAGATGAAGTTCCTCTTCATGTTCAGCTTTCTAGCAGAAGCCTGAATGTTTTGTGCCAATATTGACTGGTATTTTGAATTGTTCATAATTCCCTCTATCTTAACTAATGCCCCAGTTCCAGCTGAAGAAAAACAGCCCCAAAGCATGATGCTGCCACCACCATGCTTCACTGTGGGTATGGTGTTCTTTTGGTGATGTGCAGTGTTGTTTTTGCGCCAAACATATCTATGGCCAAAAAGTTCAACCTTGGTTTCATCAGACCATAACACCTTTTCCCACATGCTTTTGGGAGACTTCAGATGTGTTTTTGCAAAATGTAGCCTGGCTTGGATGTTTTTCTTCGTAAGAAAAGGCTTTTGTCTTGCCACTCTACCCCATAGCCCAGTCATATGAAGAATACGGGAGATTGTTGTCACATGTACCACACAGCAAGTACTTGCCAGATATTCCTGCAGCTCCTTTAATGTTGCTGTAGGCCCTTTGGAAGCCTCCCAGACCAGTTTTCATCTCGTCTTTTCATCAATTTTGGAGGGAGTTCCAGTTCTTGGTAGTGTCGCTGTTGTGCCATATTTTCTCCACTTGATGATGACTGTCTTCACTGTGTTCCATGGTATATCTAATGCCTTGGAAATTCTTTTGTACCCTTCTCCTGACTGATACCTTTTAACAATGAGATCCCTCTGATGCTTTGGAAGCTCTCTGCGGACCATGGCTTTTGCTGTGCGGATGCGACTAAGAAAATTTCAGGAAAGACCAACTAGAGCAGCTAAACTTTATTTGGGGTTAATCAGAGGCAGTTATAAGAGGGTGTACAGACTTATGCAACCACATTATTTTTATTTTTCTTCCCTCCACCTAAAAGATTTTAGTTTGTTTTTCAATTGAGTTGTACAGTTTATAGGTCACATTAAAGGTGGAAAAAGTTCTGAAATGATTTACCTGTCTCATTTTTTTACAGCACAGAAACCTGAAATGTTAACAGGGGTGTGTAGACTTTTTATATCCACTGTATGTGGGAGTGGCTAAGCATTTCTAAAGTCTATCCCCACCAGGCATCAGAACATTTTTTGTCTTCAAACACACCCTCATTGCCCTCTTATTTTACTTTTACATGATATTATCATAGGCAGGCCTTTTTAGTAGGCTTGTCATCACTCATCATTTTAAGGTACACCTTGTATTATAGCAGTATCAAATCAATATACTATACCATACTATACATTTATGTTAATCATAACATTAAATAATTGCAATGCATTATGATACTCCATAGCATATCAAAAACTATACAATATCATAATAATAAACATTACAATATAATCCTATATACCATTCAATTTCTTTTTTAATAAACCAGACTAAAAGATATGTAATAATCACATATATAGTTGTGAGCGTACGAGTCGTTGCTCACGCTTGCGGGCTCGCGTAGCGAGCCCGCGGCCCTCGCGAAGGTCACTGGGCAAGGTCCTCAGTTGCTGGCATGGAGCGCCGAAGGCGCTCCATGCCAGCAACTGAGGCCCCTCGCGAAGCGAGGGCCTCAGTTGCTGGCGAGGTCACTGGGCACGGGCCTCAGTTGCTGGCATGGAGCGCCGAAGGCGCTCCATGTCAGCAACTGAGGCCCCTCGCGAAGCGAGGGCCTCAGTTGCTGGCGAGGTCACTGGGCAAGGGCCTCAGTTGCTGGCATGGAGCGCCGAAGGCGCTCCATGCCAGCAACTGAGGCCCCTCGCAAAGCGAGGGACTCAGTTGCTGGCGAGGTCACTGGGCAAGGGCCTCAAACCCTCGCAAAATTCACGTCGCTACTCAAAAAACACGACACACAAATTACGACACTCGCAAAATTCACGTCGCTACTCAAAAAACACGACACACAAATTACGACACTCGCTAAATTTTACGAGGAACGCAAACAACGTACGAAACACGTTACCACACATTACGACCTCGCAAACGTCGGACGCAACACGCCGACATACAAACATTTAAAACACAATACATACACACAGCACATACATAAAAAACTTACCTACACCAAGAGGGAGCACCCAGGACCTCAAAAATGCAACTTACACCTCGATTTTACTCGAAATAAAACAGTTTAGAGACTAAAAAAAAATCTAAGCGAGAGAAAAAATGGCCGCCGAACAAAACGAAAACGAGGCTACAGCACTCTAAACTCGCAAAACACCACAAAACACCTACGGATATTCCGATACAGACCTATACCACACATTACTCGCCATTTTACACCAATGCGGAAGTACACGACTACGCTAACGGTTTGGTCTCGCGCACGCACAGTGTTACACTGCACACATTCAGCATGCTTATACAGCAGCTCCACACCACTAATGCTGCAGCAACATCAACACAGATTGCCAGCTCTTCATCACAATGCTTCAAAATAGGTACACTATATTCATTTACTAATTTAGCTACCTTACAATTTCATTGCCGTCATTTTTTGACGGGCAATTCGCTAGTATATAATAAACCACACCATAATAATAAAACAAGTTATTATGACTCACCATATGGCATACTAAATATTAACCCTCCCCCCCCCCCCCCCACACCCATATTCTGACTACATTATACTAGTGCATAAAGATTTTTACAATTGAAATTGTAATTGTTAAACCTCATATGTACATTTAGTTGGTCAAATTTACCTAGGGTATTCAAAAAACAAATAAAGATATATATATATATATATTTTTTTTTTTTTTAAACTAGCATCTATATTAATATATACTTGATTTTGTTTCCTGCCAGTGGCTTGTGTAAAATCCACAAGCAAGGACGGACAGTTTCTGTACATAGTGACATCATAGTGATGGATTATTTTTAGAAACACTTAATTTGGGCTGTTATTTTTAGCCAGGACCCTGATCAAACCTATGAAATCACTATTGACAAATAATCTGCCCATAGCTCCAGTGTAGTAGACAATCCACCCAAACAGCACTGTAGGGAAAGGAAGTCAGCAATTGTAAAGTACTGTAGTACTGACACTCAATACTCCAGTAAAAATAACAAAATTCTGAAAAACAGACTAAAATATATATATTTTTAATATTACACATACAGATTTAATATCACATTTAGGTAGAACATATGTTATCCTGGTGTTCTTATAAGTGGGAAAAACAAAAGTAGTGTACATCTACTCGACTCACTTTATTGTAAATTGAGCTTGAGAATTATCTTAAAAGCATATAGAAGTTCCCTGGATAATGAATAAATCCGATAGAGGAGAATCAGCAGTTTATGCAAACATTTTTTTACATGAAACAATTCCAAAATAGATATTAATAAACTTACCCTAGGGATTGCGTACTTTCTCTAGTTTTCTGGCAGAAGGAACGTCCCTGAAAATGCATAATTTGTTGTAGCCAATCAGTGGCAGCTACAAGATTGTAGCAATATGAGATTTTACAGCCCTATTAAATTGTGATTCAGTAAATTTAAAAGGGCTCTATTTAAGCACACAGCATATTTTATATACAGAAGTTTTTAGTTAGTGAACTCCTATCCAAAAGCAAGGTCTTCACTAACTAAAAAAAATTCTGTAAATAAAATATGCTGTGTGCTTAAATTGAGCCCTATTAAATTTACTGTATCACAAGGTCTTCACTAACTAAAAAAAATTCTGTAAATAAAATATGCTGTGTGCTTAAATTGAGCCCTATTAAATTTACTGTATCACAATTTAATAAGGCTGGTAGTCTGCAGCAAAGCATCATGTGATTTGTACTTTTTTGTCATCACACACCTCTCTCTCCTCCTTTGAATGATGCAACTAATCTGGATCTCTGCTACTGGAAGGTTAGTATAGATTAAAAAAGAAACAACATACCTGAATGCACTGTTTCTATTGGTAGATACTCTGTGCCTATGAAGGCACCTCTGGGGGGGTGGAATCAATTTTTTATTTTAAATAAAATAAATCTGTAGGTGTATAGAATACTCAATGCAATGTGTGTGTCTGATATAAACAGCATGTTGATAGATTAAGGGAAAAACAGGGAAACTTAGATATGCCTTTAAACATTTAAACTTAGATGTTGGTTAGATAATACACTTTAACCATGTACTTATAAAAACACACACTGAACAATATATTGAATTTAATATATTTTTGGAAATATTATGTTCACATTAATACATACAGTACTCATTGCAACTGTTTTATATATGTAAACACTATATACAAGAAAAACATAATGCACAATTCAAAATTGTATTCTATTAAGATAAACACTTTACAATATGGCTTGTAAACTAGTAACAACAGAGCTAAAATAACTGCTTTCTATCTTTTTATCCAGACTATTGAAATAAACTCTTGTGTGATTATCACAGTGTAATATTAAAACATATTTATATCTTTCTGTTGAGGAAATTGATTGTAGAGATCACAGTAGGGAAATGTTACTGCTTAAGCATCCAAAGTGCAGTGACATTTCAATAAGAAGTAAAGGACAGTGTATATTATCAATACATTAAAATGCAAATAAATAAGACTCCAATCATACAGATAGATACAGGGAACATTGTTGCCCCAGTTGAACTAGTTACTACTTGTAGTAGCTTCTTCATAATGAAGAGCAACTGCTTGAGAGTTTATTTGACACCTTTTAAATAACATTTTCGCACACTGCTTTAGATGTGTGAAGTGCAAGAAAATGTAATTATATCTAGTGCTTCATCACAAGAATGATCGATTGAACAAAATGATCATTAACAGATTATCAAGCATATAAAAGAGCATGTTTAAACATTGCAACTTGTTTTTGCAAGATAAAGGTTACAAGTACCATATAACTTTAAAACAAGTTTAAAGCACATGATGACCTTTGTGCTATTTTTTTTTCTTGAGACATACACAATTGTTCTTATGTGGCTCAATACTTTAATGTGCGTCTTATAAGAACATGGAACATATTTGCGCATGCATTTAAAAGGGTATGATTTAAACAATACCAACGTTGTGTTTTGCAAGAATAGATATGAAGTTTAAACTTCATTAACACCAAGTGTATATTTCATTGGCAGGCAAGTATGACAGTTATATTACTGCTCATTGGCTGACAGTCAAATATTTGAATGAGAGCCTCATTTGAATAAAGAAAATACACAGTGGTACATTATCAAATACCCTCTTTCAGGTGCAACAAAAATGCTTTCCACATTCCTTTAATATTTTAATTTGGGGCACTGTGTAAAAAAATGTTCTACCAGAGTTATCCTGTAGTTAAGTCTCCATCTCTAATCAAGCACAATGTGCCTCGCATAGAAAAAAAGAAACAGATCTTGTCTATTTCGTAGCCGCATACAGGCAGAACACTGGGGTTGATCACAGTTACTGCAGGCAAAGAACTATTTCCACCTCCAACATGTCGCAATTTGATGGCGCTGAATCAACAGCGAGGCCATCGCTATGTTCGGCGCGGGCACTCAGCCCCCCAGGTCCTCGGGCGCGCCTCTCATAGCTCAAGACCTCTTCTGTCGGCACGCCTTATGAGCCACATCGGAGGTGGAAATAGTTATTTGCCTGCAGTAACTTTTTTTCACCCCTAGGTGGTGTTTTCTGCCTGTGTGCGGCTACGAAATAGACAAGGACCAAAGAAGCATATTTAAAATGTAGCTTACAAACAAATATACAATTTTTTATTTATTTTTAAAATGCATCTTTAAAAACATTTTCTTTGAGAGTGATAATGTTACAAGAAGTTGCAACAAATTCATGTCTAGTCACAGTTCATGCCATTTAATTAGTGCTCATACAGCTGTATTAGTACTCAATGAGTGAGAGGCATGACTCATACATGTGTATTATGATCATACTTAATAATGTTGTTTAAAACAACAAAACACATTTTCAAAAAAATGTTTTCCAATGCAGACTTTAATTAATCTTACAGAATGCACACTCAGATTAAAGGACCACTGTGGGCATATTTTTAAGATATACTATTTTGAAGAACTACATTTAAAATATGTTTTTAGAATGTAAATAAATAATATAACCTCTATTTTTTTATATTTTATATGCAATTATGCTTTTTAGTAATCTGCTGTTTTGGCTTCAATAGATTAAATTCCTGAGCTGGGAATAGACTCTAGTTACAAAGGACATGTCAGTCTGCAAACTTTTAGTTTACATGGATACACCCACCTGAGAAATTAACAGGCAGCAGCAAGGGAGAAAATAAACTAGTGCCACACAGTAAAGAATAATTGAACTAAAAAGTTAGAAAAAATAAAGGTTATTTTTACGATGAAATGTTTTGCTTTCTAAAAACATTTTGCACATTATCATGTTTAGCCAGTCAAAAAACTGCTTAGAAAAAACTGACCACAGTGAACCTTGATTGGAAAACAATTTAAATAATTAAGTTATTTAATTTAAAATGTATTAGTAAGGTTAAGTAACTTGCTTTTGGAGCCTCATCATCTTTCCCCCACTTCCCAGTTTTCCCCATTTACATGGCTACATGTTAAATTATTGAGTTTTGTGATGATTTGCATGACAGTTCATCCTCATGTAGAAAGAATAAAAACACTTTATTCATTTTGGTGGATGAAGTATCTTATTGGCTGCCCAATACAAAATATTTAGTGTAATGTTTCAGTATACTTTGACCAATACCATTAGATTTTTGAGGGATTATTCGGGGTAATTTAAGTGAGTTGTCAATTTTGGGCCTGGGTTAATTTTGTTCATGTACCCTAGACTAATGCTAACCACACAACACCTAACCACTACTGTGGGCCAAGAAGTGTATTGAACTAAAGAAAAACTGTTCCTCCATCTCCAGCCCCTGCTTAGTGTTCTTTTATAGAGGTGCAATCACCATTCAAATAGCTGCACCTTCTAATAATCATCAACCACAGTACATCAATCAGATACCACAATTTTTTGCATTCGCTTAAAATCGCTAACCAGCTTCTTAAATCACACTAGCTTCCTCTCCACCACATACTCATGTTGTTTCTATTCATACTGCAATACAATGCATCTTCCTTCATATGCTCCATCCTCTTATTCCACTTATTACTAGCCAATGTTTATAAAAAAAATGTGTATGTATGTTTTATATGTTTTTGTGAAGGCAGAAACCTATATGTATGCAAGAATTGACATCACCGGGACAGGACATTTTAGAAACCTATGCTTAGGAACACCATAGATGTAAATCTGTCTGTCTCTGGATGCTTGGAAGACACTGAGATGTTTGGCTGCATGCATGAATCTTTACATTTGTTTCTCTGTAGGAGGGAATGCAAACTTTCTCCAGTTTTAGTATATACTATAAAAAAAAAGGGAAACATAAAATACACAATAAAAAAATCTATAAAATAATGCACTCACCTTGTGTCTCCTCTAATACATGTGGTATGGTTGACTGCTTGTCCATTTAGTAGTCTCAGTATACATTTTCTGTGTGCATAAGCATTATATTTATATCTTCCATTCTTTTCTTTAATCCATCTTTATTATTGCATATACGACGTACAATATTAAGAGATGTACATTTATATACTGAATATTTTATTACAAATTTATTTTATGCACACCACCTGAAAGTAATAATTTATGTCATCAATAAATCAATATGAGATGTAAAGTACATAAAATATCTACCTTTAAGAACAGCTGTATGCAAGCACATTGAACCCAAGAACACACTTGGCTGTTTTAAATTCAGTTTAATAGCACCTAAGCCCATTTTTTTTTTTTTTTTTTGTACTTGGGATTTTCTAATTCTTATTTGATTAATACTATTGAGTTAGGCATGTACAATTTTACTTAATAAATTAATCACCATACATACAGCAATTACTTGTATCAGTTAAGCATTAGAATATTTTCATTTGATTTTTTTTTTAATTAGAGGCTTTAAATTGTAGTTTGTAGAACTAACAAATAGAGCTGAAAAATATTAAATGTCAGTTCAAAAAATGGACCAGAGAAATGCAATAGCAGGAAAACTAGTCAAGCTTTGTAACTTTTACATATGTAGGACAATAAATGTAGTAAATGGTGATGTGTTGGAGAGCTCTTGGAGATATCAGATATTACTGCATAGTGCTAATATTAGAACAATGGAGACCTTCTCCAAAAGTTTCACAACACAAAACTTGTACAGTACAACTTGCCCATACTCTTTCATATAAAAGTTATCTGTAATTATATGGAATTCTTCTTTACAAAACTGAGTTAATATCTTGATGTACTGTGTTACTGTAGAGAGACCATTTATCAAATAGTCTGAAAACATAAAAAGCTCCATGGAATAACACAGAAAGTGGAGTAATTATGTTTTTTAAACTTCAATGTTTAATGCCCATGGCATTGTAAGTAGTATATGCCTATATTAACACAATAGAATACCCTTAAAGCTGAGTACATGTAATGATGTTAGGACTGACATTTTTATTACAAAACACATTTTTAAAAATATTAGTCCTACCTATAATTAATGAAAATGAAATTATATAATGTTGTTTTTTATTACAAAACAAATACATTGAAAGTTAGCCACAAACTGTGGAACATCCATGTGAAAATGTGATTGTATGATTTGCTATTGTTAATTTCTCTTATTCTTAGTCTACCTGATGAGGTGTAGATTAAATTGATATTATTTGTGATTAATAGATCTTAGCAAAGCAAGACATTTTTTTAATAAATTGTATAATTATTATTATGTTACTGTGGATAAATATTCCTTAAAAGTTGCCACTGTTCACAAAAACCAACCTTGATTATTTTATTTTCAATCTTTTCAGGACTCTGCAGTTTACATTTTTATTATAATACCGCAGGTTTAATGTTAGAAAACCCTAGATAGAGAATTCCCCTTGTGCAAGTCAGTTAAATGTCTTTGAGTTGCAGTAAAGCAAACCTTGCACTTTTACTGTAATTGTTCATTCTTAATGTTTGCTATAAAAACGTTAGTCCTGAGCATGCAATACTACTTAAAACAGTGGTATATATCAAGTCAAGTGTCAGTACACATACGCTGATCACTTTGTATTGATCACTATTTAAATTGTACAGTATGTGAAACACAAGAAAATTGGACGTTGTTCTGCTCTGTTCTTCAGAGATCATTGCAATAAACTGCCAAAAAAAAAACCCACATTAACAGTAAAATTCATAAAATTATTTACTTTGATACTGTATCAGAGAATACGTGCTCCAAGAAGTTGATCGTCTATTTTACTCTGTCCAAGTACATAGAAATACATTTTCCAATAGCATAACACCACAACTAATTTTCTTTTTCACAACAGTTTCTATTCAGACAAATTCCCATGAGCATCTGAACATATTCTAATTCTGTCTGTTCAATAATAAAATGTATAGATTTTCTCTATCACTGGCAGTATAGGTAGAACAAGTTGTCCTTAACTGATGTCAGATTACAAACAATGTTTATAGGAAACGTCATCAATAAAACATATACAGTGAGGCATCACTACTGTGATTATCGGGTAGACTGCACAAACACATGTTCTTCAGAGAGTATTATAAAATGGAACCAACAATGTCATGATATTATACTATTGTGTGTGGATTTACTTGCAGATTATTCTACATAAAATCTCTACATACATATATATATATATATATATATATATATATATATATATATATATATATATATATATATATATATATAGGTCTCACCTACATATATTTTTGAATAATGACAAATGTTGTATTATATGTTCATTTCCAGTGATATCACACACAAATAGTGAATACATACTTTCACCATTCACACTCGGCATAGTAACCATAAACAATACAAATTCAGGTGTACAAGCTTGCATATGTATATACCAGATTTTATAATTACCACACTAAGAAGTTTTATGAGAAGGTGATCAAGGCATAGTTTGAAAGTAATCTTCGGTTTGCTATGAAAAGACATACAGAATTCTTCTATTATTCTATTCATATGTTAAACCCTGCCACAAAGTCTGCTAAATATCGCATTTGCATTGTTTTCACAGACAGACATAAGGCTTATTTAGATCAATCATGTGCAAAACTTGTATTAATAATATAGTCTAACTAATCTATTTAGGATGGCTCATGTGCAAGGCTGAGCAGTGAGTCCTCAATCCTACAGTATCTCTATGACAAGAGAATGTGTGTGCTTCATTTGCATTGTTCATGATCTGTGAATTCGTCCATTTCCACATCTGAGTCAAATAGTGAATGGCCGGTGAAATCCGTATCGGGGGTTTGAGATATGCTGTTTTCTGTTCCTTCATCATCAAAGGTCCCTGTCCTTGAATAAAAGCTTAAATCTGGTAGTGGGGTTTGTGTCTTGCTGTCCTCTCCACTGTCATCCGATTCATACATTGTGTTGTCATTGTCATCATGCCATTCTGGCCAGAATTTCCTCCTTATCCTTTCACAATACATAGCAAGGTTGATGAGCTCCCCTGCAATGGTAGACAGAGCAGGTGAGTGTTATCGTGAACAAGAATGTAATGCAAGCTTTTAATATGATTCTGAGGCCTACAATGGAAGAGGACAATACGTTTTGTTTCATTTAATCATTGTGTTTCATGTTTATTTCTGCTGTAATTATCCACAACTAAGAAATATAATTTTAGAGAGTTATAGTTTCACCAGCTTGAAAATGAAGCATATTGTAATAATGAAAGCTTTCCCTTACTATTTAAAAAAAGGGGGGGTCAAAAATAGACTTGTTAGAACTTGACAACCTAGAAAGTTCCTGACTTTAAGCTCTGCCCCCAGATCTATTGCTTTTATGCATGAGCTGCTGTAGCAAGTATCTTATATATGCTATCTGGCACAGCTCCAGTGACTAGCACAGCTCACACATAGAAACAGGAAGTTAGTAGGCGGACCTTGAATCTAACAATCTACCAGGTTAGCATGTTCCCTTTATTAAACAGTAAAAATTTAATTAAAATACTAATATATTAATTTATTCTTTTGAAGAATACTACCCCCCCCCCCCCCCGCCCACCTATAAAATATATACCGCCCAAATATAAAAAAGAAAATACTTGCTGCATTACAAAGTTATGGTGTTTGTACAATTTGAGATGCTACACTTTCCATTTACCTTCACAAGTGAGTCAAAGGAATTCTAAAAATAAACGTCTTGTTGTTAATATGAAGAAAAAAATAGCATACTATTCTGATTACATTTTAAGACAGACTGTGGTCTCTGGAATAGTGGCAACCTAATATCTGTATATAATCTGTGTACATAGAGAAGATAAGGGAGTCATGAAACTTGAGATATTGATTTTGGGGATACTCCAGAGAAAGAGAGAGAGAGAGAGAGAGAGAGAAACTGTTTTTTTCATGGTTGATGGAGAATAAAGGCAATAAAGACGTAGTGGGGTAAAGGGGCAGTGCAACAAATATATGATGCACCAGTATATAAAATGTTACTCTGTTGAGTATTCACCATGTGATCTTATCATATTTGACATCTATATTCTTTAAACAAGAATAGTTGTATTTAATCATGTGAACCTAATATGTATGAAATATGTTAGTTTGTTCTGTTAAGTATATAATCCTTGCTGTATAATATACATCTGAGCTTGTTGTTAGTGAGATTTATAGCCCTGATGTAGAGTGACCACGAGATAAAGCTATCTGCATATTGTGAAATCATCCACAGTTCTTGGGTTTCTTTTATTAAAGGTAAAAATTCAAATAAGAAAGATATACATTCATGCTTCCTCTCATTAGATATAGAGAAAGCAGTTGACTGGGTTGGACTTATTTATTTAATATATTAAAACACAAAGGCATTAAAGGGGCATTCCGCCATTATATTCAAATCCAAAGACATCCTTCAACCTTCCAGGTCCTCAGTTCATATACTAAGAGGTACACATCAAGGCTGTCCCTTATCACCAGTCTTATTTGCGCTAGCAATGGAACCTCTGGCACCAACAAAATGAAAACACAAAGATATTATAGAAATCAATAATCAAGATTTTAAATTTGGCCTGTGTGTCTGACAATGTGTTCTTGACAATCCCTATCCCCCTTACAATGCTCTCTAGCCTTTTTGCAAAATAGGAAATAGTTCCTACAATTTCACAACTCAAAATAAAAACTGAAAAAAACATAGTTCTAAATATTAACTTACCTACACCAATGATACAATAGCTACATCTCAAAATGTGGCTTCAAATGGCAAAATTCACAAATGATGTATTAAGGAGTTAAAATCTCAGTGAACACTAGTAATTTACACAAACTTAACTACTTATCTCTAGTTTATCAAATCACTCAATAATTCACATAATCTAAAACTACCCTTACTATGTAAAATAGACACTATTATGATGGGTCTATTACCCAAATTCTCTATCTTTTTAGGTTGCTCCCCATTTCACTATGTCTGAAGGATGTCAAATACTTACAAGCAGAATGACATAAACAGTATAGAGCCAATAAGACAAGGATGTACGCACAGCTCAAATTGGGGCTTCTTGGTCCCAACAAAACTGCATATTACAATGCGGCTTAGGTACACCAAATTATGCGATGGCATTTTGACTACTAATCTTCTGGGATGGGCAGAGATAGAAAAATATCTTCTTCCGGAAAGAAATATCCAAGAAAATATGTGGATACCCCACAAACACATAACTCAATACAATTACATCAGCCCCTTAACTACTCATTCCTTAAAATTGTAGAATAGATTAAAATACAAATTCTAGTTTACAACTCCTAATTCTCCAATAACACCAATTGCTGTATTTTTCCATGTATAAGATGGTATTTTTTACCATTTTTTTTTAAACTAAAATAGGGGTGTTGTTTATACATGGAATGTTGCAATTATATACCCTGGTCTGGTACTGTAATGCTACATCAGGCCACTAGATTTAAGGCAAGAGAAAAGATACACATTTGGAAATGCATCTGGTTCCAATTAGATTGAATTACACTTCAAGTGTGCATAGAAATGTGTATTTTATGAGTTTATATTGTGTTACACATATATTTAAGGGCACTTTGTGTCATGATTTTCACTGATTTCCATTCCAGCTCAATATCTTGACAGAAAGTGCCCTTAAATATATGTGTAATACAATAAAAACTTACAAAATACACATTTTAAGCTTACAAGCAGTGTAATGCACTCTAATTAGAACAAGCATTTCAAATCCGTGTGTCTTTTCTCCTGCCTTAAAACAGTGCCATCTAGTGGCCAGATGCAGCATTACAGTATTATAAACTTTGTGAATGAGCTAATCAGCTTGTATATCTTTGTGATCCTGTGTTAAACCGGAAAAATGCAATTGCACATTGCGACTGAGAAATAAGTGATGTGATAACAAAGATATTGAGCTGGAATGGAAATCAGTGAAAATCATGACAGAAAGTGCCGTTAAATGTGTAACACAATAAAAAGCTATAAAATACACATTTGCATATTTATTTGTTTCTGAATTCGGAGCTAAAAAAATAGGGGTCTTATACATGGGGTCGTTTATAGACGGAAAAATACGGTACATAACCAACAAGACTTGGGTTATTTGTACCTTAAGAAATTAACTCAACTTGGATTAGTAAAAATAGTAAAAATGAGTAAAAATAGTAACTATTTACTTCATTTGAATAACTTCAAGAGCAATGGGGAATTCTAAAACAAGCTTATTGTTCTTATTTATAGATAACCCACTTTACAAACTCTTTTCCCAAAATAGAGGTATGTTGATCCTACACTACATTTGAGAAACATTAATTATATAATACAAATGCTATAGTCTTCTGTATAGCCGGATAAATACACCAGATACTGCCTTATTGTCTAAAATTAAAGGAAAGTGTGAACAGGATTTGAACACAACTATAGATAACAAGGAGCGTTTAGAAGCCTAACATTTTCTAGCCATAGTTAAGGAAAATACAAGGTATTGTCGGCCAATTATAGAGTAATACACAGAATGTATATGGTTCCTAAAAAGAAACATAAAATATGTAATAACTATTCAGTTAAGTGGTTTAGAGGTTGTCCATCTGATGGGTCATATTTACACACATGGTGGTCATGCAGAGCTACTGCCGAGTAATCCATGAGATTTAAGACCAACAGATAATATTACCCCCCAATTGTGCTTAATGAGAATATTCCCAAAAGCTTTAAAGGCTACAGATAAAACCGTTTATCCTCTGGCCAACTCCTTCTTGGCACCTCATTATTACCAAAATTGATTAAGTGGTATATCTCGAAAGACTAGCTTATTCTTTAGAAAACTGTTTGCCACTATACAGCAAAAAATGGTCACTGTGGATGAACAGGAAAAAATTAAAATGAATGATAAATTATTCAGGGCTCATATAGCTATGTAATATTTTTCTTCATATAAGATCTGAAGCCTATATTTGTTAGGAACCTATATTTATTAGAAACCTACTCTTTACTATGTGCTCTGTATAATTCATTTGTTTTTGTTTTTTTACTTTGTTAAGTATTTAAGAGTGTTTAAGAATCAACTCAAAGTTGGAACCCTACTTGCTATAAATGGATTATCAGCTGAGATCTGTATATGATGACAGCAGATAACCTTATTACAATTATTTTGTGATGCTGATTTGTAATAACACTGTCTCTTCTAATAAAAATATATATTATATATATATATATATATATATATATATAGGCTAAAACTGAAATATGTTGGCCATTTGATGAGAAGACAGGTTCCCTAGAGAAAACTCTGAAGCTGGGAAAGACTGAAAGCACGGAAGTGGACAGTGGAGACGGAGATTGATTGATGAGGTCATTGAAGCAATGGACATGAGCTTGAGGGATCTTAAAGGGGCAGTGGCTGACGGATGTACCTGGTGTGCTGCGGTCCATAGGGTCATGGAGAGTCTGACACAACTGAACAACTGAACAACAACAGAGAGTAAGAGCAGAGAGAATAATCGTGAACTATTACAAGCTGTTGGAGTATATCAAAACACATTTCTAAGCCCCCTATTCTTCCTTATCTATACACCTTGGTACAATAATTAACACTTTTTGATTTCAGCATCATGTTTATTTTCTGTGTATATTCCACTAAACTGCCCCTTCTAGCTTGTGTCACTCCCTTACTTTTCAATATTTCTTCCTGGATGTGCTCCTACAGCAAGCCTAATATTTTAAACAGTGAGTTCTTACTCTTGCTATTTTTAAATAAACTCTTAAACTTTATCAAATCTCTAACCCCAAACCTTCTCTGCTGTGTAGTTAATTTTAGCTCAGTGGAATGTTTGAACATAAGGATGAAGCTCAAATGTTTTGGTCATATTATGAGGAGAGGATTCCCTAGAAAAGACTCTGAGAAAGGCACAAGAAGAAGGGCATGACAGAGATGGAGATGGAGAGATAAGGTCATTAAAGTGGCTAGAAGGTGGAGTAGTTGACAGAGGTGCCTGCTGTGCTATGGTCGATAGGGTCATGGAGAGTTGGGCATGACTGAATGTGTAAACAACAACAGCAGCAGAGGATCATAGACCTGAGCAAGTTGTCCATTTTTCACAAGTCAACTTAACAAGATCTACCTTTCTACCAACACGTTTTTCTTATTCCCTCACAGTTAATATTAGCATGCTGTACTACATATGAATGCATTCCCCTTCTCTATCATGGTTGCACGGCTCATGGTTGCATGGTCCCATGCCTACTAGGGATGTTGTTCTCCCAGCACAGTGATAGTTAAACCACCATGCAGGTTGAACATGATATGTAGTTTATCAGTGCAAGATCTTCCTGTCAGCATGTGAAAATCTACTGATACATATGCATCTACCTTGTGGAGCCCCTGTGTTATAAGAAGCCTGTTGGAGACTAGCAGCCCAATTACGGTAAGTTTCCCCAACGTGTAAAACCGTAGCCCGTAACGTAGGCCGCAAGCCTTGTGGCTATTAAATTGGCCCTGTAAAGCAACTCGCCAAAGACTTGTGGGGTAAGGGTGAAAAAAAGGCTACAGGACGTGGACATTTTAAGGTTTAAGGTTTGCCCATAACCCGCAAGCCAACGGGTACTAGAGACTTAAAGACTTAAAGTCCTATCTGTAGCACTGTAAATGCAAATATACACACACTACGGTACTCATAATAAAAGTGAAAGTGATGCTAGGTATTAAAATTAATAGCTCAACATTCTTAAGCTTGCAAATCTGCAATATAAAATACATGTTTTAATGTTTAATTTCCGTGTTATATCGATCCCGGCAATCAATGTGTTAATACATATAATGGAACTCGCATGTAATAGAATATCATATTTACGGATTTATCAATATTGCATTCTTTCTGGAATGTGGGTCCAATCGAAACACATAATTGAAGCCTGTAAGGCTTTGAAAACTAACCTCCATTTTTCAGTGACGTAATTATGACAATCTCTGTTGCCATTGGCTCCATCTAAACCCGTAATTATGGGTTTGACTAATTGATCATGTTCACGGCCGCACATTCAGAGTGCGAGAAATAGTTTACGGGTTTGCGTTGTAAGCCCGTAACTCAAGGCATGGCCTAATTTAATAGCTCTGTAAAGCAGCCGAATTTCAAGCCTGCAGCCTCAAATTTGATATGGTTGTAGGACTACTGGCTAGGACTACACAAGCAATGCTATATTGTGGAAGAATAGTACTGGGTAATCTGGGCTGTGGGCAATCCAAATCAATTGTCTATTGTCATTCCCTCCTACAAGTAGTTAGCTGGTCAGAGCTGACATATTAATATAAGGTGGCTTATTATCTTATGTACTTATTATCCCAGTATCTATTGGTGTATACAACTTTAATAAATGAGTTGGTATATTGTGCCATATCATGTTTCATGCAGTCGCCAAAGACATATTAGTCATAGTTCCTATTTATTCTCTCTTCTTACAACACTACCTCTGGGTTTTATACTTTTTAATAATTTTAATCGCCTACTATTATTTTATTTTAATCACTAGCACTATCCTCTATATATGGGAGTTATTGAACATTATACTGTGAGGATGTTTTCCACATTTACCGCTATAATGTAGTTAAGGTTAAACATATGTACATTTTAGAGTCTGTTGCAGACTGTCACAATCACAGTGTGTGCTTTCCTGATCACTTCATAATGCTTTTTTTTTGTCTTAAAGTAAGATTTTATTTGCCTAGCATAAACTGGTTTGTTCATTTTCTGTCGTTGTTTTCACTGTTAGTACACAAATATCACAGTACATATCACATATGTGTGCAAGAAGCCACTAACAGCTTTACCTACAGCAATAAAATGGGTCAAATTCTAATATATAACCAGTTGATAACTTAAAATAATGGGACTGAGTCCTTACACTGTTCCTTTCCCATACATTAAAAATACATGGAAGATTCCCTGTTGTTAACATTAAAATAATCTGCCTATGTGCACACTTAAACATATGCAAACTTAAAAATCATTTTATTAACAAGTGCTTAAAAGCTCTATTTTTTTACACTTCACTTCATTTCAAACAGTCCTTGTAAAGGTCGGCCCACTGTAGTTCATGCATACAATGTTTCTATAGTACTAGCCAATCACAGGCTATGTATCAAAAACATGTTGCTGAATTGCTGCTGACACACGGTCTGTCATTGGCTACATCTAGTACTATAAACACACTGGCCCCCATTTAATAACAAGCCCGTAATTACCTTCATACAGCCTGTATGTCTGTGGGTTAGAAATGTATCACAGATGTATTTAATTGATTCAAGCCCGCAAGTACAGGCTCACAGGCCCCACATGTAAACCATGAACCCGTACATAGCATTTCAGGGCATGATCATTAAGCCGTAGGTTACAATTTAAACAGATCCAATAGTAAATGAGAACGTCATCATGATGTCAGTAAAACATGGAGTTTAAACTACAATCAATTAGTGTTTAGCGGTCCGATTTGCAATCGGACTCGCAATCCAGCAATGTAGAAATAACTAAAAATCAATAAATCAACTGTTCTAGTTGATACAGGTTCCATGATATGTATTAACTCCTTGATTCCCGGGATCAATATAACACGGGAATAAAACGTAAAAAAAAGATAATTTTTTATTGCAGATTTGCGAGCTTAAGACTCTTGTGCAATTAATTCTAATGTCTTTCATTACTTACCCAGTATTTTAAAGTACATTAGTGTGTTTATATTTGCTTTTACAGTATTACGAGCATGTGTTTAAGTCCTCTTGGGAGTCCTATCTAGTACTCGTATAATGTTTTGATACATTTGCCATTTACGGGTTTGAAGGCAATTGCGGGCTTGTTGAATTGTTGTAATTGAATATGGATTTTGCGCCTTTAGCACTGGTAACATTTACAGACTTGAAACATCAAAGGAGGTTTTTCGGACGGAGTTACGTTGTTGACAACCGCAGTGATTTTGAGCCTGTAACTCGCAAATGGAATGCGAGTAGCAAAATGTAGCCATTTAAATATCTGTAACTTTTAAGGGCTCCATTACGGGCTTCTGTAATTGCGATTCTGACAATTGAATAGGGACCACTGTATGCATGACCTACAGGGGGCAAAGCTTTGCAAGGACTGATAGAACGTTTCAGTAAGTAAAAACAGAGCTTTTTAGTACTTGTTCATAAAATGATGTTTAAGTATGCAAATAAACACCTACACAGTTTATTTTATTATTAATAAAATAAATAAAAACATTTGTAATGCTAGTTTTACATCATTCTGTTTATAAACACATAGCTTACATTATACTTTCCATTGCTGTTGTATTATGTATAATTGTCTACTAAATTGTGAATGGGCTTTATAGACTTTGAAGGGCCTGAAAATAATATGAATTTAGCTACATATAAATAAATCATGCTAGCTGTTTTCTATTTTGAGACTCTTGCATATTATTTTAATAAATGTTGGGCATATTAGTATTTCCTCCTACACACAATAATATAGCATAAGCACAGAAGATAGTAGTAGTATGTTTAAGAATTTGACACTAGAGGGCAGTAGAGCTCTACAATATATCAGAACTATTAACGCTATTTCTTCTAAGCTTTTGGGTGTATTAGGGGTTGACAGGCTTATTAAATTGTGATTCGGCCAATTGAATAAGGCTTTAAATAAGAACTGAGCATATTTTTTTAGAGAAGCTTTTAGTTAGCGAACTTCTATCCAAAAGCAAGGTCTTCACTAACTAAAAACTTCTGTGAAATAGTGATGTCGCGAACATCAAATTTTCGGTTCGCGAACAGCGGACACGAACTTCCATCAAATGTTCGCGAACGGGCGAACCCAGCGAACCGCCATAGACTTCAATGGGCAGGCGAATTTCAAAACCCACAGGGACTCTTTCTGGCCACAATAGTGATGGGAAAGTTGTTTCAAGGGGACTAACACCTGGACTGTGGCATGCCGGAGGGGGATCCATGGCAAAACCCCCACGGAAAATTACATAGTTGATGCAGAGTCTTGTTTTAAGCCATAAAGGGCATAAATCACCTAACATTCCTAAATTGTTTGGAATAACGTGCTTTAAAACATCAGGTATGATGTTGTATCGATCAGGTAGTGTAAGGGTTAGGCCCGCTTCACAGTTGCAGACCAATCTCCCTGTTTAATGCACCGCAAACAGTCCCTTTGCACAACCGCAAACTCCCCATTTGCACAAGGTTGGATACCAAGCTAGCCATGTCCCATTCCCTGTCCTCACTAATGCCATTGAAGGTCTCTTCCTCCACCCAGCCACCAAGGGTCCCCGAAAGGTGACAACAAGCCCCCTGGGACGCCTGCTGTGTTTGGTCTTCCACCTCCTCAAAGCCACCTTCCTCCTCTGACTCCTCTTCTTCAGACTCCCAGAGTCTGGGGGCTTCCATTGCCCAGCATGGAAGATTATACACAGGTCAGAGTCTGGGGGATTCCACTGCACAGCATGGAAGATTATACACAGGTCAGAGTCTGGGGGCTTCCACTGCCCAGCATGGAAGATTATACACAGGTCAGAGTCTGGGGGATTCCACTGCACAACATGGAAGATTATACACAGGTCAGAGTTCCACTGCCCAGCATGGAAGATTATACACAGGTCAGAGTCTGGGGGCTTCCACTGCACAGCATGGAAGATTATACGCGTTGCCTCTGCGTTATTATAAGGTGTGTACTGTTAAGTAGTACTATTCCTATTGGTTTAATCCCTGTTACGTCCACTATCAGGGGACGTGTATATGGCATCGATTTTTGGAAGTGGGAGATGGAAAAAGATGCTTGGTTGGTCCTCCCACTTCAAATTTGGGGCACTGCGCGTGCAATCTAAGGTGCCACCAGATATGAGTGTCACTGTGCACTGGCAAAAGTTGGCAGAGTAGATGCAATAGTCTTCACACACACGCCTGTAGGCAGGCAATTGCTATTCAATCTATTACAGTCAAAAAAGTGTTGTTTTATGACACTGAGCACAATATAAGCTGTGAGCCTGACACAGGCAGGCAACTGAAATTAGATTACAGGAAAAAAATGGTGGTTTTCAAAGTATGTTACACCACCAGGTATGAGTAGTGAAAATAAGCACAATAAAAGCTGTTAGGTGTTAGCCTGTCACACACACACGCTGGCAGGCAGGCATATATTACACACAAAAAATGATAAAATAAAATAAATGATGTTCAAAGTTTCCTCAGTGATAAAGTATAAGGGGCGAACCGAAAAGCGCATGTGTTCGCCATTCCCGGCGGACGCGAACATGCGAAAATCGCTGCGAATAGTTCTCCGGCGAACTGTTCGGGACATCACTACTGTGAAAAAAATATGCTCTGCGCTTATATAGAGCCCTATTCAATTGGCCAAATCGCAATTTAATAAGGCTGCAAATGTTCAAAGAAGGTCAGTAGAATGTTTGCTGATCAGCTGCTGTAATTTTAATAAACAAACTTCTACATATATGCACTCCATATTATATTCACCAATTGCATACATCCAAGTTAGATGTGGGTGCCAATGTATGAATAAGTTATGATGGGTAAAAAAATAAAATAGCAAGATATTAGTTAAGTTATTAGTATTATTATTATCCTTCATTTGTAACTCACCAACATATTCTTAGATGTTATACTTTAACATCTAAGTACATAGATTTAAGGTAACATTCCAGTTGTTTTACTCCATCCTTTTAGTAAGTTATTTGCAGTTACCTTTTATTAGTCTCTCCGGTCTTGTGCCTGGTAAGGTCCACATTGCCTGAGCCAGATGCCCGAAAACAGTAGCATCTATGGTTGAAAACTTTGGTCCCATGAGATACTTTTTATCACCTAAACAGAATATAAAGTACTGTAGTAAACCATTAGTGACTCAGCTAACATTCATATAATATAGACATTTGTAACACACAGTAAGTATGCATGATTGAATGACCACTACCATTTTGGGCAAAAATCATATTTGTGAGGATCATAACAGACTAACAACATTAATATAAGCAACAAACATAAAAGCATTATTAGAGAAAAGTTTAATTGTTGCAGGTGCTGTATTTTTGTCTACAACTCTTCCTGCTAGCTTGGAACCTAAGGGATCTACTTTAATCAAACTGAGCAGTGGTGAGAGGGGTGGAGATGGAATAAAAGGGTAAATAGAGCTGCATTTTTATCATTTGAGCTTCACCGGCACTCATGCACTTTCAGAAGCAGGAGGTTAAAAGGTAAACTGAAAAAAAAAAATGTTCCTGTAGATATACTGTAAATGCTCCTCTCACACACACAACATTTACCAAATTATTAAGGAGGCACCTATGACTAATATACTAAAGCAGAGTCTAATTGTATGAGACAGTCAGCTATTAATGCCTTGGAACTGAAAATATCGTTAAAAGTGATATGTAAGTGAGCTGGGTTTCAAATGTTTCCTAAAAAAACAGCTACTGCTTAGTAGAAAATATCTATTATATTAAAAAGTTGATTGTACTTACATATTTATATGCTAGATACTGATTTCTGGATGTGCACACCCCTATGAAGCTTACATAAAGTGTACCCTGCAGGGTACACTGGGTGACCTCTAAAGGAAATGATGGTTGCTGGAGTCACAGCTGAAATTGCCCATAAGGAGACAGGCAGAGAGAGAAAAAAAACAGTCAGCAACTACCAGATTGTGATACAAATGTTTCAGTCTTTGCTTCCTCCTGAAAAGCCAAAACCATTTTCCAAATTGTATACCAGTTTAGCCTGGGTTTGGTTTTAAGTTTCAATTGAAAGAAATTAAAATATATTTTGCTAACTTCAAGGTAAGTGTTGAAATGCTTATTTGGGTATTTTTTTCATGCAAAAAAAGTGTTTTCAGGCACTACTAATTCTCCTCTATCAGGTACACTCACAATCCAGCTCACTTACATATCCCTTTAATATATGAAGCTTCTTTTTCCAATTTAGACTATCTATGCCTGTAAAATTTTAGCAGAATTATCAACAAAGAAGAGAAGAAAATATCCCTATGTTTGGAAAACCTCACTAAACCTAATCTCAGAAGAGAATAATTATTAAAACATAACTTAAGTTATGCTTTAATAATTATTCTCTTCTGAGATCAGGTTTAGTGAAGTGTGCCCGATATAGTGATATTTTCCTCTCTCCTTTTTAAAAATATCTACTTTATCCCTAGGAGCACCCTCACAAATTTTCAAATCGTTCATACCTTGAGCCATTACTTTAGATATAGTGTAATTTTAGCAGAATATATATATTAACATTTTTGCACGTTACCTAGAAGTCCTGCTAATGAGCGCATATCTTTCTCCATCAGCACGTAAATTTCCTCTTCAGAGAAGCGACCAATGCCTTGTCCATACATTTCTCGTTTCACTATTCCTTTGGTAAGATGGCATAGAATCCACTTCAGTAAGTCACTAAGGGGTCCAGTAAAAGTCAGCATTTTCTGAGTTTCATGCAGATTGTCCACCCACTGACAATAAGCCAATGTCCTGCAGGAATACAAATGCTTCAATGTTACTATTCATTAATTTTGTAAGATTTCATTATTGAATCTAATTTTTCAGATGACATAACCCCTGATATTTATCCTGACGCTTGAGTCCCTGTCATTGTTGTAGAGCTGACATAATTATGTTTCCTTTTTTGGATTGGAGTTCTAAAGGGCTACTAAAGTTACCTGTTGCTACTGAATTGATTGGGTGGAGTTATTTTATGGCCCACCTTGAAAGTCTTGAATTTGTACTAAAGCTGCAAAAACCGAGGAAATGTGTTTTGGAATTTATTGAGCTGATTTCATTGGCACGCTTGTTGCTTTATAGTTTTTTTTTTATACTCAGCCTGCATGTGCATGGATGAGTCAGTGGTAGCCTGCAGTACAAGATTATCTGACTTCAAATCCAATTATCTTCTTTTAAAATATATATATATATATATATATATATATATATATATATATATATATATATATATAAGAACAGGAATAAGGCAATACTTTGTATAATGCAATTATGTGCTCTGCAGTGCATCACCAGTTACAGTCATTCCCCTGGTAGACACCTTTCCACCACTTGCAAAGTATTGCTGAATATCAGTTGTCTGCTGCAGTGCTGGCTCAGGCTACACCATGCCAGAGTGTCTGTGCTTCACCTTGTTGTAGCCGATGAGAGACACACTGAGAGCTCTTATTGCTGGACACTGCAGTTGCTTGTTTCAAATCAGCTCCATTCACTTGATTTACTGATGTGGCCAAACCTACATTTACATTGTCTATGCAGTGGTTAATGGGAGGGTGTAAAGGATAAATGAGCAATAACTAAAACTTGATCAATTTAAAAATTGTAATACATGCATGATTTAAATGACTCTGTATCATGGTGTACAGTAGTTCTGATCAATTTCATATCGCTAGAATGATATTTCTAAAGTCCTACCACATATATTCAAACAGAAGTAATATCGTGATCATTTTTATAAATGCAGTACAGTAGCTAGATGATTTATTTTAATGTATTATACAATAATAAAACTTGTCATTTTTAGATACAATCTACCTTTTCCTTTGGTAAAAAAAATGTCTGCACATAAATAAATAAAGTCAATATGCAAGGCTCCAAGACTGAGACCATGGCCCCATTCTATACACTTTTGTGGGCAAACGGGTAAAAAAAACTCTGTGCAAATATGGGTCAAGACAGAGTAACAACTTTTAATATTAGAAATAAAATATATGGAAACCACAAATGTTATTTAGTGCATATGACTGGATAAATCTGTAGTGTGCACTCACCAGTAGAAGTGCTCCTCAACCATTTTTGTGACTGCCCTGGAAACAGCTCTCTCGTGTGGATTAAGGTTTTTGTTCAAATTGACACCAAGTTTTTCTTCCAAAAAGTCAATAATGAACTCAGTGCCAGAAACTCTCTTATGGTTATATTCTATCCAAGGCATTTTTCCTTGAGGTGACAGCTTCCCATCAAAGTAGTTCTAAGTATGAAAAAACACATACATACAGAACAATGAATAAGGAAAGTGAAATGAGTAACAACCTTTTGCATAAATGTTCACATTACATACAAATATTTTTTTTTAAATTCTATTGATCTTGGGCCAGCACATTCATAAACCAAAAAGTGGGTCATCCATTAGCGTAAGTCAACGGGGACCACATTTCTTTAGAAATGGCATGGAGTCATATTTACACCACTATAGGTCCATGTGACTAATTTTTTTAGATGCCATTTGAAGAAGGTTTGGAAATAATGTTTATTGTCTAGATCTCACTTGAAGTATCCTTTTTCCACTCCCCTTGTCTGGCCATTTTTAGATTTCACTGTTTATCTCTCCAAGATAAATAAAAGTGTAAATTAAACCTCTTCACCAAAAGACAAACACACAAAATAAAGACTGCTTTAAACTACAAATAAAAAGGTTAAATAGCATGGCACAAAGCGCAGGAGATGAAAGTCAAGTATTAGAGAAGGGTTGGACATGCTTTGGGATTTTGTAATGAAACTGCCGGAAAATATAATCCGGAAGCAAATAAAAAAGTATGCTAACTCAACACAAAAAAAATACACTTTCTTTGTAAACCTTACTAGTTGTAAGCTCATCTTTATCAAAATTGCATAATATACAATTATTTAAGTACTGTACAATAGTTGCTGTACATTACAGTAAAATATTTTGCTTTAGTAAATAAAATTACCACTGGTTAATACATTTACATATTATTGTATTGTGCAGGGCATAAAAAAATTTGAACAAACTGTTTCTCGGAAATCAAATGAAATGGAGGACTCCTGGTCATTCCAATCACTTCATAAGGTTTAGGTATGCAGTGTTTATATTTTTGCTGTTTGTCATTTTCGCTGTTGCTAGAAAATGTGTCCAGACAGTGACGTGAAAAAGTAAGTATACACCATTCTATGGAAATATCTTTTAGATAGCCCACGTCAGGTCTTCTTCATAGTAGATAAAGCTAATCTCATGTGACAACCGCACACACATTTTACTTTGTGATTAATTTATTAAACAAAAAAAAATCTAACTTTCTGTCGGCTTTTGTGTAAAAACGTAAGTGCACCACTGACAATTGGAACTCCCTTTAGTAGCAATAATTTAAGTAAACATTTCTTGTATGAGTTTATCCGTCTCCCACATGGTTTGAGTGGAATTCTGGCCCACACCTTATAAAACTGTTTCAGCTGGGTGGTTTTTGAAAGCATTTGGTATACACACCTCTCTTGAGGACCCACTAGAGCATTGCAGTGTGGTTGAGGCCTGGAATTTGACTTGTAGATTACAGAATCCTGATTCTTTTCAGCCATTCAGTTGTAAATGTACTTGTGTGTTTTTTACCATTGTCTTGTTGTATGATCCATGTTCGACAAAGCTTTAGCGCTTGGCCAGAGGGTCTTATATTTCTCAATGGAATGCCCTTGTATAGAGAGGAATTCATGACAAACTCAATGATTGTAGCTAAAAAGCAAATCCAAATAGTCATCCCCAAGCGCCAGCCTTGGTAGCTGGGATGAGAAACAGCTATCGCCAAGGTCACTAGTGACTAGCTCAACCGCCAAGTCAAGGGTCATTTATCTATCATAATTCTTCTGAATCTCTCTGCTGCCTCTAAAACAGCTGACCACACTCATCTTATCCAAATTCTCCACTCTCATGGCATCTGCCACACTGCTCTCTCATGGTTGGGGAGGTATTCTGAGACGAGAGTAGAGATATAAGAGGATGCACTATTGTTGAGGGCTTTATATGTTAGGGTCATGTGTTCTAGAGACTACAGAGAGCCAGTGGAGTGAGTAACTTAATGATGACTCCAAGAGCTAAAATGTAACTACACAGCAGAGAGGGTTTGGGGTTGGAAATTTGATAAATAGTAAGGGTGAACTGACGTATAGGAGTTGTGCTGAATATAGGAAGAGTATCTGTATTTAAAATATTAGGCTTGCAGTAAGAGCACATTCAGGAGAAAATACTGAAAAGTAAGGAAGTGATACAAGCTAGAAGGGGCAGTTTGGTTGAACAGACATAGATTTGGGTCAACACAGAAAATATACATGATCCTGAAATCAAAAAAGTGTTAAATATAGTACCAAGGTGTATAGATAAGGAAGCATAATGAAAGGCTATTGTTGCAGTGAATGATGCAAGTTTTCAATCCTATGCAATTATCCTTACAATGGTTTTCTGTTCCTTCCTTCCCCTCCCCTCCCCTCTCCCCACTGAAACAAATAAAAATACTAATAGGATTAGCTCTGAGGAAAATATGTAACAAACACAAAATGACCGTAATTCAGATTTCACCCCCCAAAAATTATGCCTATGGCTTACACAAACCGGTTTTTCTTTTCTTGAACTTCAGTGGTCCTTCAAGAACCTACCATAAATAAAACATCATTTTTTGGCATAATAGCCACAGAACTTATTGGGATACCCATTCATATCTAAAAATATATTGGCATCATTTCCATGGATCAAAGAATGGGCAGAGAGACAGAGCTAGAAAGGAGCTAATGGACTTTCTGAAGAATGCATTTATTTATGAATTATTAAAAATACAGATACACAACGAGCAACACTGTCTTAAGCAATAGATCACAAAGTTTCTGGAATAATTTACTCCATTTGCAAATAAATTTTGTGCTCTGATAAACTGAGTGACTAACTTTATTCTTTAAACAACAAAATATAATAATGGAAAAAGGTAATTAATGTCACTGGAATAACAATGCCATAATAATAAGGACAACTTGTAAATAATGGTGAGGCTAGAGGGTAGGCTCAACAAGGCACTAAACATGATGGGTTAAAATGCCAACTTAATCTCCATGATCCCAAGAACACACATAATAGCCGATAGATGTAGAGATAAAATCCTGTGATCCAAATGATCCTCCTAGCTGGAACTGTGGCACTGTGAGGCTCCCTTCTTTAGGGCTTCCCACGTATTTAGCGTGCAGCCATGCAATAGCGTTAGTTTATGGCCTACAGTGCATATGGTTATATATGTGTATAATATTGCTTGTACATCCATATTTGATTGTCATATTGGTTTTTAATACATTTTATAGGTTCAGGATCTTTAGCTTGTTGTGGGGGGCTATTGTGCTCAGAGCACACAAACTGGGCTTTTTGGAACTATCATAGAATTTTCGCTCCAACCCAAGGCAGGCCTTCTGTTGTTACTGCAGGGCACCTAGTCAGTTTTGGGGCATCTAATTAGTGGAGCCTTCCAGCCAGAGGTATTAATAGGATCACAGGTTCTATCTCTGCATCTATCATCAGCTTTTGTGTGTGTTCTTGGGCACATGGTGGTTTTCGCCCCTATGTAAATCTCACGTTAAAAATTGTGACAATGACGAAAAAAGGGAGATTTTTTTTCCATATTAAACGTTGATGTAAAACTTTAGCTTTCCCACAGTATGGTAGTCAGGCCACATACATAAACCATTATTCCGTCAGTAGCACTGAACGGACTGGGTTACGGCACCTGTGCAATAATTTCCCAATTAATGAACAGTGATTCACAGCACCCCCCCCCTAAAGCTCTGACTGTGTTATAGATTTTTACAAATTAGCATGCAGGTCCAAGGAGTTGGAGGTTTTTTGATACAAAGAGAGAGAGAGTGAAGGAGAAGTGGAAGATTGGAGAGAAGGTTTATAATTATTTAATTATTCTAGATAATTTTTCAATACTTAATTTCACATTACACATGTATACTGATATTACATAAAATACATACACAGAAGATAAAAACACACATAGATACACTTATAGATAGGACACACCACTCACACAGACCCACCCCATACCCTACACACAACATAGAACATACATTTTTTTTATTCCAAAACATATACACATACACTGTTTAATTTATCCTTATATTTATTTTGGACAGTGAAGGAGGAGGAGAGAGGAGGGGAGAGAAGTAGAGGAGTGGAGTAGAGAGATAAGAGAGAGGTGCCCCAGGGTGTAGTGGGAGGAAAGGAGAAAGTGGGGGTGAGGGAGGTAGAGGGAGGGAGGAAGTGGGGGTTAGGGAGGTAGAGGGAGGGAGGGAAGGAAATGGGGTGAGGGAAGGAAACATAGGGAGTGTGTAAGTGGAGGGGGAGGGCTAGGAGTGGTAGCTCGGTGGGCTAGGAGTGATAGTTCTGGGGGGGCTAGGAGTGGCAGTTCTGGGGGAGGGCTAGATGTGGTAGTTTTGGGAGGGAGGGCTAGGAGTGGCAGTTCTGGGGGAAGGGCTAGATGTGATAGTTCTGGGAGGGAGGGCTAGAAGTGGTGGTTCTAGGGTGAGAGATTGGGAGGTGAGATAGAGGGAGGGTGGGAAGAGACCATAGATCTATGCACACTTAGTTCAGGTTCAGAGGGGAGGGGCCTGATCTCAGGTGGTGTAGTAGGGCAAAGGTGCAGGACTCAGGGTCAGAGCAAAGAGATCTGGATCACAGTCCACAGTTGGGAGGACAAGAGACAGGAGCCAAACACAGGGCCCCTAAGTATAGTCCAGAGGAGATGGTGGTACTCCTCAATGCCATCCCTACCCGTGGCCACCTTATTACTGGGGGAAGGGAAGCTAAGGCCAGCTCCAGGGGCAAAGCCTGAAAGGAGGTTGCAGCGGCAGTCACTGAGGTCTGCTATGCACATAGGTATGTGAGGTCTGTAAGGCATTGCTACGACAACAGCCGGGCAAAGGTCAGAAGGATGGTGGAGGAGGAGGCCAGAGCAGCCTCATCCACCAGTGGTGGGCCTACAGTGACTGTCCATTACAAGCAGTGTGAGATGATGGAAGCCAGTACTGTCCCCTGAGAGGTCAATATATCTAAATATGTAAAACTACAGAATCATTAGAGGCTGTACTTTCTTTTCACATCACTGTATATTTTACACATATAACATTTCTTTTACTGTTTATTACAAATGATATACAGGAGAGAATGTGGATTTTTTTTTAAATCAAATTTAGTTAATAAATCTATTTTACATGTTATTCCATAGAACCACATTTTTATTTATTTTCATCATAAAATAATACATACTATATTCAAGCAAGTAAATGGTAGAGACTTTATGCATATGCATACTCATACTTATTGTATTCAAGGTGTAAGAGTTTGGAGTGAGTGAAATATCGTGAATAAACTCAAACACAATATATGAAGGGAGAAAGTGTTGTTACAGAAGACCTGTACTCAAGAACAAGCTCCTAATGCTTTTTTATAAGTTTGTTTTTATGATCTGTTTGTTTGAATTAAAAGTGCACAATAGTTTATGTTACTACAGTACAGTATTATTGATACTAATACATGTGTTATTGTATTTTTATTATTATTATTATTACTATTAATATCCATCATAGATCCGAATTACATAAAAATCTGACCTAAAGACATTCTCATGAACGTACAACGTCCGTAACCCAGGGACCACGTGTATAGTGAATTTGAGTGCATGAGTACACTGTATTAAACTGGTAAGAATGAGGAGTGAACGTGCATGCACTGAATATATAGAAATGCAGAAAAAAACAGTACACACTTTGTGTTCAGTGTATATGATGATGTTATTGCTTTACTTAAACATACAGTCAGGTCCATAAATATTGGGACATCGACATAATTCTAATCTTTTTGGCTCTATACACCACTACAATGGATTTGAAATTAAACGAACAAGATGTGCTTTAACTGCAGACTTTCAGCTTTAATTTGAGGGTATTTACATCCAAATCAGGTGAACGGTGTAGGAATTACCACAGTTTGTATATGTGCCTCCCACTTTTTAAGGGACCAAAAGTAATGGGACAGATTAACAGTCATAAAACAAACTTTCACTTTTTAATACTTGGTTGCAAATCCTTTGCAGTCAATTACAGCCTGAAGTCTGGAACTCATAGACATCACCAGACGCTGGGTTTCATCCCTGGTGATGCTCTGCCAGACCTCTATTGCAACTGTCTTCAGTACCTGCTTGTTCTTGGGGCATTTTCCCTTCAGTTTTGTCTTCAGCAAGTGAAATGCATGCTCAATCGGATTCAGATCAGGTGATTGACTTAGCCATTGCATAACATTCCACTTCTTTCCCTTAAAAAACTCTTTGGTTGCTTTTGCAGTATGCTTCGGGTCATTGTCCATCTGGACTGTGAAGCGCCGTCCAATGAGTTCTGAAGCATTTGGCTGAATATGAGCAGATAATATTGCCCGAAACACTTCAGAATTCATCCTCCTGCTTTTGTCAGCAGTCACATCATCAATAAATACAAGAGAACCAGTTCCATTGGCAGCCATACATGCCCACGCCATGACACTACCACCACCATGCTTCACTGATGAGGTGGTATGCTTTGGATCATAAGCAGTTCCTCTCCATACTCTTCTCTTCCCATCACTCTGGTACAAGTTGATCTTAGTCTCACCTGTCCATAGGATGTTGTTCCAGAACTGTGAAGGCTTTTTTAGGTGTTGTTTGGAAAACTCTAATCTGGCCTTCCTGTTTTTGAGGCTCACCAATGGTTTACATCTTGTGGTGAACCCTCTGTATTTACTCTGGTGAAGTCTTCTCTTGATTGTTGACTTTGACACACATACACCTACCTCCTGGAGAGTGTTCTTGATCTGGCCAACTGTTGTGAAGGGTGTTTTCTTCACCAGGGAAATAATACTTTGGTCATCCACCACAGTTGTTTTCCGTGGTCTTCAGGGTCTTTTGGTGTTGCTGAGCTCACCGGTGCATTCTTTCTTTTTAAGTATGTTCCAAACAGTTGATTTGGCCACACCTAATGTTTTTGCTATCTCTCTGATGGGTTTGTTTAGTTTTTTCAGCCTAATGATGGCTTGCTTCACTGATAGTGACAGCTCTTTGGATCTCATATTGAGAGTTAACAGCAACAAATGCAAATAGCACACTTGAAATGAACACTGGAGCTTGTATCTGCTCTTTGTAAATGGGATAATGAGGGAATAACACACACCTGGTCATGGAACAGCTGAGCAGCCAACTGTCCCATTACTTTTGGTCCCTTAAAAAGTGGGAGGCACATATACAAACTGTTGTAATTCCTACACCGTTCACCTGATTTGGATGTAAATACCCTCAAATTAAAGCTGAAAGTCTGCAGTTAAAGCACATCTTGTTAGTTTCATTTCAAATCCATTGTGGTGGTGTATAGAGCCAAAAAGTTTAGAATTGTGTCGATGTCCCAATATTTATGGACCTGACTGTATATATACAGTATATATACAGTTTATATATATATATATATATATATATATATATATATATATATATATATATATATTATATACAAAAATGGGAGTAAGGTAGATTTTCCAGGAGCCAAGCAGCATTTTCTATAAACCTGGAATGAGTCCATTCATAGAGATACTGTACACTATACTTGTGGAAAATATTTAGGATCTCGGGATTCTGGGATTTTTCTACATACACATATAAAATATATTTATATATTTATATTTATTAGGAATCCCTGAAAACTAAAGAGTTAATTTAATCCCATTTTAGATCACAGTAATATGTGCTTACAAAAAGGGTTTACACAGGACTATTATCCTCCCTAGAATAATGAGAGACTGACGCACACTAATAGTCTTGGAAAAGTGCATAGATCAAATAATGTATATGTGAACAAAAAATCTGGTACAAATAATGTTTATATATTAAATACAGCTTACTATACTAATTTTAATTATGTAAGTATAATTAGTTTTTGTTTATGGAAGACTATTGTGTGCTATACAATAATATGTATTGCAAATAATTTTTTTAATGAAGTTAATCAGCAGCTATAGTGGCTCCCCATTATGTTGTAATTGAACTCTGCTCAGCTTTGTAGATGACTCTACCCCCAATGCTGACATCAACTTTGCATCTTTGCATGTTCTATTGCAGGCACCTTAAAATAGATGGCGCAAGTTATCAGAGAGGGAGAATATATGGGGCAGCCCGTATACAAAGCAATTTGAGGGCAAAATAAAGTATGTCATATTTCATATATTTCGCAAAAAAGTTTATAAAAAGTATAGAAGAGATTACATATATACTCGAGTATAAGCCGAGTTTTTCAGCCCTTTTTTTGAGGCTAAAAAGGGCCCCCTCGGCTTATACTCGAGTCACTCTCCCCCCGTGTCACTCTAACCCCCCCCCCCCGTGTCTCTCTAACCCCCCCCCATGTCTCCCTAACCCCCCCGTGTCTCTCTACCCCCCCTGTGTCTCTCTAACCCCCCTGTGTCTCTTTCCCTCCCCCCTCCTCATCCTCAACCCCTCCTCCTCATTCTCCCTCCTCAACCTAAGCCCCCCTCCTCATTCTAACCCCCCCTCTCCCCTCACTTACTTGCTTCTGCTCCGGCCTTTGCTCCTTCTTGACCCGGCACGCATGTGACGTCACATGCGCGCAGCGTCATTAGCATATACCGGGTGCCGGCACCCAGTATATGCTAATGACGTGACGTCACATGCGCGCCACGCCATTAGCATATGCCGGCACCCGCGCATGTGACATTAAGGCATTAGCATATACCCGGTGCCGGCACAAGGTATATGCTACTGACGCAGCGCGCATGTGACGTCACATGCGCGCCGAGTCAAGAGAGAGCAGAAGCAGGTAAGTGAGGGGAGAGTGGGAGGTATTTAGGGGGGTTTAGGTTGAGGAGGGGGGTTGAGGGGGGTTTAGGTTGAGGGGGGTTGGGAGGGGAGGTTGAAGGGTGTTGAGGTTGATGGGGGTGGTTGAGGTTGAGGAGGGGGGTTGATTGGATTGAGGTTGAGGAGCGGGGTTGAGGAGGGAGCTTGAGGATGGGGGGTTGAGGATGAGGATGGGGGGGTTGAGGAGGGGGTTGAGGATGGGGGTGTTGAGGGGGGGTTGAGGAGGGAGGTTTAAGAGGGGGTTGAGGATGGAGGTTGAGGAGTGGCTTGAGGATGGGGCGGTTGAGGAGGGAGGTTGAGGAGGGGGTTGAGGAGAGAGGATGAGGAGGGAGGTTGAGGATGAGGAGGGAGGTTGAGGATGAGGAGGAGGGGTTGAGGAGGGGGGTTGAGGTCGAGGAGGGAGGTTGAGGATGGGGGCTTGAGGAGAGAGGATGAGGATGGGGGGTTGAGGAGGGGGGGTTGAGGAGGGAGGATGAGGAGGGGGGTTGAGGAAGGGGGTTGAGGTTGAGAAGGGAGGTTGAGGGGGGTTGAGGAGGGAGGTTGAGGGGAGTTGAGGTCGTGGGTGGTTTAGGTTGAGGAGGGAGGTTGAGGGGGTGGTTGAGGATGAGGCTGGGGGGTTGAGGAGGGAGGATGAGGATGGGGGGTTGAGGAGGGGGGGTGAGGAGGGAGGTTTAGGAGGGTATTGAGGATGGGAGGTTGAGGAGGGAGGTTAAGGAGTGGGTTGAGGATGGGGGAGTTGAGGAGGGGGTTGAGGATGGGGGAGTTGAGGAGGGAGGTTGAGGAGGGAGGATGAGGAGGGAGGTTGAGGAGGGGGTTGAGGATGAGGAGGGAGGTTGAGGATGAGGAGGGAGGTTGAGGAGGGGGTTGAGGATGAGGAGGGAGGTTGAGGATGAGGAGGGAGGTTGAGGAGGGGGTTGAGGATGAGGAGGGGGTTGAGGATGAGGAGGGGGGTTGAGGATGAGGAGGGAGGTTGAGGATGAGGAGGGAGGTTGAGGAGGGGGTTGAGGATGAGGAGGGAGGTTGAGGATGAGGAGGGAGGATGAGGAGGGAGGTTGAGGATGAGGAGGGAGGTTGAGGATGAGGAGGAAGGATTAGTGGGGTTGAGGAGGGTGATATGGGAGAGGGGAAGAGACACAGGGAAGGGAGAGGTTGGAAGAGACACAGGGAAGGGAGAGGTTGGAAGAGACACAGGGAAGGTAGAGGGGAGAAGAGACACAGGAGAGAGAGGGGGACACAAGAGGGGGACACAGAGGGCAGCACATTTTTTCCCCCTCGGCTTATACTCGAGTCCCTCATTTTCCCCAGTATTTTGTGGTAAAATAAGTGCCTCGGCTTATACTCGGGTCGGCTTATACTCGAGTATATACAGTAATTTTCACTTTTGTTTAAAAAAAAATCCAGTTTTCAATGGTCCTTTAAAGGTAAGATAAAAATTCAATTTTTTTCTAGTCATGCAGCTTCATGGTATCACATATATAGTTGTAAGCAATACTAGTTGTTGCTAACACAAGCCCGCCGCAGTTGCTGGCAAGGAGCGCCCAAGGCGCACCTTGCGCTGGTGGAGATGAGCACCATAGGTGCTCATCCCTACAACCCCATACAACTTAGGCATGGAGTGTCGAAGGCGTTCACTGCGCTGGTGGAGATGAGCACCATAGGCGCTCATCCCTACGACCCGCGGGACTACAGTTCAACAGAAATCTATGAGCCGCAGGACTACAGTTCAACAGAAACCTTCATTATCCAATTCACAAGGCGAGACCCGTAGCAGCTTAAAAAAAAAACATTTAGTTTAAAAATTACGACCTGTAACACTTTACAAAGGAAAGCAACAGGAAAGCAGGACTTAGAAAAGGATAAAAAATACGACCAGTGGAACTTAGAAAAAAAACATACAACTTACAAAATAAATAAAAATACGACCCGCGGGACTTAGGAGGGGGGTTGAGGATGGGGGCTTCAGGAGAGAGGATGAGGATGGGGCGTTGAGGAGGGAGGGTTGAAGAGGGAGGATGAGGAGGGGGGTTGAGGAGGGGGGTTGAGGTTGAGGAGGGAGGTTGAGGGGGGTTGAGAAGGGAGGTTGAGGGGGGTTGAGGAGGGAGGTTGAGGGGGGTTGAGGTCGTGGGTGGTTTAGGTTGAGGAGGGAGGTTAAGGGGGTGGTTGAGGATGAGGCTGGGGGGGTTGAGGAGGGAGGATGAGGATGGGGGGGCTGAGGAGGGGGGTTGAGGAGGTAGGTTGAGGAGGGGGTTGAGGATGGGGGAGTTGAGGAGGGAGGATGAGGAGGGAGGATGAGGAGGGGGTTGAGGATGAGAAGGGAGGTTGAGGATGAGGAGGGAGGTTGAGGAGGGGGTTGAGGATGAGGAGGGAGGTTAAGGATGAGGAGGGAGGTTGAGGAGGGGGTTGAGGATGAGGAGGGGGTTGAGGATGAGGAGGGAGGTTGAGGATGAGGAGGGAGGTTGAGGAGGGGGTTGAGGATGAGGAGGGAGGTTGAGGATGAGGAGGGAGGATGAGGATGAGGAGGAAGGATTAGGAGTGGGGTTGAGAAGGGTGATATGGCAGAGGGGAAGAGACACAGGGAAGGGAGAGGTTGGAAGAGACACAGGGAAGGGAGAGGTTGGAAGAGACACAGGGAAGGGAGAGGGGAGAAGAGACACAGGGAAGGTAGAGGGGAGAAGAGACACAGGAGAGAGAGGGGGACACAAGAGGGGGACACAGAGGGCAGCACATTTCCCACCCTCGGCTTATACTCAAGTCACTCATTTTTCCCAGTATTTTGTGGTAAAATAAGTGCCTCGGCTTATACTCTGGTCGGCTTATACTCAAGTATATACGGTAATTTTCACTTTTGTTTTTAAAAAAATCCAGTTTTCAATGGTCCTTTAAAGGTAAGATAAAAATTCAATTTTTTTCTAGTCATGCAGCTTCATGGTATCACATATATAGTTGTAAGCAATACTAGTTGTTGCTAACACAAGCCCGCCGCAGTTGCTGGCAAGGAGCGCCCAAGGCGCACCTTGCGCTGGTGGAGATGAGCACCATAGGTGCTCATCCCTACGACCCCATACGACTTAGGCATGGAGTGTCGAAGGCGTTCACTGCGCTGGTGGAGATTAGCACCATAGGAGCTCATCCCTTCGACCCGCGGGACTACAGTTCAACAGAAATCTATGAGCCGCGGGACTACAGTTCAATCGAAACCTTCATTATCCAATTCACAAGGCGAGACCCGTAGCAGCTTAAAAAAAAAACATTTAGTTTAAAAATTACGACCTGTAACACTTTACAAAGGAAAGCAACAGGAAAGCGGGAATTAGAAAAAGATAAAAAAATACGACCCGCGGAACTTAGAAAAAAAACATACAACTTACAAAATAAATTAAAATACGACCCGCGGGACTTAGGAGAAAAAATACAAGTTCGAAAAAATACAAAGTTAACAGCTAAACATACAAAATCAAAGCCATTTTATATGCAACACGTAACTCTGTTGTGCCTTACTGGCGTCTGGAACGCAAATTGACGCCTGGAACGCAAAGAGCACATGCCCATTGCGTTCTAACGGTTTCTACTTCAGCTCAAAGTCTATAAATACTGCACACTTTCCAGAAATTTCTACATTTCTCCTCAGGTGACGAACAGTGTGACTGGACATTTCACTGGTGGCGTTACCTCTGAAGCAACTTCATTATCACTTTAGAAGTTTAAAATCTACAAATTACAGAAAATAGGTAATTAATACATTATTAATAAAAAAATAAATAAATAAATAAATAAAAAAAAATAAAAAAATCATATATATATATATATATATATATATATATATATATATATATAGTTTCAAATATTGCCAAGAACATCATTATTCATGTACAGTAACATTTAAAAGATATATAAGTTTGATCATTAATTGATAAATTTATAATTTATAAAAACAAAAGAAAAATTGCCTTTCAAATATTGTCAAAAATATATATTTATGTACAGAAGCAATTAGAAGACATTATTCATGTATACTAAGATTTCAAAGACAGATAAATGTTTACGTGGGGTAAAATGCTGTAAATTTCAAAAGAAGCAAAAGGAGAAATGTAAACAAGAACATAGTTATTTATTAAGAAATATTTTAAAACATAATGTATGCTTTTAGCAACAAAAAAAAAGATATATATTTATTCAACATTTCAATTTTTGTCATTTTCAACAGACTCTGCCTGAAGAGCGTCACTGAATAATTGGCAGCACTGCACGGTTTAAAACGGACTGTAAAATCTGCAGAAATTTACAGACAGCAAACTAAACCCAACAGGTAATGTATAAACATACATTTGCTGAACAAAAATACTATGGTCCTAGTCAAACAAAAACAAAAAAGGTTATTTCAACATTTGCATTTCTGTCTATCTTTTTCAACAGACACTGCCTGAAGACTGTTGCAGGAAGATTGGCAGCAGGGGACTGTCTGTCATTTATAGACAACTAATAATTCAACACAACAGGTACAGTATGACAAGTAAAAAAAAAATATATACCTATCCTGTTTGGTATGCGCCAATGTTAAAGTGCACTGCAACCTAACTAACCCTCTAAGCCTAACCCCATAACCTACAACCCTAATGCCAACAGTGCCGCACACAAAAGATGATATCACAAAACAAAAACAAAGAAGGTTCATAAGCCCCTAATGCCAACAATTGAGCACAGGATACTACAACAACAGGATACTACAACAAATGTTGTTAACACATATCAAATAGAAGAATATATACTATTTTCTGTGCCACAACCGATAAGCCTAACCCCATAACCTAAACCTATAATGCCAAAAGTGGTGCACACAAAACAGGATATTACAACAAATGTTGTTAACAGATATAAAATGGAAAAATATATTCTGGTTTCTGTGCCCCAACCTAGAAGCCTAACCCCATAACCAAAGCATATCGTGTCAACAGTGGCGCACACAAAACAGGATACTTCAACAAATGCTGTTAACACATTTAAAATGGAAGAATATATCCTATTTTGTCTGTACCAACCTCTAAGCCTAAACCCATAACCTAAACATATAATGACAACAGTAGCGCACACAACCAGGATACTACAACAAATGTTCTTAAAACATAATAAATGCAAGTATATATCCTGTTTTATATGCTCTTAGTACAAAAACAAATTGATTTAAATGTTATTTTAACATTTGCATCTCTCTCTGTAATTCTCAACAGACACTGCCTGAAGACTCTCATCATCTCTAAGGCAATTTAGACACAACACATTGAAGAAAAGAGGTACAGAATTACAAGTTACAAAAAAAAAGAAATGCTGTTTACACATATACAATTGAAGGACCTATCCTGTTTTGTGTCTGCCTTTGTAGAAATGTACTGCAACCTAACTATCACTCTAAGCCTAATCCCATAACCGTAAACCCCTAATGACATAATTGCCCCATGCAAAACAGGATACCAAAAAAAAACATAACCCTAACCCTTAATGCCAACAGTCCTGCACACAAAAAAGAAAATAACCATGCTTTTAACATCTACAAAATCGAGGAATACATACTATTTTAAGGGCGCAAACCTCTAAGCCCAACTCCATACCCTAAACACCTAATGACAACAGTAGCGCACAAAAAATACAACTCAACCTATAATGACAACACTGACACCCACAAAACAGGATAACACAAGAAATGCTGTTAACATACAAAATAGAAGGACCTATGTTTGCTGTGTGCCTTTTACAACATAGACTGTAACCTTACTAATCTGCTAATTCTAACCTCAGAAAGCTAACCCAATAATGCAAACAGTGGTGCCCACAAAACAGGATAGAAGAAAAAATAACCACTACAAAATAACAAAAAGTGCATTTACAAATAAAAAAACAGAAATGGACTATTGTACTACTTTTATTTACAGATTATTATGGCAGATACTGAAAAGAAACAGGAAAAGAAAAGACGTCCAACTAGACGTCAAAAAACATAGGCAGATCAACAGACGCCTGAGCAGAAGGAAATTAGACGAAAAAAAGAATGGGAGAGACTCGCAAGCAAAAGATTAGCGGCTGACAAATTTACATACAAGCCCCAGAAGGCTACTAATAAACAAACGCATTTAGAAAATGTTGCTGAACAATCCGATAAGAATTCTAATGAAGATTTAGACAGTCACATTAATATATGTTCTCACGATTGTCCTTTACCTAAATCTTTAGCAGTAGAGGTTCATAATTGTGGTAATATGAATATTGTCTGTCAGTTTTGTGGTGCTTATCATTTCCAACAGGAAAGACCCAGAGATGGCCAGTTCGTTAGTTGCTGTCAAAAAGGCAAGGTAAGACTTCCACAAAGACAACACTTCCCAACATATTTAAAAAGCATTATGACTGGGCCTACTTTCCCTGATTACCAAAATTTCAAAACAAACATAAGATCGTATAATAGTGCCATATCCTTTGCATCTATGAGTGCAACATTAGCTGCTAATGTGCCAGGACATGGCCCTGCTTCAAAGTACAAGGACAGATTTACCATTGTACTTCTCATTCACATCCAGAAGAAGGGGAGCAAAGAAAATGTGCTCAACTATATGTCCTAGATACTATGGAAGCTGTTGAACAACGTATGCAGCTTCCAGAAAATAAAAAAATGCTTACCCATTGTGTTTATAGAGCTTGAGAAAATTATGGCCCAAAACCCATACATTCAAGCCTATAAAAAATTGTCAGAAATAGAACAAGAACAAATAATTCATGCAGAATTAAATCAATTACCAATCCCAAAAGTCAATATGGTTCCTAAAAGAGATCGCCATACTGATAAACACCCCACAACTTACCAACATCAAATGAGGTTGCAATTAGAATATATCCCAGAAATGAGGAGCAGCCTTACATCAACATAAGTATCTTAAGTACTAATTTAGATCCAATGACATATTCAAATGTTTTTCCCAATGGGGAAACCGGATGGCAACCCAAATTAACACTTGACAGTTACCCAAATTCAAAAGTACATGTCAGAAATAATATTTCCATGCTTGAATTTAAAGTGTCTCAAACTGCCATTCAAGATGGATTTAATCCCATTTTATGTGTTGGAAAACTGACACAACAATGGATCATTGGTTCATATTTGCAAGTTGAGGCAAATCATTTAAATTTCATAAAATATCAACAAGAAAAACTCTGTGTAGAACAGTATTCTGGACTGATGGATTATGTCGCTGAGGCAGCTACAAACAGAGAGCTTGCAGCTGGCAAAGCCATAATTTCCCCTTCTTCTTTCCAAGGATCTCCCTGCAATATGCAAGAAAGATACAATTATGCTATGGCTGTTGTAACTACATTTGGAAAACCAGATTTATTTATTACAATTACATGTAATCCACAATGGCCAGAGATTGTACAGAATCTGCTAAACGGACAAACTGCTTCCGATAAACCAGATTTGGTGGCAAGAGTCTTCAAAATCAAATTAACTGAATTAATACATGACATAACCATAACTAAGTTATTTGGAAAATGTCTGGCTTATGTTTATATCATAAAATTCCACACAAAAAAGGCCTTCCACATGTGCATATGCTTATAATTCTTCAAGAAAATTATACATTGGATACTGATGATAAAGTGGATTCAGTAATCATTGCAGAACTATAAGATCCAGAAATACATGGTAGACTATATGAGATTGTAACTCATCACGTGATTCATGGACCATGTGGAGATATTAATCCACAATCACCATGTATGGAAAATAAAAAATGCACTAAAGAATTTCCAAAAGATTATAGAGACAAAATTTATGCTTAATTGTGATGGCTATCTATTATATAGAAGAAAAGAAGGCCAAAATTCCATTGTTCGTGAAAAAAAAGTTGATAACAGATATGTGATGCCATACAATCCACATTTGCTCATGAAGTACAATGCACACATTAATGTGGAAGCTTGCACTTCTATAAAATCCATTAAATATGTCTACAAATAAATTTACAAAGGCTCAAAAGTGCAGAAAATCGAGAACAAACTGATTTTATTATAAGATGAACTTGCATCTCATGTAGATGCTCGCTATGTTAGTGCCCCAGAAGCAGTGTGGCATCTTCTCAAATTTGAAATGCATGATCGCTCACATGCAGTATATCGATTAGCTGTACATTTGCCCCAAAGACACTTACCGTATTTTTCGCCGTATAAGACGCACTTTTTCTTCCCCAAAACTGGGGGAGGAAAGTTGGTGCGTCTTATACGGCGAATATACCTTTTCAAACTGCCTCTGTCCTCTTGATCTCACCCCAGCGCTTCCTACCAGCATCGCGTCGGCCGGTGCGTCCTAGTGACGTCACACACGCAACGCTGCAGTACACGAGGAGTGCTGGTAGGAAGCGCTGGGGTGAGATCAAGATGGCAGAGATCAGAAGGAAGGTGAGGATCAGGAGGATCAGGAGGGTCAGGGAGGGTCAAGGGCTCCCAAATGCTGCAGTATATGTATGTATGTGTATGTATGTGTATGTGTGTGCATGTATGTGTGTGCATGTATGTGTGTGCATGTATGTGTGTGTATGTATGTGTGTGTATATTTATGTGTGTATGTATATGTATCTATATATATATATATATATATATATGTATATTTATGTGTGTATGTATATGTATGTATGTGTATCTATATATATATATATATATATATATATATATATTTGTGTGTAATGTAGGTGTGTATCTGTGTGTAAAGTGTATTTGTGTTTGATTCAGATTTTTTTTTTTCTTGTTTTCCTCCTCTAAAAACTAGGTGCGTCTTATCTGCCTGGGCGTCTTATAGGGCGAAAAATACGGTAGTTTATTTCATTGTTGGACATGAAAGAAATGCTTTGGCACAAAGTGAGCATCGACAAACTACACTAACTGCATGGTTTCAATTAAATTCTACTGACTTGGAGGCAAGGGAATTGTTGTATATTGACATTCCCTACCATTATGTTTTTGTTAATGGATTATGGTGAAAAAGAAAAACCTGTGGAAATAACATTATAACTAGAATTTAAACTGTAAGTCCAAGAGACCTTGAATGTTTCTGCTTAGGTTTACTCCCTTTAAATGCTGTTAATGACACAGTTTATGACACATTTCATTTAGCTGAGCAACACAGAAACTTCCTGGCTGATGATACAGAATGGGAAAGACGTCTAGAAGAAGCAGCACTGTGTCAAATGCCATGGCAGATGAGAGAACAATTTGCATTCATTTGCATCTTCTCAAATGTTCCAAATGCATTAGCATTGTGGAACAAATTTAAAACAAATATGTCTGAAGACGTTTTGCAACGATACAATGAGCCTATTGCAGAATTAAAAGAATGAATTGAAATTCAAGAGTTCTTTCTCTCTCATGGATTAAATTGTGTAAATTTTAATTTGCCAGATCCAGGACTCAAAGATGAAATAAACTTTAAAGACTATGATATTCAGCTTCAAAACCAAATAACCCAAGAAAAACTTGCAACTTTAAATACATTACAATTGCAAGCACTTAACGCCATAAAAAAGTGCACTAGAGGATGACTTGCTCAAAGAGCGTTATTTCTATCTAGATGGACCTGGTGGATCAGGAAAAAAAGTATCTATATAATTTATTGATGAGTTTTGTTTGTGCACAAGGTGAAATAGCACTGCCATTTGCAACAACTGGAATTGCCGCACTTTTGTTAGAAGGTGGAAGAACTGTGCATAGTGGATTTAAACTGCCAGTTCCCATTCTGGAAACATCAGTGTAGGATATAAAAATGGCATCTTTACAAGCAAAATAAATTAAGAAAAGTAAATGAATTATAATCGATGAAGCTACAATGATGTCATGCCATGCTCTACAATGCATTGACCGTTTGTTGTGTGAAGTCATGGATAATGATTTGCCTTTTGGTGGAAAGGTGATGTTGTTAGGTGGAGATTTTAGACAAACATTACCTGTTTTTGTCCATGGAAATCACACAGACATTGTAGAAACATGTATCAAGTCAAGTACACTATGAAAACTCTTTACTCACCTCAAATTAGAACAAAATATGAGATCACAAGGACAAAATGAATTCAATGAGTGGCTCATCAAAATTGGAAAAGGAAAAACAGAAATAATTCATAATTTACCTGATGATATTGTGGAAATTCCATTGCAAATGATTTGAAAACAGGACATTATGTCGGCTATACAGGGAGTGCAGAATTATTAGGCAAATGAGTATTTTGACCACATAATCCTCTTTATGCATGTTGTCTTACTCCAAGCTGTATAGGCTCGAAAGCCTACTACCAATTAAGCATATTAGGTGATGTGCATCTCTGTAATGAGAAGGGGTGTGGTCTAATGAGATCAACACTTTATATCAGGTGTGCATAATTATTAGGCAACTTCCTTTCCTTTGGCAAAATGGGTCAAAAGAAGGACTTGACAGGCTCAGAAAAGTCAAAAATAGTGAGATATCTTGCAGAGGGATGCAGCACTCTTAAAATTGCAAAGCTTCTGAAGCGTGATCATCGAACAATCAAGCGTTTCATTCAAAATAGTCAACAGGGTCGCAAGAAGCGTGTGGAAAAACCAAGGCGCAAAATAACTGCCCATGAACTGAGAAAAGTCAAGCGTGCAGCTGCCACGATGCCACTTGCCACCAGTTTGGCCATATTTCAGAGCTGCAACATCACTGGAGTGCCCAAAAGCACAAGGTGTGCAATACTCAGAGACATTGCCAAGGTAAGAAAGGCTGAAAGACGACCACCACTGAACAAGACACACAAGCTGAAACGTCAAGACTGGGCAAAGAAATATCTCAAGACTGATTTTTCTAAGGTTTTATGGACTGATGAAATGAGAGTGAGTCTTGATGGGCCAGATGGATGGGCCCGTGGCTGGATTGGTAAAGGGCAGAGAGCTCCAGTCCGACTCAGACGCCAGCAAGGTGGAGGTGGAGTACTGGTTTGGGCTGGTATCATCAAAGATGAGCTTATGGGGACTTTTCGGGTTGAGGATGGAGTCAAGCTCAACTCCCAGTCCTACTGCCAGTTCCTGGAAGACACCTTCTTCAAGCAGTGGTACAGGAAGAAGTCTGCATCCTTCAAGAAAAACATGATTTTCATGCAGGACAATGCTCCATCACACGCGTCCAAGTACTCCACAGCGTGGCTGGCAAGAAAGGGTATAAAAGAAGAAAATCTAATGACATGGCCTCCTTGTTCACCTGATCTGAACCCCATTGAGAACCTGTGGTCCATCATCAAATGTGAGATTTACAAGGAGGGAAAACAGTACACCTTCTGAACAGTGTCTGGGAGGCTGTGGTTGCTGCTGCACGCAATGTTGATGGTGAACAGATCAAAACACTGACAGAATCCATGGATGGCAGGCTTTTGAGTGTCCTTGCAAAGAAAGGTGGCTATATTAATCACTGATTTGTATTTGTTTTGTTTTTGAATGTCAGAAATGTATATTTGTGAATGTTGAGATGTTATATTGGTTTCACTGGTAAAAATAAATAATTGAAATGGGTATATATTTGTTTTTTGTTAAGTTGCCTAATAATTATGCACAGTAATAGTCACCTGCACACACAGATATCCCCCTAAAATAGCTAAAACTAAAAACAAACTAAAAACTACTTCCAAAAATATTCAGCTTTGATATTAATGAGTTTTTTGGGTTCATTGATAACATGGTTGTTGTTCAATAATAAAATTAATCCTCAAAAATACAACTTGCCTAATAATTCTGCACTCTCTGTATGCTAAAATACAATAAGTAATGCAACCAAAGTAATATTAACGTCCAAAAATAAAAATGCATTGCTTCTGAATAAAGAAATATTAAAATTAATAGATACAACAACAAAAAAATGATCACAGTGCAGATTGTGTACTTGATGATGACAAAGAAACTCAGACAAACATTTCAACTGAATTTATTAATTCATTAACTCCATCTGGAATGCCACCACATATTTTGCAGCTAAAAAAAGGTGCAATTGTCATGTTACTGCGAAATATGAACCCAAAAAAAGGACTATGTAAGGGTACAAGATTAATTTCATATATGCAGAAATTCTCAATGGTACCCATAAAGGTGAAAGAGTTTTCATACCAAGAATAGATTTGGCACCAAGTGAAAGTAGCTTGCCTTTTGTACTTCAGAGAAGACAATTTTCCCTCATCATGGCATTTGCCATGACGATTAATAAATCACAAGAACAAACTTTTCAATCCGTTGGAATCTTTTTAGAAGAACCAGTATTTGCCCATGGCCAACTGTGTTGTTGCATTTTCAAGATACAAGAATCCAGAGGAAATAAAAGTTTATATTGAAAACAACCAAATTCAGGGTGATTTATTAGATTATGGACGATTTTTTACGAAAAGCATTGTCTACTATGAAGTACTGTAAATTAAATTACAAACAAAAATAAAATTACAACTAAGCCACAAATAACCAAATTCAGTAACCAAGAGTGCTCTTATATCTACGTCAAATTCACAAAAAATACCACAACAAATATAGAGAACAGTGGTTTTATTTAGAGGAAGCAATTTTATGGGGCTCTTTTTAGAGGACCACTATTTCGCTAAGGAAACTCCATAAAATGGCAAAAAAACATAGAGAACAGTGGTTATACCCCGCGGATGAACTTTGATGTCTGGCAGTCTCTTTTTAAAGGAAAACCTATTTGCCATTTTCAACAACTACACGAATAAAAAAAAAAAGAAAAAACAACAACAATAAGTCTGCTGGTACCAATTTGACATACAAAACAAAAAAACAATGGAATGTCTTGGAAGTGACTTGTGCAAGGATTGGCCCCACAAAACAGTTAACTTGAATTTTCTTACATTTACTGTTTCAATTTTAATACATTAAGTTTATGTTTGTAATGTTAAAATTCTGTTTTCAAATGACTGAAAAGTTGTTTAATTCTATGTAATTAAGGTTTATAAGTAGGAGTATAATCATTTGTTGAAAAATGTTAATGTTTAATTACATAGAGCGTATTGATCCAGGGAGTAATCCTATCGCCAGTTAATTGGGTCAGGAAGGAATTAATTTTTTTGTCCACTTTGAAACAATTGACCAAGTTTCACTGGGGTTTTTTTTGGTTTGCCTTCCTCTGGATTCAATATTCAAGATCACTATATTTTTAACTAATTTCATTTTACGTTTGCATTGTTAACATTGTATTTTACAAGGTTTGAAAAGTTTTTTTATTGAATGTCATTAAGGATTTATGTCAGTAGCAGCATAATCATTTCTTACAAATTTAAATGTATAATTAAATAGACAGGATTCACCCAGGGAGTAATCCGATCGCCAGTTACTGGGGTCAGGAAGGAATTATTTTTTTTCCCCTTTGATACAATTGGCTAAGTTTTAAAGAGGCATTTTACTGTTTACCTTCCTCTGGATTCAATACCTATGTGCTTTACCAGTAGTTTAAATACAAGTTGCATGTTAAGAAGCATTCTCTAATGGTTTAAAATACTCATTTATACAAAGTTGACCTATTGATGTTAGTATTGTTAAACATAATTCGTTCACCACTGTTTATAATATAAGTTGCATGTCAGAAACCTTTATGTAATGGTTCACAATACGTATTCATACAAATATCATGTATTGTTATATTATTACTGCATACATGACAATTCAAAAGCTTAATATGGTTTAACAGTTCATAGTTAAAAAAATAAAAACTTTGTACTTCTATCTAGATAACAAAAAGGTTAACAGTCTCAGAGACTCACATTATTGAGGACATGAAACATAATCCTGTTTGAGGACATGAAACATAATTGTTTTTTTTTTTATGCGTTTTTAAAAAAAAAAGCATGTTTAAAACATTACAAAAGTTGTTTTTTAAATGAAAAAATAATAAGCAAATATTAAGCAAAACCTGTTTAAACAGGAAATTCAGAGAGTGATACTTTAGTTTTTAGATCTCATTGGCTGGCAAAGGGTACACCCTCATCCTGAACTTCTGAATACATTTTTGTGCTGTGAGACCTTGCATTTGAAAATACACCATGTCACATTATTAAATTCCCTCTACTGCAACAAAGAAAATAATTATGTCTATGTCTGCAAGACTTCTTGCATTGTTTCCTTGGTGAATTATTCATGGTGTTTTGTTGAGGTGAGGTGTGGTGGTATGGCTCAGAGGGAGGATAGTGCCAATTGTCAATAGGTGTGTCTGGATTTTGGTGCCATTGATTCACAAGCCAAGAGTATTACATGAAAAGTTCCACCTATAAAATCCCTGCACATTGGCATTCAGTCCTGAGACGAGGCAGTCTGTTCTCATACAATTCATATCTAGAGAAGACTGTAATGATTTATATTTATGTAGTGATCAGGTTGTGGATTGTGTCAGTTATGTATTACTTATTACTTATTTTTACTCCCCTGCTCCATTTTTCTGGCACATTAGTGAGATGATCATTGTGCCAGATATGTGGTAAATTATATTAGGGACTGTTAGTACATTCGCACTGTGACTCAAAACAATGTGTCACATACATAAAGACATACTGTGCATGTGCATAATCACATATATAGTTGTGAGCGTACGAGTTGTTGCTAACGCTGCGGGCTCGCGTAGAGAGGGCCGCGGCTCGCGCAGCGAGCCAAGACCCTTGCAAAGCGAGGGCACTGGCCGAGGGTCTCAGGTCTCAGTTGCTGGCATGGAGCGCCGAAGGTGCTCCATGCCAGCAACTGCGATCCTCGCAAACTTCACGTCGCAACCCAAAGAGCACGACACACACATTACGACACTCGCAAACAACATACGACACACGTTCACACAGATTACGGCCTCGCAACACTCGGACGCAACTCGCGAACATTACAAAATTAAAAACACAATACATACACACAGCACATACATAAAAAGCTTACCTACACCAAAAGGGAGCACCCAGGACCTCAAAAATGCAACTTATACCTTCATTTCACTTGAAATAAAAGAGTTTACACACTAAAAAATTTGCTAAGCAAGAAAAAAATGGCCGCCGAAAAAAACTAAAACGAGGCTACACACGCAAACCCCATACGAGACACGTTACCAGACATTACGACCTCGCAAACCTCGGACGCAACACCCCGACATACAAACATTTAAAACACAATAAATACACACAACACACACATAAAAAGCTTACCTACAGCAAGAGGAACCATCCAGCACCTCAAAAAAACAAGTTACAACTTCATTTAAATAAAAATAAAACACTTTAGACACTAATAAAATCGCTAAGCGAGAGAAAAAATGGCCGCCGGAAAAAACGAAAACGAGGCTACAGCACTCTCAACACGTAAAACACCACAACACACTCGCAAAACACCACACGAAACTCGAAAAACACCACGAAGCACCTACGGATAATCCGCAAAGACGCATACCACAGATAACCCGCCATTTTACGCCAATGCGGAAGTACACCACTACGCTAACGGTTTCGTCTCGCGCACGCACAGTGTTACACTGCACACATTCAGCACGCTTACACAGCAGCTCCACACCACTAATGCTGCAGCAACCTCAAAACAGATTGCCAGCTCTTCAACACAATGCTTCAAAATAGGTAAAGTATATTCATTTATTAATGTATTATATATTTCATTATTACACACCAAACAGCATTAGCTACCTTACAATTTCATTGCCGTAATTTTTTGACGGGCAATTCTCTAGTCCTAATATAAGAATGAGGAGAAAAGGGTTGATGGTTTGTTGCAGATATAGGGCCTTATTAAATTCCAGCCTCGTAAGTCCAACGTGCTGCACGTAATGGCTGCGTGCTTCAAATTATTAAAATTAGAAAGGCCTGTGTGCTACAAGCAAGAGACACTATTTCGTAAACCAGTTTGCGCCTGTCGGACTTGTGTGCTCGCTCGCAAACAATTAAGCAATCTCGTAGTTACGGGTTCTGATGGAGCCAATGGAAAGAGAGATCATAAGCGTTACGTAGATTTCAAAGTATTACGGGCTTCAAATCCAGTTTGCGATCGGTCCAACAGGCCAGAAATAATGCAATATTAATAAAGCAGTAAATATAATATTCTATTACAGTAAACTCCTCGTTATCCAGCACCCACGGGGACTCCCTTTTGCCGGATAAGTGTAGTTACCGGGTTAATCGGGAGTACCAGAAAAAAAAGGGTCTAAACAACCCTTAAACCCCCCAAAAAAACTCAATGCCTTTAATAGGGTATTAGCACCTAAACTGAGCCATTTAGGCCCAGAAAAAACAATTAGAAAAAAGTTGGTATTTTTTTTTGCAGTTTCGAACTGCTGGATAGTGCCGGTTATGCCGGTTTAGCAGGAGTTTTTTTAAATGGGGAATTGATGCCGGTGCCGGTTGCTTGAGAGTACCGGTTGGTTAGGTGCCGGATAACCGGGATTTTACTGTACATGCCAGTTACAGTATATGTATTAACACATTGATTGCCGGGATCGATATAACACAAAAAATAATCATGAAATAAAGTATTTTTCTGGGCCGATTTGCAAGCTTGAGAATGTTGTGCTATTAATTCTAAGACCTAACATCACTTTCCCTTATAATAAATGTACAGTAAAGTGATTTTTTTGACATTACAAGTGCTACGTATCGAGCACACGTTGGCCTCTGGGCTCCATTCGCGTGTTACGTGCTTGCTCACGAGTGACTACGTTGCACTTTAATAGCTGAATCGAACAATTAGCTTTTACAAGCATGACAAATCAAAGGATTTACGTGCGCGAAGTTCAATGTTGCTCTCCACATAGCCTATTCTCGTCTGTCCTGCGTGTTACCACGCAAAGTCGGCTGCAAGCAACGTTATGAGGAAACTTAGCACGCAAATAGCCCTAAGATGACAGTTATGAGCTACGTGTTAAATGGCAAAATACTATTGTTTAAGCAGCTTCAAGCATTACATAAATGTTACTTTGATGCAAAAGGACTGTGGAAAAGATGTATATTAGTAAATTTACCCATTGAAGTATTATTTTCTGGAATTGAATTCCATTTACTCCAAATGTTTCCTTAGAACCTAAATCTTCAAAAGTGCTTACAACTTACACCCACCACTCACATTGTCATAATTATGGGATTGACAGTGCATCTTGCCTGAACACTATCTTCACATCCTACTGTTTTACTGTTCTCTCTAACTCATACCCAACACAACACAATGTCCTAGAGTCCCTAAAATTTGAGGCTCCCACTTAATCCCGAGATGATTACTGCTCTCCATTACCTGAGAATTATTATATTTAATTGATAGATTTTAATTTTTTGAACCACAAGCAGATTCCATAGCACCAACAGCATTTAATAATAAAAATTGCATGTATCATTTGAGTTTCATGCACTATTTGATTCTTGATTTGTATTATGATTAAGTGAGTCTCTCTATTACTTCACTGTTTGGGTAATAAAAAGCAAAAGATAATTCACTGATACTATTATACATGTAACCACACTTCCAAAATGTCCCCAATATATATGGTCTTGGTGACAAGATAAAAGAGTCAACAGAGGTGAGAGAAGTAGGAAAGGCTACTGAGAAGATAAATGGTTCGTCTTGCCATAGATTTGCCAAAAAGCAGTACTTGCACTGTAAACAGACAAGTAAATCAGCACCTAGGATTACATTAATAGTTGCTTGCACCTTTGTGTCTGAACAGATACATAAGTAATATCTTATTGACTTAAATAGATTTTGTTGTTTTCTTATCTTGCATGCATTTGATAGAGCACTAACAAGAAAACTGGAATATGCATGTAAATAGAGATGGGCAAGAGAAAGGGAGCTGAAATAATAAAAGCAAGATACTTTTTTGACCACCACATTTAAAGTATGCTCTTTTAAAGAGCTAGATTTGATTATGAGGAACAAATAAAAAGTAAATTGATAACAAAAATGAAAAATGCTTGATTATACAAAAAACAGAATGACCTGGGGAACAGAGCGCATGCTCCCTATGGCTGTGTCTGAGCAGTGTTTGAAATTAAATTGAGAAAGCCTTGAGATGCTTTGGAAATGATAACACCTTGTAACAAGATGTTTTTGGGCCCTAAGCCAAAACCTACCATCTGCAGAAATTAACTGATGTAACCTTGACAGAAGAACTAGCAATTGGAAAGAAGCAGATTAATTTAAAAACATATGCCCAAATGGGGACAAGGTTATGTAGGGTATGATAGGTGAATGAAAGTTGTGATGAGTGAGCAGGGTATGTACATGTGTTTATGTGCCTCCTATCTTTTTGTCTTCTCTTTGCCCTGCTGATCACACCTTCTTCTGTCTCCTTACACAACTTTGTAAAACTAGCTTTGCTTGCCAACATACCAAGATCATACAAGGGACACACAACTTACAACATTCAGGGCTAAATGTATTTGCACAGAGATCTTATGAAAACTTTTAACTACTTTCTGATATCCAGTATAACTGAAAAGAAAATGACTGTATTTTATAAGGTAAGAACCTAATAAATCTTTTGGTCTTACAATTAGTAATTAGAGCTACAGGCAAAGACGATCTTAGTTTTAGTTCTTTTCATCTAATACTCATGTTGTCTATTTATCTCTCTTGCCTACCTAAATTAAGTTTCTCATATGGTCTACACCAATGGACTACGTATGGTCTACTAAAATTAGTAATGTTTGAATAACATCAATTAAAAAACATTTACTTCTAAATGCTAAGTGCCTCTATTTCAGGCATTGACCATCATATATCTTTTCTTTTTCCTTCCATTACTCTTTCCTACTCTCATATAATGACAGCTATGCTCTGGCATGTACTGTACATATTAATCTATCTCCTTTATACTTTCACCTTGACTTTCTTCTAAATCTATTGTGACCATCACAAATTATTAGTTTTTAGTCCTAATATCACTAGATCATAATAAAACCAAAAAGATAGGAAAATATTTATTCATTGCATTAAATCACACCACAATTAACAATTACTACGCTCATAAACCTCAGAAATCACTATAAAGTGCATATATAAGCAACAATAGAACATATATTGATCTCAATAAACGCTATGATCCCTGAAGTATCTCCTTTTTGATAGGTGCAGAAAACTTAGCTTAGCGATGCAAGCCGTTAAGGCACTAAAACTCGCAGCACAAAGGCGATGAGCGCCAAAGGCGCTCATTGCCTGCTCACCTCGCGAAGCGAGGCGAGCAGTGAAGGCAATGAAACACGTGGGACTTAGCCACCAAACACTTAGTAAACGCGGGATCGCCTTAGCCTGCAAGCAGTTGACCAACGCAGGACTTAGAAAACAAAAATACGATGGGAAAAATACGAAGTTAACGGCCGAACCGCACAAAGCAAAAAACAATAAAAAAACATAACATACAAAAAAAAGAAATACAACAAAAACATCACACACAGCATGGGGGAACAGCCACGACGTCCGGGAGTGAGGTGGAACGCAAATTTAAGTCGATTTGGCCAAGTTTCGGCAGTGGGGAAAAAATGTCCGCCCCCAAAAAAATGAAAACGAGGCTGCACGACCCCGGACCGCGCAAAACACCACCAACCGCGTAGCACTTTCACACTGGAATGTAGGAGGTACAAATACACTATTACACAGGGGGAAAAAAATACAAGATACGAAAAATGACCTATATAGTTGTGACCAGGCGGGTTGTTGCTAACGCTGCGGGCTCGCATAGCGTACACTCTCAAATGTGGTTACAGTTCAACAGTGATATTATAATATAGTTTACATAGGCTTTTATCAGTTTATACGTTTGTAAAAAGCCTGTGCCAATCTAATTCCAAATATATATTCCAAGATATCTTAATAGATTGATACCGCCATGTATATCTGCCTTGATATTCATGGTTTTATCATGAAAACTTGCATTTTCCAACTCATTCATAATAAAAAAAGTTGTGTCAAAGTTTATCACAAAATGTTTAGCCAACGTCAGGGAGAAGTCTACTTTTATTTAACAAAAATGTGCAAAAAATAGCAGTAAGAATGCAAGTGGAGCTATTGCAAGTCACATGTTGTATACATCATATGGGTTATGAATGTACAGTGCCTTGCAAAAGTATTCAACCCCTTGATTTTTTACCTATTTTGTTACATTACAGCCTTAAATTCAATGTTTTGTTAATCTGAATCTTATGTGATGGATCAGAACACAATAGTCTAAGTTGGCGAAGTGAAACAAGAAAAATATATACATAAAACTATTTTTTAGAAATAGAGAACAGAAAATTGGCATGTGCGTATGTATTAACCCCCTTTGTTATTAAGCCCATAAAAAGCTCTGGTGCAACCAATTACCTTCAGAAGTCACATAATTAGTGAAATGATGTCCACCTGTGTGCAATCTAAGTGTCACATGATCTATCATTACATATACACACCATTTTTGAAAGGCCCCAGAGGCTGCAACACCTAAGAAAGAGGCATCACTAACCAAACACTGCCATGAAGACCAAGAAACTCTCCAAACAAGTAAGGGACAATGTTGTTGAGAAGTACAAGTCAGGGTTAGGTTATAAAAAAATATCCAAATCTTTGATGATCCCCAAGAGCACCATCAAATCTATCATAACCAAATGGAAAGAACATGGCACAACAGTAAACCTTCCAAGAGGCGGCCGCCCACCAAAACTCACAGACCGGGCAAGAAGGGCATTAATCAGAGAGGCAGAACAGAGACCTAAGGTAACCCTGGAGGAGCTGCAGAGTTCCACAGCAGAGACTGGAGTATCTGTACATAGGACGACAATAAGCCGTACGCGCCATAGAGTTGGGCTTTATGGCAGAGTGGCCAGAAAAAAAGCCATTACTTTCAGCAAAAAACAAAATGGCACGTTTTGAGTTTGCGAAAAGGCATGTGGGAGACTCCCAAAATGTATGGAGGAAGATGCTCTGGCCTGATGAGACTAAAATTTTACTTTTCGGCCATCAAAGAAATGCTATGTCTGGCGCAAACCCAACACATCACATCACCCAAAAAACACAATTTTTCAGCAGCCGGGACTGGGAAACTTGTCAGAGTTGAGGGAAAGATGGATGGTGCTAAACAGAGGCATATTCTTGCACAAAATGGCATGTTCTGTAAAAACCTCAAACAATCCATGTTATTTGAAAGTTATGAAGCAAAAAAACTTGAAAAATGCGGGGGGGGGGGGGATACTTTTGCTAGTCACTGTAAGTAATAGTCGTCATCCAATTACCATTCCAAATGAATTTCATGATATTAATTACAATCAAAGACAGATTAATAAGTAAAATAATTAATTATAACATGACATTGATAAACTGCTGTACAAATTGCGACGCTTCTATTTAAGATAATATGTTAATACATTATTTTAAAGAATCAATGTGGTCAGATTTGTTATGGTATTCTGACTAAGTAAACTTGAGAGTGGGTAGAAGCAAAAAAAAAAATAAACACAGACTTTAAATATTTCACTTTTATGTACAATTATTCTTCACTGCAGGGTTCCATTTCCTTCATTTCGCCTCTTCATTCTGCTGTTGTCTCAGGATAATATGTTTTTGTAAACTAATACAATTTGTTTTAGAACTAATGAATGCACTTACAACTGTAGCAACCACTTTTCCATTGTACAGATAGAAGCTTTTTCTGCATGCAAGTCCGCTCTAACCTCACAAAAGTAATTATAACAAACCAAAAGATTGCACTCTAGCAAAATTACATAGAAAATGTAAAAACAATAAAAGCTGTAGTTTTTGGTTTACTTTCTAAAAATAGTTTTCCCATTATTATGCACAGTTCTTTAAAATGGTAAATTTGAAATAAAGACTACATTGGCCCTCTAAATAGAGTAAAATATCACATTTGTTTACTTTGGTGCTCTTTATAGCCTGGTGTATAACCTGTACTGTGACTTGTGTATTACATTTTTTTATGGTTGTTCAGGTAGGTTATTACAAATTGATTGAGATCAGCTGTCTTTATAATGACAAATGATTGATATGACAGCAGATGAGAACTGATTAAGTTATCTATTATACTGCTTGCCTTAACACATGCTATCCTTACAGTCAGAGTACATTCAGAATAGCTAATCCCAACCATTTTTTTAAATTCCTTTGCCATATTAACCTATCACCTCTTTGAACATGAACTGATGGATTTACTCTTAGAGTAATGTACATTTGTGCATTAAAACAACAACATAAACAACAACAACATTTATGACTTTGCTTAGCACATGCTGCCCTGTTAAAGTGTTTTTAGTCTTTACCTGATATGGTAAGTCAGCCATTCTTAAGTATGTTTCCATTTTCAGGCAGAATGGAGATAGACTGGGAACACCATTGTTTGGTCGTGAAAACTGATGGAGAATGATAGCATCCTTGGAATCAACTTCCTGCTCTTTCCTAGAAAATATATACATGTATAAATTAATTCACTTTGAATATCAAATGATTATTACAGTAAAGGCTATTATCACATAAACCTCTGATTCTATTACATTTTACCATGTTAAACGTGTATATTTATGTTGTAAGCTGCAATAGGCCCATCCAGATTTGTGCAACCCCCATGAGCCAGTTAATTGTAAACCCCTCCAGTCCAGGCCCCAGTTATTACTCTTCCTATGCCCTTGCTATATTATAAATCATAGGTTTATGGGCATTGATGTATAATAGACAGTGTCATGTACACTTACAACGGAAATGCCACTATATGTAGACATTTATTCAGGACGCCTGCTGCCCTCTAAAAATGTGCTGCCCAAACCAGGGCCTTGTGGGCCTTGGCCTAAACACACCACTGATGTTTGAGGTTACAATATTATTACTAACTGTACAGTCAATATGTCAGACTATCCCTCCCCCAATGATATATTATTTATATAAGTCGTGATACCTCATTAGTCTTCTACTGATAGTTTCCTGATGACTTAATGAATTAATTGCTGCATGTGTCATGCCCAGACATTTCAAATTCTGTCCATTTCAAAAACGTACACACTAAAGTTAGAGGTGGATGGCACTAAACTGTGAAAGGTGATAAAATCAGACCAGGTAATAGTACTTTGGTAGCTAAAGGACAGATGAGATTTAACACAGAGAAATGTAATGCTGTTGTGAATGAAAAATAAGCATGGTTTTTATAATCTAAATAAAACAAATATATTTATATCAAAGATAGAAAATAGTTAGGAGTGCTTGTGGAAAACCACCTATATTACAGGGCTCAATGAAAGGCAGCATCTGCAAGGTAAGTAAAATAGCAGTATACAGCAAGAGGGGCAAAGAAGCAAGGGAAGTAAGTATATTTCTAGGGCAACAAGGCTATTATTATTATTTTGTTAAATATATGTATTTTCAATAGACAAAAAATGGCTACAAGTTGATATGATTTCCTTATATAGATACAGTCGGGATAACATTTAATATCTCAGTTATCACAATTTGTTATGACTCTACAACTCTTTGACTTTGTTAACAACAAAACTTGAGAAAGGGCTTTAGTACTACATAAATAATTGTTCAGTAAAATAATCCTTGTGTCACCTGATTACAACACTGCAGAACAATAAACCAGTTCAAAGAAGAAAAACAAACACATCCACCACACCCAGGCTTCACAAATCATATCACCCTATCAGAATAAGTAACACTTGTCAGAACTTCTACTACATTTAAATTGAAAAAGAATAGATCCAACTATGGTAAAGTAAGCATTTTTGTATTTCACAGAAAACACTCTTGGAAATAATCATTGTTGCCCCTTTAAGATCCTCTCTGAACAACACCATGGGTCCTAATCACTCTTAATATTGCTACATATTCAGCACATATTACTTGTTGGCACTAATGAATTCTTAAATCAATAGAATGCATATAAACATTTATAAAAGAAAAACACACAAAGCCAAATGTATGAGTTCAAGGCATTTGCAAGTAGCTAATAGAATATGGCCCATGTTTCCCAATATATATTTATCCTGTTTGCAGATTCAATAAAATGTGCCAACTTGTTATAACTAAAACAACAGATTTACTACTGAGGGATAATCTATGTTTTGCTGTTATTGATTCACTGTATCACTCCGCAATATTTTATTTAATACCATCCAGGCTTGAACAACATAATCATTTGTTTGAATTAGCCATATGGTCATCTACAGGAAAAATGATCTATCTTGTGGAATAGAACTGCTTAATAAATAAGGTGCTGGTAAGTCCAATGATCTCAGCTTTTATTGGTTTTATTAATCTGGTCCACAATACCTCTGCACCCACATGCTAGCAGAAACGCAAAATACAGATATACAGCCTTTAATAAATTGTGATTCAGCCAATAGAATAGGACTCTATATAAGCACAGAGTATATTTATTTTACAGAAGTTTTTAGTTAGTGAACTTCTATCCAAAAGTAAGGTCTTCACTAACTAACAAGTTCTGTAAAAAAATATGCTCTGTACTTATATAGAGTCCTATTCAATTTGCTGAATCGCAATTTAATAATGCTGTAAATAACCTTATTTTTCACAAGCCTATATATATAACACCTCACTGGAACCAACAGCACTGTTTACCAGAAACTCTCTATCTTAGCCAGGTTATTTTTATGACATTTCCCTCAAGCCACACAAGTGATTTTCCAGTTATTTATAGCTCTTTGCAGATGATGATCATTGTATGAATAAACCAGATGGAAGCATAATCAATCCTTTTTCTTCTGTGGAGAATATAAAGCACCTTATAAACTGTGGATATAAGTCTACAAAAATAACACCTGTTACCACACCTAGGGAAGAAGCAGTATCCTTTTAGGAAAACAAAGATGTGATAATTAAGCATTTTGCCAACACATCATTTGGGATAATAAAATTACAATCACCAATGAATGATATGTTGTGTTAATAATGATGTCCTCTGCATGCCTTTTATTAGCATATCTGTTTTGGCACAATACCCACAAACAGGATGTATAGCCCACACTTGTCCTTTACATCTTCTGTAAGGCCTAGGGCTTCAAACACAATTCAAAGTACAGTTATATGTGCCCCACAGACAGCCAAAGGTGTAAGATGCAGTTAAGGGGTTAATATACTGTAGTGCAGTACTCAGTGGGGGGGGGGGGGGGTGATCTGGCCTGGAGGGATCTGTATGCAGACAGATAGGGGAAAGGGCTGCAGTATGTTTACCCTTCTCCACCTGGATACATCATATATATAGGATATAACATGTCCTTGTCTCTGATACCCTTTTACACCAAATAGGGCGTCAGTAGGAGATAAATAACATGATACTGAGACACCGGTGTTGCCTGGGTGCTGGATATCATATTGGCAGGCTTGGCATCCTCCTATTACATTGGCATGACTGGCACCTTATCATGTTATATAATCAGTATATAATAATGCCCTCACCTGATTGCCAGCAGCTCATGTAAGAGATATGCAGCAGCAGCCAGCAGGGCTCCCCCGGTCAGATATAGGGTTTTCTTCCACCAGGAGTCAGATCCCAGCCCTGACATAACGCCACTGTAGTCCTGCAAGGGGAAGGCGACTATGTCCCCATATAAGGAGTAGTGCTGCTCTGGTCCTGCACAGCAGCACAGGGACAGGGTGTGATTCCGGCTCAGCTCAACCACACAGGACCTGGAGGAGACTAAACCAACCCCCCAGTGCATACTGTGTGTGGAGTCCTCCTGCATCTAACACAGGGGACTGCAAGGGCAAGCAGGCTGAGGGGGCAGGCAGGCTGGCTGGGGAAGGCAGGCAGGCTGGGGCAGCCCCAGCAACCGAGGAAGTGATGCTCAGGGATGCAGGAGGGAGGAGGCAGCATCACCACCACAAGGATGCCTCTCCTCCTCCTCCTCCTCACTGGTCCTGGGCTCTGCTTCCTCTTTGTGCTGAGCTGATGTCACCAGGACTGCTCCTGCTGTGTGTGATCAGCTAATGCACCAGGGACCCAATGTACCTAATGGAGATAATCACAGCTAGGGCTCAGACTCTGATAGAAAGGACATATGGATCTACACCACATCCTACCCAGACATGCCTATGGGCTCTGGTCATAAGAACATTAAAGGGACATGGGTTTCACTAAGAATATTATATACCAACATAACTACTTACTTTGATGTCATTTTGTTTTATTAAGAAGTGCTAAAAAGCTCTGTTTTCTGTCTAAAATTATTCAAATTGTACCTGTTGTGGTCTGCCCTCTGCTAATGAATACAGACTGTGAAATGTGGTGTTTCAATTTAGCCAATCAGTGACTTCTCTCAAGTAGCATGAAGCAGAATGTTGCCATTGATTGGTTTCTATGAGACAATGCACACCCTGTACTTAGATGAGTCTTCATGAGCTGCAGAGAAACCAGTTAGGAACTATTTGTAAGATTTTAGGCAGTCAAGCACCTCTTAATAAAATAAAGTACACAACAGTAAAGTGATACACAGGCATATTATATTCCTAGTGAAATCCAGAAACTTTCACAGCATCTAAACTACTAATAGGAAGGCATAACCTAGCAGAATAATTATATTACAAGTATTCCCAACTGCCTTCATTATGTTACACCATATATACACTACTCTTTCAGTAAAAGATGTAGGAAAAGGGCAGCTTTCTAAATTGGCCCTGGAGCAAAGCAATTTGGACCTTTTAGAGGTTCCATTATGTAGATAAGACTTTGTCGATCAAGTGCACAATACACACAATGTTCTTTATTTACTGCTAAGACTTTTGCCCAATAAAATGAATGTATGCTCATCTTTAAAACATCAGTTTTATTGTTCTTTGGTAATCCCTTAAAAACTGACAATTGGTTATAGAAGTTATAGGTCAGTTGTATATCTCCAGCAGTATGAAAAAAAATCATACTAAACAGCATAATAAATAATATTTACTTTAATTTGAATTAAAAAAAGAAATTCCCACTTCACCATCATCTTGAAAATGCTGCTCCTCTTTTTCAGTGACCTTACCCACATACTCTGAGTAATACAAGGTGGCTTTATAGTTTATTATTAGCATGAGCACTTTCAAATGGCTAAAAAAAAAAAAAGAGGCTCAGCAGTCACAAAGCGTTAAAATGTAATTTTAATATTTTCAAAATGTAAACAAAATATATATGCCTATTGGCTTGTATTTATCAGAGGGGCTAATGCTATAATGCCTAATTCACACAAAGTTAAGTTGACCAAAGAATTGAGACCTGTATATGTGGGAGGGACTTCGCTGTCCTTTACTTGTGTGCTTTTACATTATCTTATCACATAATATAAGATATACCATATCATAACTGCCAATCATATATATATAGTTGTTGTAATTGACAATGTTGGTCACGCAATGTTAAAAGTTACGTGCTTGCGCATGCGCAATGAGCGCCGAAGGCAGCACAACTTTGCTGCAATGAGCGCCGTGGCGATCATCTCGAGGCCCACACGACTTTGCTGCAATGAGCACCGCATTGCAGCATAGGCGCTCATTGCAGCAAAGACGTGCGGGCCTCGTGATGAGTGCCTACTGCTCTCATTGCAGCAAAGTTGTGCGAGGTCTGCACGACTTTGCTGCAATAAGCGCCAAAGGCGCTCATTGCAGGCCCCGCAATTGTGGCCTTTCAGGGTCATCTGTCCCATCATAGTTGTTATTTGCCCGAGGATGGAAAGAAAATAAAGGCGCTCATGGCAATGCCCGTGATCGGCGCTGAAGGCCGTAGGACTTTGGTACTGATCGGGAGGCACGCAAGACTTAAAAAAAATTACAACTTTAACAGCCGATATTTTTTTCAAGCTTGTAACCCGGAAGCCGTCGGAAGACCACCAAAAAAGCCAATTAATTAAAAGAATTAACTTACAACCTCACACATAGCACAGGGAGAGAGGCAGGGAGCCTGTGAGTGAGGCTGCAAGCTAATTTGAGGCTTAATTGGCGTTTTTCTTAGATTGAAAAATCGGCTAAGCGAGGAAAGATATGGCGCCCGTAAAGACGTAAATGTTTTCAAAAAGGCTCAAAACGAGGCCGAAGCTCGTAACATTTAGCCCATCAACGCGAGCCCCGCAAGACGTTGAAAATACAACCAACAGGGCTCATCACGAGGCAGGCAAGACTTGAACAGGGATAGAGAGGAGAAAGACACAGGGGAGGGAGAGGGTTGAAAGAGAGGACTGTAAAGTAGACGGTGGGAGAGGCCTTTCGCGGTCATTGCGAGGCCTGTGGTGAGCGCCAAAGGCTCTCAACGCGAGGCCTGCAAGTTAAAGGTAGGAGAGCCTTGCATTGTGTGGCAAACAGCATTGCCATGGCTTAATATTTTATTGCCATCATTTTTGACGGGCAAGACGCTAGCACTATTGTAATAACTACTAGCGACTTGCCCGTCAAAAATGATGGGCAAAAAATATTTTAAGCCATGGCAATGTGTTTGCCACACAATGTAAAGCTTTTTCTACTGAGGACCTTCTGCGTTCATTGCGAGCCTCGCGCTGAGCGCCTTCAACGCTCATAGCGATCGGCTCAGTTTGAAGCTATGGCAATGCTGTTTGACACACAATGTAAAGCTTTTTATACTGAGGACCTTCTGCGTTCATTGCGAGCCTCGCGCTGAGCGCCTTCAACGCTCATAGCGATCCGCTCCTCTTGTTTACTTTTGTTCCTATGAGCGCCTTGTGCTCTCCTGACAGATATATATGTAATTTTGTTTTGTATAATTAGTAATTATTTACTTAATAAAATAATATACTTTACCTATTTGTAATTGATATATGCAGCAATGAATAGCCTGAAGAGCTAAGTACAGTAGATATAAAAAAGTCTACACCCCCCTGTTAAAATGTCAGGTTTCTGCGCTGTAAAAAAATGAGACAAAGATAAATTATTTCAGAACTTTTTCCACCTTTAATGTGACCTATAAACTGTACAACTCAATTGAAAAACAAACTGAAATCTTTTAGGTAGAGGGAAGAAAAAATATAAACATAAAATAAATATGGTTGCATAAGTTTGCACACCCTTAAGCTAATACTTTGTTGAAGCACTTTTTGATTTTATTACAGCACTCAGTCATTTGGGGTATGAGTCTATCAGCATGGCACATTTTGACTTGACAAGATTTGCCCACTCTTCTTTGCAAAAACACTCCAAATCTGTCAGATTGCGAGGGCATCTCCTGTGCACAGCCCTCTTCAGATCACCCCACAGATTTTCAATCGGATTCAGGTCTGGGCTCTGGCTGGGCCATTCAAAAACGTTAATCTTCTTCTGGTGAAGCCATTCCTTTGTTGATTTGGATGTATGCTTTGGGTCGTTGTCATGCTGAAAGATGAAGTTCCTCTTCATATTCAGCTTTCTAGCAGAAGCCTGAAGGTTTTGTGCCAATATTGACTGGTATTTGGGACTGTTCATAATTCCCTCTATCTTAACTAAGGCCCCAGTTCCAGCTGAAGAAAAACAGCCCCAAAGCATGATGCTGCCACCACCATGCTTCACTGTGGGTATGGTGTTCTTTTGGTGATGTGCAGTGTTGTTTTTGCGCCAAACATAACTTTTGGAATTATGGCCAAAAAGTTCAACCTTGGTTTCATCAGACCATAACACCTTTTCCCACATGCTTTTGGGAGACTTCAGATGTGTTTATGCAAAATGTAGTCTGGCTTGGATGTTTTTTTTCGTAAGAAAAGGCTTTTGTCTTGCCACTCTACCCCATAGCCCAGACATATGAAGAATACGGTAGATTGTTGTCACATGTACCACACAGCCAGTACTTGGCAGATATTCCTGCAGCTCCTTTAATGTTGCTGTAGGCCTCTTGGTAGCCTCCCAGACCAGTTTTCTTCTCGTCTTTTCATCAATTTTGGAGGGAGCTCCAGTTCTTGGTAATGTCACTGTTGTGCCATATTTTCTCCACTTGATGATGACTGTCTTCACTGTGTTCCATGGTATATCTAATGCCTTGGAAATTCTTTTGTACCCTTCTCCTGACTGATACCGGTTAACAATGAGATCACTCTGATGCTTTGGAAGCTCTCTGTGGACCATGGCTTTTGCTGTGGGATGTGACTAAGAAAATTTCAGGAAAGACCAACTAGAGTAGCTGAACTTTATTTGGGGTTAATCAGAGGCACTTGATGGCAGGTGTATGCTGACTCCTATTTAACACGATTTGGAATGTGATTGCTTAATTCTGAACACAGCTACATCCCCAGTTATAGGAGGGTGTACAGACTTATGCAACCACATTATTTTTATTTTTTATTTTTCTTCCCTCCACCTAAAAGATTTCAGTTTGTTTTTCAATTGAGTTGTACAGTTTATAGGTCACATTAAAGGTGGAAAAAGTTCTGAAATGATTTATCTTTGTCTCATTTTTTTACAGCACAGAAACCTGACATTGTAACAGGGGTGTGTAGACTTTTTATATCCACTGTATGTATTTTTATTTTCCTGCAGCATATAATGTACATTTGGGTTGTTGCTGCTGTCAGGAGAAAGTGTCATCAATGTCCCAGCTGTGCATTAGAAATATGGTGCGTGCGCGAGTGCAAACCGTTGCTTTAGTTGTGTAAAACTCCATTTTAGATTTGTAGTGTTAGTGTTGTAAAATGGCGTTGTTTGTCTATGTGCTAGGCGGGTCTCAACCATTTTCCGTGGTGTCTAAGTGTGTATTTTAGTACCTTGTATGTCCCTGGCAAAAGTCGTACGAGTCTGGCGGTGTTATGCGCATTTCGGGGTCGTGTAGCCTAGTTTTAATTTTTTACGTCCGCCATTTTTTTCCTCGATTTAAAATTGTCCAAACTCATTAAATTGTACTTTAATTAGCGTGCAACCTTAGATGTCCTGGCTGTGCCCCCATGCTCTGTGTGTTTTTTTTGTATTGTTTTGTGTTGTATTTGAATGTATGCATTTCGTCCGTTAACCTCGTATTTTTGCGACCTCGTATTATTTATTTCCAAGTTACGCGGGTCGTAATTAAAAGTTGTACGTCCTTGTCAGTGTTTTATGAGCTTTGGGGTCGTTGACTATCGTTTAATTTTTTTTCCGTTGCAAATTTTTTGTTTCTTGCTTCGCCGATTTTGGAATGTCGAAACTGCCTAAAATCGACTTTAATCACCCACAGAGATCCTGGCTGTCCCCTTGTGCTGTGTGTGATGTTTTTGTATTTTTTTTTTTGCTAGGGGGGCTTTTGTGTAGTTTATTTGTCCTGGAAGTGAGGCGGCGTAAAGCCTCCACCTCCAAAAATGCGGCCCCTCCTTGCGGCCTGCAATGAGCAGAAGTTGAAGCGTCCACCTCCGCAAATGCAGCCCATCGCTTCTCGAGGGTCCGCATTTGCGGCCTGCAATGAGCCTTTGGCTCATTGCAGCCGACGTTGGAGCCTCCACCTCCGCAAATGCGGAGTTCTGCAAGCTCGCAAAGCGTGACGACTATTCGCAGATTGACTATTATATGTGATATCATGTTGATATACCATAACATAGCATATCATAAGGCTCATTGTACCTTGGCCATGTCTATATATATATACGTGCTGCCCATGGCCTTGGCAGAAACACCTCACTAAAGTTGTGTGGGCCAGCACTGGAGTGTGCATGATGGAACTTGCCTGAGAGTGCTCAAGTGGAAAAAAAGGGGGAAAGGGGAACAAAAAGCTGTGGTAATGAAAACAAAGGAGAATTATAAACATATTTAAGTTATCCATACATTGAAATGGCTCTGAAGCACTATGGTGTGACATCACCACTGTCACAGGCTGGTGAGGCCACTTCTACCCTAAAAACTTAACGGTTTATACTGCATAAGTAATGCCAGCCTAGAATAATTATGTGAAGTGATACGCAGCAGGACCCAAGGAAAGCAGCGGGTAGGTTGTCTATACTAAATACACCCACATCTGAATCCTGCACTGGCTCTTCTACATTAACCCCCCCCCCCCCCCCATCTACTGACTCCTCCTCTGGTCCTTCTGCTTTACATTAATATACTCTGGTTCAGAGTACTACTTCCATTAGCTGCACCTCACTGACGAGGCCCATAAAGGCCAAAACGTACATCTGGGGTTTGCGGTTTCTCCTGTTCAGGGTAGAATTGCCTGGTATTTCAGGGCTGGATCACTCTATTGAGTGGGACCAGACTGATATACTACAGGATATTTCTCCCTGTGAAGGGCACAAGTGAGCTAAAAAAGGTTGCTCTCAAAGTGGGTTATCATGTCCATAGAACCAACCTATTAGTTTGTTCTCTGATTGAGCAACTCTAACTTTGTTGTTTTGATTTAGGTATATAAACATCACTACTTCCATTTGCTCTGCCTTCTGTTATAAAAGCTGTTGTCATTACTCCTACTCTACATTTATCCCATATTTCTACATTAAAATACCCCCCCCTTCCTGCATCCCATCCTAATTATCTACCCTTTTTTTATATAGTGGCTCCTGGATGCTCTCCTCCATTGCCCCTCTGTACCTTCATTTTCCTAATTCCACTCTTTTATGTTCCCTCCCACCATTTTCTTCTCTCTACCTCTTCTTCCTTTCCAACCCCCTGGTACTTCCCATCTCACCCTTTTTCTCTGTTATTCATCGCATTATTTCCTCCCTCTATCCCAACTTTAGTTTTTTCTCCTTCCTGACCCAGTCTCATTTTATTCTGGTCTATCTATCTTTCCTTCCATCCTCTCTCTCAAGCCTTCTATCATGTTCTTACCTAAGATGGACATTGCATTGAAAGGGCCATTGTAGTTTGGAAAAAACGTCACATGCAACACAATTACAACACCAGCTGTATATGACTGAAATATAAAAGCATTTCAGAGAAAATATTATATTAAGATGACTCTGGTCGTATTACAGGTAAATCCATCTTAGACGGCTTGTCTGTCTGTACCTTGAAGGGTGGGTTGACTTGTGTGACATTATTCTCCCATTAACTACTATTTTCAAAGGGCTATTTGAACCTATTATAACAGAAGTGACTTCAGAATCTTATCTGCATCCACTGTTCTTCCCATTTGTCCCCCACCATTTCAAATCCTTTAAAAAGGATAAAAGATATGTCATTATTAAGGCAATACTGAAGTAAAAAATGAAAGGCTTTAAAGATTGTTTTAAACATTTTGCCTATTATCAAGTCAAGATCTGTGAGAGATCAAACTATAAATAGCACACTGCAGTGGTCCTTTAAGTGATAAACAATAAGTAAAAGGACCACAATATAATGACGATTTAATCTAAAAAATACATGTTTGAAATGTTTGAATATTACACATAATTAGGGAAAGAAAACAATCATAAAGTTATATTTAATTAAAAAAACATTGTTGCCTCTGTTAAACTCTGGAGGTATCCTGGGTATTCAAGTGGAATTTATGTAAATTAGAAGAATGTTTACAATGCTGGAGACCAAGGCTTGCATTTAATGATGCAAGTTTGATTCTTCTGTTCATGCTTGGGCAAAGGAACAGGCGTCAAATTCAATGAGATCCAATTATTTAACAAATCCTCCCTCACCGATGATACCTGCACATGCTCCTGCTATCAGGAACTGATGAAAGATGGACAGACTCTTCTATATATAAAGGGTCTTCAAAAATGCAGATTTTACCTAATTTTTATTGAATCCTAAAAAGCATGGCTTCTCTGCCAGACCCTTCCCCTCAGCAGCTCACAAATTGCTGGGGCAGAATGAAGCCTCCCCACAGTCTGAGCTCACATTCTTATTGGTTCTCCTGATGCAAGTCTTGGTCACAGCGTTACATTATTCTTTATTGCAATGAGCTTGGCTGTCTCCAAGGCTTTTAGTTTCACACAAAGATGTTTCTGTGCTGTAAAAAAAATGAGACAGAGATAAATGATTTCAGAACCTTTGCCATCTTTTAGGTGGAGGGAATAAAAATAAAAATAATGTGGTTGCATAAGTCTGCACACCCTCTTATAACTGGGGATGTAGCTGTGTTCAGAATTAAGCAATCACATTCAAAATTGTGTTAAATAGGAGTCAGCATACACCTGCCATCATTTAAAGTGCCTCTGGATTAACCCCAAAAAAAGTTCAGCTGCTCTAGTTGGTCTTTCCTGAAATTTTCTTAGTCGCATGCCACAGCAAAAGCCATGGTCCACAGAGAGCTTCCAAAGCATCAGAGGGATCTCATTGTTAAAAGGTATCAGTCAGAAGAAGGGTACAAAAGAATTTCAAAGGCATTAGATATACCATGGAATACAGTGAAGACAGTCATCATAAAGTGGAGAAAATATGGCACAACAGTGATATTACCAAGAACTGGAGTTCCCTCCAAAATTGATGAAATGACGAGAAGAAAACTGGTCTGGGAGGCTACCAAGGGGCCTACAGCAACATTAAAGGAGCTGCAGGAATATCTGGCAAGTACTGGCTGTGTGGTACATGTGACAACAATCTACCGTATTCATCATATGTCTGGGCTATGGGGTAGAGTGGCAAGACGAAAGCCTTTTCTTACGAAGAAAAACATCCAAGCCAGGCTACATTTTGCATAAACACATCTTAAGTCTCCCAAAAGCCTGTGGGAAAAGGTGTTATGGTCTGATGAAACCAAGGTTGAACTTTTTGGTCATAATTCCAAAAGATATGTTTGGCGCAAAAAAAACACTGCACATCACCAAAATAACACCATACCCACAGTGAAGCATGGTGGTGGCAGCATCATGCTTTGGGGCTGTTTTTCTTCAGCTGGAACTGGGGCCTTAGTTAAGATAGAGGGAATTACGAACAGTTCCAAATACCAGTCAATATTGCCACAAAACCTTCAGGCTTCTGCTAGAAAGCTGAACATGAAGAGGAACTTCATCTTTCAGCATGACAACGACCCAAAGCATACATCCAAATCAACAAAGGAATGGCTTCACCAGAAGAAGATTAAAGTTTTGGAATGGCCCAGCCAGAGCCCAGACCTGAATCCGATTGAAAATCTGTGGGGTGATCTGAGGAGGGCTGTGCACAGGAGATGCCCTCGCAATCTGACAGATTTGGAGTGTTTTTGCAAAGAAGAGTGGGCAAAAAAAAAAAAAATTATATATATATATATATATATATATATATATATATATATATATATATATATATATATATATAGTGCTTGTCAGGAGTGGCTGAAGATAAAAATGTGCACTTAACAGTTAAAACTGGGATTTCCAGAGAAAGGGTGACTTGACCTTCTTTCTTGCACTGAAGACTGGAAAAAGAAAAATGTAACACTACTGGCATCAAATATGGTGACAACATGGGCTAAATTCAAAAAGCATGTCAATGTTATTACCCGTTAATCTTTCAAATTTATTCATGGAGATCACTTTCTTGACAGAAAGCCGAGACCTTGTGCAATATGATTTTAAATAAGATTTTTTTAATAATTGTATTTTAAAAGGGGAAGTTGTAGCCAACATATGAATTAATTCACTGCTAGAAGTTCAAATATTTATATAAAAAAAACGTTTTACCACTGGGCTTTTATTGCTACACAACTTATATGAGGTAATGTGGCTCGTGAGGAAGCTCTTGAACTTTTGATCCAATCAGCTCAGCATTATGAGTCAGTGACAAAAATCACATTTAAAAAAAAATGGAAAAAATACATAGTAAAGTAAGCAAGATTCATAACTTTTCAGATACATAGCTAAACTTCTCCAAGACCGATTTTTAAAATAATAGAAAATCATATTTAGGTGGAACTTGCCCTTTCACTTCAGATTGATTTGGCAATTAATCTCTTAAATTTTAATGTTTATTATGCATTGCTTTTTGGCTTTCTAACAAAGAGGGATCATCTGTCTATTGCCTATAGTAAATGTGACATTTCAGTTTTCTTCAGAGGTAAGCCACTTCAAAAGCTAAAAAAATATATGGTTAGACAAACTAAGCTAACCACATAAGGTGAAAATACGTAATGAAGAGAAGCTGACAAACACAAAACAGGCATTTAAAATGACCATCTCAGTGCCAGTATAGGGCCAAGTAAGTGAGTTATAATATAGATGTACAGGGGAGTGTTCAACAGAATTACACAGCATAGCTAGTAGAATATTCCTGATTTCCACAGCATATTTAACAATATTAGAATTCAAAAGTGAACATGAATATACAAAACTATAATATTAATCATTTTCAGCAATTTTTTTATTTTCTTCATAATTGTGTTTTATTCCTAAAGAAAATGGCATCTCAAGGCAGAAGTACAACATAATGTGTTGTGGAGCACAACTGCAGCATGTGCATTAATCCACATCAAAACATATTATCCAACCACACAAGACTGGGTCTTACAAACCTACCAAAGGTAGTGACACTAATAGGAATATTTGCTTAACACAATCACTTTCTAAAAATGTGTAAATCATTTATTTAATTATGTAATTATACAAAAAAACATAAATTTCATAAAGATTTACCCAGAAGCAAAAATCTGGTTGCCACACTTGTCAAATCATATAATTAACAGTTTATGTGCCAAATAATTATAATTAAAATAGATCATATTAAATAACATCCAGAAAACAAACAATACCAAATATTGTCTAATTTACAATATTACCTAGTACAAATAGCAATAAGTAAATAGAATTGGAGATGCTCAGGATTAATTAGGAGATCCCACCCATGTACTTGTTTTGTGAATTTGGAGGAAACCTTTTATATGGACAGCAGAGTAAAGTATATAGTACAACTTGCATATCTCCCTTCACTGTTACAATTCACCTGACTATTTAATTACCCCAATGACACAACATGACATATATGGGTGGTCTTATAAGACAATTATAGGGAAGCTCATTACTGCATTTAATAGGTAATGCATTGAAGCCTGTTTTTTTTTAAATGTTATATTAACTATCAATTCTAATTCTTTCAAGATTACCATTAACATTTATTCCTTATGGAATAAACAATCAAAATTGGCATGCATAAATAAAATCAATCAACACAAAACCCTGTTATTATATGTATTACAGTAAATATTTAACACTATATTTTGATTTGATTTATCTTAAAAATATAGTAGAGGATTCACATTCCTAACCCTTATAGAATTCAGCAAGCTTTACTCTGGTATCAGATCTTCTAAATGTGTTTCATTGTATGGGTTGTACAGAAGGCCACATATTTTTACATGGACGCGTAACACAATATTTTTTCTATTTTTACAAAACCAAGTTTTAAACATTGCAAAAGTTTATTTCTTCATGAAACATTATTAATTAACTTATTTCAATTTCTTTCAAATAAACAGGAAATGCCTCTGCATGAACATAGCATGTACGATTTCATTGGCGGATATGACAGACTCATATGACTATATGTATGTAATTCCTGCAAACTGGTTGTCAGGGACAAGGCCCCAAACACAATACAATTTAAAAAAGAAACATATTATTAAACATTAGCAAATGTCCCTTTTCAGATGCAATAAAGAAATAAAATGCTTTTTTAGTTATTACAGCAGCAGTTTAATGGTGTGACTGCAAAATTGCATTAATTTAATAAACATTTGTTGCAAAACCCAATAAATTAGTATAGAGAATAACAGTATTGGCACTGTGAAAACAGCCAGTCAAATATTTGTTCATATACAACAATCAGCTTTACAGACTGTGAAGTGTCATATTTGTAGTATGCTCTTTTGAAGAGACTTGATAATTGCTAGATTCTAAGCTCAAAGGCAGGGCCCTCCATTCTTCTGCAACGTGTTAAAAATAGGCTTTGCCTTGTAGAGCTATGAAATACTTTTTTTTTTTTAATACAGCCTTTCATTTCTTAACTATTATATTACATTTTGCTTCATCAAGAGTACATTGCTTATACTCCCATAACTAGTTTAGCCACCTGGAAGGACCATGGATGTGAATAGCATGCCATTTCTGCTCTACCAAAAGGCTACCACAGTGTTGTAGAATATAACTATAGTATTAAATAGAAGTGCAGTCCACAGCAGAATGAAACTCTCAGGTCACAATCAAGAAAAGTAAATAAATAAATTTGATACACAGTAAAAAAACGCATAATTATATGTATATAATATATTATTTATAATAATATAAATAATAATCAAAAGCTGCATTTTGTTATGTTGTAAAAACATTTACACTTTATCATGGCTAGTGCATACTGAAATATATCACTTGAATGGTCCTTTATGGTTTCTACTGGGCTGAGATCATTCAAGCAAAATGAATACTAACGGGAAGTTTGTGATGACTATGATGCATTCTGTGACCCCAGGGTCAGGTAAGGCTTGGCTCATACAAGTCACATGACAACACAAGGCTGCCACGCTCTTCACAACCCAGTGGATCTTCGCTCTCACACTGATGCTTCTGCTGCTTGAGGCTGCTCTGTATAACCCAAATCTGTGGGCTGCTCCTGTGCCACTGTTTTCACTGCGTGCAGTGCATAATTAATGCTTGTGTCACTAATCCAGCTCCAGGATCCTGAGAGTGGGTTGTACAGCATTCCTCTGAGCATATCCACCACAAAGCCATCTGTAAGGAATACAATGGTATAATACAAAGATTGTAGGAAAATAATACTTGCACGCTGATCAATGACTTTCAGAAACCACTAATGCACTAGAAATCAGTTTCCTTCTACTGCAGGACACAGAATTCACTCTCATAATGAATGATTTTATCATGTATTTATTTGTCTATTGTTTCACAACTAACTCAGGAATTACAAAACATTAAAACAAGATAGGTTCTATTTATCTGGGTGATATTTGTTGGTCCCACTGTAATGCTGCCTAGAAGATGAAAACAATAATATATTATGGGGGAAATGTGTGAAAATAACAGATACAAAGCACTAAAATATCACCATGGGGTATGTATAAGGTAGAATCACTTAAAAGCATTAATGGATGCAACAAAATACAAGACAAAAGCATATGTCCGAAAAAGAGAAGTGTAACATGAGGCTCCATGCTCTGAAGGTGCTCAGGTGATACAAATACACATAGATAAGTACTGCTCCATGGAGTAGTTAGCAGAAATAGTAAAGTATCTTTCACATACACAGGGTTCTCCTGAATATTAAAAGGTCAAGGATCAGAGATTTGCCAGATTAAAAAGGCAACTACAAAAAGGACACTTGTCTATGTTTTGTAAGCTGTTCTTTAGGCTTTCCTTGACAAAAGACATTTATTTTAGTTGTCAATTCTGCAGTTACTTTGTAAACCAAAGTTTGTTAACCTTTAATAACGTACATCAGTATCACATTTATTATATAACACAGAATTGTTTTTTTTAAAGCGGATTAACCTTTGCAAACGTAGGATTAAAAGAAAAAAATGCAAGTCTCCTATTCACAGCACACTCTTTTGAAGAGATAGATTTGTTAATGAGCAAAAGTATTAATTATTTAATAATGGATTATATGCATTTACTGTAGTATGTGAAGGGAACTGCCCTGTTTTTTATTTGCTTCAATAATGGGACCTTCAAAACAGATAAGATTTTAATATTTCCCATAGGAAGCCTAATCAGAATCCAAGGTCCCCTACTCACAACCAATGCATAATCTCTGTAACAGAGGCGTCATACATAAGATAATTACATAGAATAGTTAATAAATATTATTTGTAATATCTGATTATTTACTGTATATTATTGTAGCTTATTTTATATGTGAGTGTATGTATTATAAGTCTTACATTATCTATAGAAAATGTTTTAACAGGTAAAAAACATTTAATAAACTTTATGTCCCATGGTCAAGGAAAAAGGGAACAATCTTGGTTTTGTATCCTTGCTGTTATGTCAGATTATATGATAAATGGATACTTGCTTGATTCCAGTAGTCTCTCCAGCTCTTCAGGAGGTATGAATTTCTCCCAGTCATGAGTGCCCTCTGGTACAATGCTTAATATTTTCTCTGCCACCACAATCCCTAATGCATAGGAAAGCTTGGTTTTGTTGATAGTGGTAAGAAAGAGAGATCCACCTGGCTATTAGGGAAAAAAAGACGTTAGCATTTTTATAAATTTTATATCCTGGGCATCTTTATTATATATCATATAATCTGTATTATATATTATAAATCAAACGGTAGTCAACCGGTCCCTACCACCCACTAGTGGGTGATTCAAGCTTTCATGGTGGGCAGCGGGGTAATCACTAGGTGGCGCCGCTGATGAGTGACGTCACACGCCGGACACCCACAGCACCAGGCTTGGCTGGTGAGAGAGCCTAGGGACAGCAGTCAGGACAGAATCACTATCTAGTAAGTACAGGGTGATAGGGCCATATGATTTATGTAACCAGAAATGAGTTACTGCGGCACCGATGGGAGAGAAGGAAATTTCACCATCAAAACGTTGACGAACCCTGGGCTAAATTAGGGCTAGATTTAGTTCACCATCTGTTAATAAAACAGTCCGTAAATAAAATGGTTTCAAAATTAGCATTACCTGCCTCGTGTGCTGATCCTGTTTCAACCTCCATTGTTACATGACTCATATTGTTTGACAGAAAGCCACTATTGTCCCCTGACATTCTTTAATTAGTCAGGAGTTGCAAGACTATACCCTACTTGATGTTATTGGCGGTTTCAATGTTTGGAAAATATAGGCAACAAAGAAAAACAATGGTTAATTAACAATCCTATGAGAAGAAAGGAATGGTTAAGCCACAATATATAACAAAATGCCAGATGACTTCAATGGCGTCCAGACAAACAAACAATGTGAGTAGTGCGACGAGAAAGAGGTAAACATAGAACCACTTCATCTGGCAGGTTAACATATTTTATTTACCAATGGCTTTATTGTTTACTGTATAAATACATACTTTTTTGAAGTAACAAAATGATGAACTAGATAACCACAGCTCTTTATTTGGTGATTAGACTGGCCCTTTAATATACTTGAAATACTTCTCACCTGTAGCTAAAAATATGATGCTACATATGTGTTGAGTAGTTATTTAGTAGAAGTAAATATTGGCAAAACAACCTGCAAGCAGCAATATTGACTTAAAAATTAGAATAAAATACAAAGCAGGAGAACATCCTATTGCAATGCCAAACGTAACAATAAAAGTAACAAGGGTAGAAGCATGTGCACAGCTGTACAGACAGTAAATCTAGGCTGTCCCAGGATCCTACCTCACCTTTAGCACCAGGTAGCAACTTTGGATAAAGGACTCCAGGTCAATCACATGCTCCAAAACTTCTGAAGCCACAACAGCATCAAAAGTTCCTGTGGCTTCTTCCACAAGTTCCTCCAGGGAGCAAGCTTTGTACTGAACCATTTTGTCTAGGGCTGGATCAAATGATTTATGCAGCTCCGCTGTTCCTATATTATCTTCCAGAGGATCGATTCCAGTCACAGTCGCTCCTAACCTGCCAAGGGGCTACAGAAAGAAGATATTTGGTAAAGAAACACATATTTCACTTCTTGCACATCCTCTGTGTAATATCAGAAAAAAAACTTCTAGAAGTATCAAGAAAAGCTGACCAAAACACTGTATCATGGGTATAGGTGGGTATAAACCAGGCCTTGGGAGCCTTAACCAGCCACACAACTGATAGAGCCTCAATGAACCTGATCTGACGCTGGTGCAGAAAGGCAAGGGCATACAATGTCTAGAGCTGAAAGGGATATTATTGTATGTCTTTACTTCTACTGGGACATACCTATAAAGCCTTTTTTGGACACATATTGAAGATTGATTTATATTTGTTTACACTCAACAAAGAGTTTTTTCAATATTTTTTATTGTCAAACAAAGCTGGTGTTACAAAAATGTTATTTATAAAGTTTTACAATGTTTAAGAAGGAATGTGTTGGTTATGTAGGGTATATTATTTAACACTGATAGAACACATTTCAACATTTTCTATTTTCTAAATTGAAAGCTTGTAAGAAGGTCTATAACAATCTTGATACAATAAACAATGGTTGAGATCTTATGTTGCAAATAACATAGGGCCTCATTCTATTAGCGGGCGTAAATCGGCCGTAAGGCTGCGATTCCTTGCGGGGGTCCTGTTAACTCGCGATTCTATTATACGGCCCCGCAAGGATCTCCTCTTACGGCCGGCCGCATATCTTGGAACCGGCCGTAATCTGTGAAATATAAAAACTCAAAAATAAATTCAAGCCTGCACTGTACAGCTCTGTAAATGCTAGGGATCATATTGGGGGACATAAGGATTAAAAGTAACCCACTCTCAAGCTTGCACATCGGCCCAAACCCGAGTTCAAATTAACTGTTTATTTTCCGGCTGCGGCGTGGGTGTGTCTGAGGTGCTTCAAGCACTCTGGACTTTTTACATGGATATTTTACGGATATTAAAAATTAAATATTTTACGGATTTGAGTACAGGATAATTATGTGCTATTTTTTCTAACACCTAAAATCCCTTTATAGTCTTCTCAAAGTGCAGGATGGCTTTATTTGAGCTATTTTATGTGCTTAATTGGTGCTAGCGAGACCTCTTTCCTGCAAGTAAGCTGCGGCTCGTTTTTAGCCTTGCAGAGAGGTTTCCCGGAGAAATTGAATTGCAAAACTCTTGCGGCCGTTTTAGATCAAAGGCTTTCCTCCGGCGCGAGCGGCCGCAAGAGATAGCAAGGCACCGGCCGCAAGCCTGCCGGAGCCTCCGGCCGTAAGGGAATAGAATAGCCGAATAGCTTGCGGCCGGTCCTTGCGGCCCCGCAACGGCTGCGGCCGCTAATAGAATGAGGCCCCAGGAGTTTAGATTTAAAATATCATTGTTTCACATAACATATTATAAAAATGGAAAGGAAATGAAAAATGCTAAAAAAATAAATAATCACCTTTGAACAAACTATAACTTGAACTTAAATTGATGTGTGTCCTATGAGCAAATCAGAATCTTCATATATAATCCAAATATCGTACCTGGTTCGACTAGGAAATGATTGGCAACCAGTCATTCACCCAGCCCGTACTACAAGTTTATTTTTGAGGGGAGTTTAGACAGGCTTATATAGGTAAAGTGTAATTATCTGTTTATGTCTAAAGCTTGCGTTGAGGAGAGCCATGGGTTCCATATTTCTAGAAATTGAGGGTATGTGTTTGCTAAAGAATGCAAAAATCTGTCATGAATCATTATGGTGTTTAACTTGTTGATATAATTAAGTTTTGTAGCCATTTGTTTAGTTTTCTAGATATCAAGGGATTGATTTTGCCTAGACCGCATGTTTCGATTGTGGGGGGTATAATCACACCACAGGAATATAAATCTGAAATAAGATAAATATCTACAACAGCTAACCTATGTTGCAATACAGACTCCAGGTGAGTGTAAAAGCAACAGAAAATTACTACAAAGCATGCAAAATGTATGTTATAGTAATAATACCCATAAAATATGACAACACTTATAAACAACATCCAACATCTCAGCCTGACATGTTCATGTAATTGTATTCATTTTATTAATTTAGCTATCGTATTCTTTTGCAATTTCATGGACCACCATTCTAAATCTCATGGAAGATCGTTAATCATCAGACAATATTTGGTGTTATGTGGAGTCGGTTTGAGCCTAATCTACTGCAGACAATTTGTGACACATTTAAAAGAACACTTTTTTTTATGAATTAGAAAAAGCATGTTTTAAAGATTTCATTTTTTTTGTTGTTGTTGCAAAAAATAAATATAAGAAGACCACCGAACAATGAAAGAAAATATTTCTTTGAAAATGTATGTCAGATTCAGAGCAGGGGCGGATTTAAGAGTACTAATGTCCTGGGCTATACTGATTTGCCGCCCTGTGGAAATTGAAGGGTTAATTATAATAATAGCTGTATGCCTGGATAGATGGAGTGCTGAAGGGGCTATGAAGTGATAAGGAGAGGCGGGTGAGAGCTGCACAACACAAAGATCAGTGGAAAGAATGGGGAGAGAGGGATCAGGTAAAGGAGGGAGAGAGGCAGGTGTGGAATATGAGGGTGGGAGGGAAGAGAGGAGGGGGAGAGGGGAGAGAGGATCAGGGCAGACTGGGAGGTGATAGAGAGGGAGGAGAGAAGACACAGACTAAGAGGGAAGGAAGGACAGACAGAGACTTGTCTGGGAGAGGAGGAAAGCAGGAAAAGGGACCAACAAAAGGTGGAAGCAGCAGGTGGAGTGGTGACATTGGGTTGTGCATAGGAGACACTGCCCTGCTCTTGGGATCCTGGGCTCATGGAGCGGCTGCTGATACAGCTGGGGACTACTGAGAGCTGGCAACTTTATGTGTGTGTGCTGGGGAGAGTGCAAGAGAGGAATGTGGTAGAGAGGGCTGAGAGAGTGCAAGAAATAGGAGACTGTGTTATAGAGGGTGCCGGGTATATTTGTCCAGCGACAACGCCATCTAGCGGCTGGCACCAGTTTTGCTGCTGCCGCTGCCTGGCACAGGACTAACACACAAGGTCCAAGCCCTCTCCCATCCCATGTCCCCTAGGCTCCCTCACCAGGACCCCCTCTTTTAACCTGATCAGCGGGAGTAAATCTCTGTGTGTCTTCTGCCCCTCCTCTGCAGGCACTTCTTTCTGCAGAGGCAGGGAGTCTTGAATGATGGGGGCTCCACAGGAGCCTAGGGGACATGGGCTGTGAGAGGGCTTCCCATCAAAAAACACAAATAGCTAAGTTTTGCCGCCCTAAAAAAGTGCCGCCCTGGGCTGCAACCCATATGTAAATACGGCCCGATGCAGAATAACGAAGAAGAAGAAAAAAAAGAAAAGAAAAAAAAACTTAATTAGAAAAAATATAAAAGTTGATACCTCTTCTGGGCCATAGAAAGTTCCATGATACATTGGTGGAAGTTGTGAGTGTGAGAGGGGCTTCTGCGATGAATAGGGGGGAAGGGGTTGTGTCCATTCCAGTATTATCCAATTATCTTTACAAATGCTCTCTGTTTTCGTATTCCCTACCTCTGTCTCCACTGATAGATACAACACACACCCTCATGATTCAGTTCACAGGCAATGTTGTAGGAAACACAACATGGATTCCTGTACTCATAAACAGAGTTTTTAAATTTCCCAATAAAATATTTTATGTCCATGGCTTGCACAGCTACTGATATTGTTTGTTTAGTACATACTTGAAAAACAAGGGTCATTTTTCTTGAACTGTAGCGGCCCTTTAAGCAAAACCTGTTTAAACTACCTTGAAACTAACAAAAAGTACATAGAGCATACTGCAGTAAGTGGGGTTCACTGGCAGTAATGCTTCTATATTTAAATTACTGCTCTTTGGCAGCCTGGGGTATGCCCAAAGCATTTAAAATTTGAATCAGTTTAATCATATCTTCTGAAAAAAGAACAAAAAAAACAATACTTTCCAAGTGCCTTTAACTTTACCAGACATTCAGTCCGGGCATGTTTATAAACAGTTTTATTACATTTGTTTGTGCTATGGTCTGCAGATAAAAAAACTTGAAAAGTATTTCTATGTTATCTGATATAGCCATTTTATATATTAGAGCAGTTATATGTAAAATTCCCCAAAGACTGAGATTGTTGAAAGCTTTTGTCAGGAGTTTTCTATTACTTGCACAAACTTTATCACAGAGTGTGCTGAAGAAGCCAATTTACTAGTTTAAAGGCACCCAGTGGAACAAGAAACACACAGATATGTTTGCAAAAAGAAGACATTACTATGAAGAGATGCTTTCTTTTATTACGCATTATCATCTAAAAAAAACAGCAACTCTGCATAAAACAAGTGCAATTACAAGTGCTTTTAAAGATCATCCAAATAGTCATGAAAGATAAACAAATATATATAGAAAAATGCTGTGCATCAAATATAAAAATCTAAGTGTACTGAAACATTTATATTTCATAGATAAATCACAAATCATACTAAACAACATGGTTCAGATCAGCAGGAATCAGAAAAAAAAAAAAGAGTTCAGCATCCGCAGTATTATATATTAATAAAAAGACTGCAGCAATATTAAACTATCTGTCTACATTAATTGAATACTACAATGCAAAAAAAAAAGAAAAAAAAAAACTTTTGGAATTTATAAAAAAAACTTTTTTAAATGCGTTATAGAATCATTGGAATAAGAGTAGCGTAAGTGATATGTAGATACAATATTTAAGTTATTTATAACCCCTTTTCTGCTATGGACCACAACAATAGATGCTCATTGAAGATACATGCATCGACTGAACTGTTAAAAATACTAACTTTAAATTTAATGAAAAGTAAGCCATTGATTGTGGTCAGGTCCCTTTCTTGTGGCAAAGGGTTTTGGGACTATGGCTCTCCCGCAATCTAAATGCCCTCCTCACAGATATGAATACTGGTTAAAATCTGCACATGGGCAAAGATGCTGCTTAGTGGCTATGGACCATGATCTGAATGAAGTTTGGCCCATAGCCACTAAAACAATCTCTTCAAAGGAGTGTTTGGTTGGATCCTTCTCTGAATTGGTAGCTGTCAGTTGGGTAGTACTACTTGACCCCTTTGTAGCCCGCTTAGAGGGCTAGGGAGATCCAGAGAGGGACACTGCTTAGTAGATATGGGGTGAAATCTGCAATGATTGCCATTACCTTGGACATGGACAAGGAAGCTGCTTACTAGATAGGAGGCCAAAATATAACAAACATATGGCTTGTTGAAAACCTGAACCATGGCTCTCCAGAAATGTAAATGCCCGCCTGGACATTAAATACGGGTAAATATGGGGCTTGTTGAAAGTTGGAATGAAAAATGTGTTACACTTGGTTATGCGCTATGAACATTTTTCATTATGAAATTAACAAACCGAGAAGCTCCTTACCTCAGACAGCAAGCCTCCTCCACAGCCAACATCTAGAAGGTTCACACCTGATAGAGGACACCCAACATCATGATCATAATTCTTACTCATAAGAACATCCCTAGATGTAAACAAGGAAGTCTCTTGGTAAATAAATAGATTTCACATTATTTTGTTTTTATTTGCATTTGTTTTAAACTGGTTATTCTTTTTGTAAATGTATGGTACTATTTAAGCAACTTTCAAGCAGCAGTTTTGTCCTTACCGAAGGTTTCTACTTACTAAAACTATACCATAAAAATAAGAATTACATTGATTTGATTTAATGGTTGAATGGAAACCAACAAAAAAGGACTGTGCTGAAATTAGTCTAACAGTTTGTGACAAGTGCAGTATCAATAACAAGTGAACATCATGCTCTCTGTGAAGATTTATTTATACTGTACCTTATAAATGGAACACGTATGTCATTCATAGCATGGAGAGGTGAATAGACACCTTCTTCATCCCACCATTTCATTGACCAAGCCTGAAACTTGTTCATCTCCACAGGATCCACTGACCGGGTAGTAGTATACATCCTGCTGACAGCATGCCTACAGAATAAATTAGATATGATTTACATTAAGTGATATAATAAGCAATATAGTACACAAAAACCTAGATCAGTTGTACCATTTATTACAAAAATGAAGATCGTTTAGTTTGTAAAATTAAAAGATTTATTAAAGGGCACTATCACTTAAAAAAAAAAATATTCAATAGTATAGTTTATAGATTGGAATTTCTGATAGGCAAATGAGGTTGTGAGTATAATTGGGGGTAGAAACAAGGAAAGGGGAAGAAGCTGGAGAACAAAGGAAAGGAGAAATCTGAGAGGAAGATCTAAAGAAACAGACACACATCCCCGCACCTCTCAATAAACAGAGATTCCTGGACAGAGACACCAAAGCAAAAACGTTAAAACTCCTAGAAAGAATATACTATACACTTAGGGCCTCATTCTATTATCGGCCGTAGGAGATGCGGGGCCGCAAGGACCGGCCGCAACCTATTCTGCTATTCTATTCCCCTCCGGCCGGGGACTCCGGCAGGCTTGCGGCCGGCGCCTTGCTATCCCTTGCGGCCGCTCGCGCCGGAGGAAAGCCTTTCATCTAAAACGGCCGCAAGAGTTTCGGCCGCAAGAAAGCCCCGGTTGCTATTCTATTGCTCCGGGAACCCTCTCTGCAAGGCTAAAACCGAGCCGCAGCTTACTTGCAGGAAAAAGGTCCCGCTAGCACCAATTAAGCACATTATAAAGCCATAATAAAGCCATCCTGCACTCTGAGGAGACTAAAAAGTGATTGTAGGTGTTAGCAAAAATAGCACAACATTCCCCTACACTCAAATCCGTAAAAAAAATATTTTTTAATTTATGTCAAAAATCCATGTAAAAAGTCCAGAGTGCTTGGAGCACCTCAGACCCGCCCACGCTGCGGCCGGAAAATAAACAGTTAATGTAAACTCGGATTTGGGCTGATGTGCAAGCTTGAGAGTGGGTTACTATTAATCCTCATGTCCCCCAATATGATCCCTAGCATTTCCAGAGCTGTACAGTGCAGGCTTGAATTTATTTTTGCGTTTTAAGTTTTCTGAGCTTACGGCCGGTTGCAAGATATACGGACGGCCGTAAGGGGAGATCCTTGCAGGGCCGTATAATTGAATTCCAAGATAACGGAACCCCCGCAAGGAATCGCAGCTTTGCGGCCGATTTACGGCCGATAATAGAATGAGGCCCTTACTATTTGGAATATCCAAAACACATATAAATCTTAAACATGCATTTTACTAGAAAAAGAGTTTGCACACTTACATACCAAGAACTTCTCAAAAGATCCAGAATTCCAGTCATTTGATGAAACCAAACAAAAGAACCAGGTATGATATAAAGTATAATATTTATTTATGTTATTTCTTTTCCAATTACAATCATTGAAACATTTTGTTAATATAATATAGAATAAATCGCTATATCAATATTACCTGATATATACGATATATGACTATAACCTATGAATTATAAGCCGACATATAATTTGTACGTTTATTTTATAAATATTACAAAATATCAGCTTTTATAGCAATTTAATATATCCGATAATTAGTCGCAATGAAAAACATTTTCTCTCTTTAGTTAACGACACCATCCTAATAAGAGATAATACTATATTTAGAATATAAAATCATATGATGTTAAAAGAGTATGATAGCTTAATAAATAGATATGGGTAAACATACCAAAAACAATTAAAACCCATCTCTAATGTCATAATTTACCATATTTAATTATAGTAAGCATATTGTGTAATATCTTATTATATGATTATGTGGATAATGTAATAATAACTAACAATGTATAGCTGATGTACTTTGATATATCGGTTACCATTGTTTATACCATCTGGTTATTAAAATATACAGAATTATTATTTTTATTCATTTATAATAAATATATTCTCACACCATACAGTTCTAATATATAATATAAACGTGTAATAAGAATTCGGAAATTAGCTGACATTGGCAAATATACATTTTCAATTCATATTAAAAAAAGGTTATTGATATTAATAATATCATAAATTGCCAAAATCCACGACAGGTAATAATAATAATAATAATAATAATAATAATTGCAAACCACATACAAGATTCACATAAATCTGCAATTTAATCTTATTAGTTAAATTCCAGACTAGGATGTCACCAACTGTATAATAATGCTGAATAGTATATGTTGTATAATTCACTGTTCATGATAATTGAGCTACTTCGGGTGAATGAATGGGCATAGAGAAATGGATTAAAGGAATTAAAAGTGCAGAGAAGTATATGTCACTAATGAGGTGCACACACGTGTTCAATTAAAAATGATGGGAGTAAAATTGTAAGCCTGGCAATGCTGTTTGCCACACAATGTGAGGCTATGGGCCCTCTGAGCACCTTAGGCGCTCATTGCAAGCCTCTCACCCAGTGTACTTTAAAGGTGTCGCGCTTCAGTGTTACTGTGTTGGGTTGTGTTACTGCCTTGGGTTAGGTGTTACTGGCTTGCTTAGGGCTTATTTTTACGTCCTTCGGCCGCGTTTTTTCTTGTTTAGGCAATTCCAATCCTGAAAAAATTTCAAATATGCCTCAAATTAACTTGCAACCTCAGTCAAAGGCTCCCTGCCTCACACACAGCACAGTGGGAAAGTGAATTTGAGGCATAATTGTGTTTTTTTGGTGGTCTTTCCCGTTTCGTGGTTCAGGCGTTTTACGTGCTTCGGTCCTAAGTCCTACGGGGCACGCGATGAGTGCCACAGGCGCTCATCGCGAGCCCTGCTCTGAGCGCCTTCTGTGCTCATTGCAGCCTAAGTCCCGTGGGCCTAGCGATGAGCACATTTGGTGCTCATCACGAGGCCTGCAATGAGCGTGCCTCGCAACTGCATGCCTCAACTGCTCGCTTTGCGAGGCTCACAGTTGTGGCCCTATGGACTGCAACGTAAGCAACATTCTTGGTTAGTTGTGGGATGGATTTATATTGGTAAATGATCTGGTGGGCTGGATTTACAATAATAAATTAAATAATAAAAAAAAAAAATCTAAATATATAAATTAATTTCACATATATAGTTGTTGTAATTGCGAGTTTGTTGGTAACACTATGTTAAGAGGGGGGAGGGGGCAGACACAGAGGAGGGAGAAGGGGGTGGGAACAGACACAGGGGAGGGAGAGGGGTGTGAACAGACACAGGGGAGGGAGAAAGGTGTGAACAGACACAGGGGAGGGAGAAAGGTGTGAACAGACACAGGGGAGGGAGAGGGGGGGGGGACAGAAAGGGGTGAGAGAGTGGGGAGAGGCTCGCAATGAGCGCCAAAGGAGCTTATTGCAGGGCCCAAAAGATGCGGGTTGACTAATGACTGCAATGAGCGGCGAAGTAGAGGGGGGTGGGGGAGAACCTTGCATTGTGTGACAAACAGCATTGTCAGGCTTCAAATTGTATTGCCGTTATTTTTTACAGGCAAGTACGCTAGTATTATTTATTCTTCATGAAATAACTAATCATTTAAAAATGTACATATAAAATTGATTTAAATAATACTGTGTTTATGAGAGATGCTCCCTGGCGTTATGTGTGTGTATATTTAAAAAACAAACCAGAAAAAACACTTACGGTTTTCTTCTTGCTCCTAATACAGCCATTGAAGCACAGCTCTCTTTATGTACTGCAGAAGTCCTCACATCCGTGGTGCACAGATGACTGACTACAAACAGATAACATCATCTCACTAATAAAGACATTTACATTTAATTAGAGCCATAGAATGAGCATTAGAATCTGTGATTTTGAAGAACTAAGTGAACAAAAATAAAGCCTTCAATATATTCTATAAATGTAATTATGCTGCTATTTTGGTTTTCACTGATCTGCTGCTACTGCTGGCATAAGACTTTAAAAGCAGAGTTGCTCTCATATGTTACAATTAAAATGTGACAGTTCAAAGTGCCAGTACAATCAATAGGAAAATGGTTTGCAAAGAGACACCTAGCTGAGAAAACAGAATAAATATTAGGTAATAGACCAACTGCTGTAATTATTTTTTACTTTTTAGAACTTTTTAGGCAAGTCAAATGTAGTTTTTAAAAGATTAAATGGTAAATAAGGGCCTACATGATCTGTATCTGTTTCCTTATTCCCTACATGTCCAGATTATAGTACAGTCTTCCAACACATACATGAGCTTCCTTATGTCAGTGGGACGTCCACGGTATATAGGATGACAATTCTCAATCATCAGAGGTTATCTCAGTCCTTCACACTGTATTCATGTCTTACAAGTCTCCCATAACCCAGCACACACAAGATCACATAGATTTACCCTCAAGATATACCAACCGCAACTACACAATGCTAAGAAAAGACAGTTGGAAGTAGCTAAACATGGGGCAGATATGCAAACTAATTCATCACAAGGGGCTTCTACACACTACTTGTACTGTACCACCCACGGCCCCTGTAGTGCTGCAGCTCTGTGTGCTAGTTGTACTGTATCACCCACGCCCCCTGCAGTGCTGCAGCTCTATGTGCTAGTTGTACTGTATCACCCACGCCCCCTGCAGTGCTGCAGCTCTATGTGCTAGTTGTACTGTATCACCCACGTCCCCTGTAGTGCTGCAGCTCTATGTGCTAGTTGTACTGTATCACCCACGTCCCCTGTAGTGCTGCAGCTCTATGTGCTAGTTGTACTGTATCACCCACGCCCCCTGTAGTGCTGCAGCTCTATGTGCTAGTTGTACTGTATCACCCACGCCCCCTGCAGTGCTGCAGCTCTATGTGCTAGTTGTACTGTATCACCCACGCCCCCTGCAGTGCTGCAGCTCTATGTGCTAGTTGTACTGTATCACCCATGCCCCCTGCAGTGCTGCAGCTCTATGTGCTAGTTGTACTGTATCACCCACGTCCCCTGTAGTGCTGCAGCTCTATGTGCTAGTTGTACTGTATCACCCACGCCCCCCTGCAGTGCTGCAGCTCTATGTGCTAGTTGTACTGTATCACCCACGCCCCCTGCAGTGCTGCAGCTCTATGTGCTAGTTGTACTGTATCACCCATGCCCCCTGCAGTGCTGCAGCTCTATGTGCTAGTTGTACTGTATCACCCACGCCCCCTGCAGTGCTGCAGCTCTATGTGCTAGTTGTACTGTATCACCCACGCCCCCTGCAGTGCTGCAGCTCTATGTGCTAGTTGTACTGTATCACTCACGCCCCCTGTAGTGCTGCAGCTCTGTAGGCTAGCTGTACTGTATCACCCACGCCCCCTGTAGTGCTGCAGCTCTGTGTGCTAGTTGTACTGTATCACCCACGCCCCCTGTAGTGCTGCAGCTCTATGTGCTAGTTGTACTGTATCACACACGCCCCCTGTAGTGCTGCAGCTCTATGGGCTAGTTGTACTGTATCACACACGTCCCCTGTAGTGCTGCAGCTCTATGTGCTAGTTGTACTGTATCACCCACGTCCCCTGTAGTGCTGCAGCTCTATGTGCTAGTTGTACTGTATCACACACGTCCCCTGTAGTGCTGCAGCTCTATGTGCTAGTTGTACTGTATCACCCACGCCCCCTGCAGTGCTGCAGCTCTATGTGCTAGTTGTACTGTATCACCCACGCCCCCCTGCAGTGCTGCAGCTCTATGTGCTAGTTGTACTGTATCACCCACTTCCTGCAGTGCTGCAGCTCTATGTGCTAGTTGTACTGTATCACCCACGCCCCCTGCAGTGCTGCAGCTCTATGTGCTAGTTGTACTGTATCACCCACGCCCCCTGCAGTGCTGCAGCTCTATGTGCTAGTTGTACTGTATCACCCACGCCCCCTGCAGTGCTGCAGCTCTATGTGCTAGTTGTACTGTATCACCCTGCCCCCTGCAGTGCTGCAGCTCTATGTGCTAGTTGTACTGTATCACCCACGCCCCCTGCAGTGCTGCAGCTCTATGTGCTAGTTGTACTGCATCACTCACGCCCCCTGTAGTGCTGCAGCTCTGTGTGCTAGCTGTACTGTATCACCCACGCCCCCTGTAGTGCTGCAGCTCTGTGTGCTAGTTGTACTGTATCACACACGCCCCCTGTAGTGCTGCAGCTCTATGGGCTAGTTGTACTGTATCACACACGTCCCCTGTAGTGCTGCAGCTCTATGTGCTAGTTGTACTGTATCACCCACGTCCCCTGTAGTGCTGCAGCTCTATGTGCTAGTTGTACTGTATCACACACGTCCCCTGTAGTGCTGCAGCTCTATGTGCTAGTTGTACTGTATCACACACGCCCCCTGTAGTGCTGCAGCTCTATGTGCTAGTTATACTGTATCACTTCCTGTAGTGCTGCAGCTCTATGTGCTAGTTGTACTGCATCACCCACACCCCCTGTAGTGCTGCAGCTCTATGTGCTAGTTGTACTGTATCACCCACGCCCCCTGTAGTGCTGCAGCTCTATGTGCTAGTTATACTGTATCACTTCCTGTAGTGCTGCAGCTCTATGTGCTAGTTATACGGTATCACTTCCTGTAGTGCTGCAGCTCTATGTGCTAGTTGTACTGTATCACCCACACCCCCTGTAGTGCTGCAGCTCTATGTGCTAGTTGTACTGTATCACCCACGCCCCCCTGTAGTGCTGCAGCTCTATGTGCTAGTTGTACTGTATCACACACGCCCCCTGTAGTGCTGCAGCTCTATGTGCTAGTTATACTGTATCACTTCCTGTAGTGTTGCAGCTCTATGTGCTAGTTGTACTGTATCAGCCACACCCCCTGTAGTGCTGCAGCTCTATGTGCTAGTTGTACTGTATCACCCACGCCCCCTGTAGTGCTGCAGCTCTATGTGCTAGTTATACTGTATCACTTCCTGTAGTGCTGCAGCTCTATGTGCTAGTTGTACTGTATCACACACGTCCCCTGTAGTGCTGCAGCTCTATGTGCTAGTTATACTGTATCACTTCCTGTAGTGCTGCAGCTCTATGTGCTAGTTGTACTGTATCACCCACGCCCCCTGTAGTGCTGCAGCTCTGTGTGCTAGCTGTACTGTATCACCCACGCCCCCTGCAGTGCTGCAGCTCTATGTGCTAGTTGTACTGTATCACCCACGCCCCCTGTAGTGCTGCTGCTCTGTGTGCTAGCTGTACTGTATCACACACGCCCCCTGTAGTGCTGCAGCTCTATGGGCTAGTTGTACTGTATCACACACGTCCCCTGTAGTGCTGCAGCTCTGTGTGCTAGCTGTACTGTATCACCCACGCCCCCTGTAGTGCTGCAGCTCTATGTGCTAGTTGTACTGTATCACCCACGCCCCCTGTAGTGCTGCAGCTCTATGTGTACACTCTCATTACCTGAGCTGTAGGCTCTGTGCTGCCTCCTGATAGCTCGCAGTACAGGGGATGCAAACTGATGGCTCAACCAGGACATGGTGTAGTAAGGACTAGAACACAACTAATGACACTTCCCTCCGGTGCACAGCACAATGTGTCATGTACAACTTCTGTGCTAACAATTCACTGGAGCAAATATTCTCTAGCACGCGCACGCAAGCTCAGTGTTGCAGGTCCTGAAAGGACCATACATTACAATTGCCTTGAAAATACGCCTGCCACTAATACAATCAATTTGCAACTGTTTATTCTATTCTCATAAAATTTTACCCCAAAGTAAAATTAGAATATGTTATGTATTACCACGACCAATATATTATGTGTAAGTATGCACACACACAAGGATAAACCACATGTGACATGTAATACATAGGTCACATAGCTAGGTATTTAATGTACAGTCTTCTCAGACGTTGCCTAGTTGAGGAAAGGAAAAAGCAGATCATAAGAGGTCTAGAGATAAAGATGGAAATCGGGCAATATGTTGAAACGCAATAAAAAGGGGTATACGGGTATTTTCACATAAAACGTCATTTATCGCCCTGTAAAGACTCGTAGGCTGAGAGCTGACAGCTTTGGTGCGTGCTCTGGAGTTAATTTCCCAAACAGCCCTCTGAGCACGGTCGTTGTGCACGAGCTTGCTGTTCAAAACTTCTGAGGAGAGAACATATTTGGACACATGATATACAGTACAAGCTCTCCTGAAAGCATGGTGACGGTGTATAGGACTATGAGGCAGAGTCTGTGTGTTACTGCACAGGGCATGTTATTGTAATTAGTATAGAAGGACAGACACTGAAGGTTACCCCATAGCTATATCCCAGTGTAACCCTGTCTGGGGTGTTTCGTAGTCGGACATTGATCTGTCCAGATCATTTTATCTGGACATTAACTAAAGGATTGCATTGGTTCATATATCCGACCTTACATGCTGGTGTCTTACTAAGTATCCGTCATTGTGTAAACGTCCTTCATGTGTCCTTGTGAGTGACTATACTAAACATGGACATGCATGTACCCATAAAATAAGGATTACTGGCCCTCGCTGAATACTCATAAATATATTTGTAATTTATTTTACATAAATAATTGCATGGGGTCCTTGGAATATGCCCGCACAGATGTTAAGAGATCTCTGGGTAATATTCGGACATGGAGCCAATTTTGGGGTAATATGGAGGGCCGCAATGTGGGGTTTTGTGGCACAGCAAAGGCAATGTGAGGTTTTGTGGCACAGCAAAGGCAATGTGAGATTTTGTGGCACAGCAAAGGCAATGTGAGGTTTTGTGGCACAGCAAAGGCAATGTGAGGTTTTGTGGCACAGCAAAGGCAATGTGAGATTTTGTGGCACAGCAAAGGCAATGTGAGATTTTGTGGCACAGCAAAGGCAATGTGAGATTTTGCGGTAAAGCAAAGGCAATGTGAGATTTTGTGGCACAGCAAAGGCAATGTGGGGTTTTGTGGGAGCCATTTTGTGCTAAGCTATTTATTAGATTTGTTACAGAATATAGTGCTGTAAACATGCTCATTATCTCACATGCTTAGTAATGGCTTATTTTATTATTTTTCTGCTTCTTGTGCTTTGTCCTTTATTTCTGAGTTAAACTTTTACATGTTTCGAACAAAAGTAAGGCGGTATGTGTATATTTGTCATATGTTGATTTAACATGGTATTTATATGTATACTAGAAAATTGCCCGTAAAAAAATGACGGATATGACATTTTAAGGCTGGCAATGTTTGCCACCTTGTGTCTCCTTTTCCACCTCTCCCTCTCCTGTACCTCCTTTTCCCCCTCTCCCTCTCCCTTCCCTGTGTCACCTTTCCCCCTCTCCCTTTCCCCCACCACGAATCTATCCTGTTACATGTACACAAGGGAAAGCAAGCGCTGGGAAGCTGTGGAGGTCGTGATGTAGCTGAGTAACATACTGTGAGATGCTGTGCTGCCCTGTACTAACCCTAACCCCCTACACCAGTTACCAACCCTAACTACTTACACCAGTTGCCAACCCTAACCCCCTACACCACTTACCGACCCTAACCCCCTACACTAGTTACTGTGCCTAACCATAACCCCCTACACCACTTACCGGCCTTAACCCTCTTAGCCTAACCCTATCCCCGTAAAACTAACATCCTAGCCCTAAGGCCCTATCAACCACCCCCCCCCCCCCCCCCAACCCTGTAAGCCTAACCCAAAAAACCCTAACCCACTTTCCGGCCACTTAGAGACAGCTACATTGGCGGCTTCCCGTCGCTTGCTTTCCCGTACATACATATAACAGGATGTCTCCTTCCCCCTCCTCTTCCACCCTTGTGTCTCTGTTCCTGCTCCTCCTTCCCTTGTGTCTCTTACCTGGTTCCATACCCTGCCAGTAGCTTGTGCCCCGTACTCACAGTCTACTCCTCCTCTGGATCATACCGCACATTGCGCATTCCACCGACTGCGTGATGACCAGCTTGATCCCGAAAGTGTTCCGGCCGAAGGACGGGATCCTCAGAGGAGGAGACGGTGGTGAGTACAGGCCACAAGCTACTGGCAGGGTTTGGAACCAGGTACGGCAGAGGGGGAGATGAGACGCAGAGGGGGATGAGAGAGGCGTGACATACATCGTAAGCGTTACGAACAACCCCGCAGATCCACAACTATATATGTGGGGTATTTTTTTTTATTTTTTTATTGAGATAACAAAATAAAGTACAGTCATATCTACATACTTACAAAATTAAAACATAAAATACAACCAAAAACTAACACAATTACATGCACCATATCACATAATCCTTGGTATTTACAGTGCACAGGATCCCCTTGCAGTCCCTACGTCCCGACCTATTAACTTATTATACATTACGAGAGTAGTCATCCACTTTTCCCACTTAATTTTGTCCTTATTACTCCTATCCAAAGAAACTCTCAATCTACCTATTCCTTTCAATTTATAATTACAATACCGTTCCAAGTAGGGATAATTCCCTCTTTCCATTTCCGGGCTATTAGCCATTTAGCTACTATTACTATATTAATAATAACTGCTTTTATACTAGCTCCAAAGTGGGATGGAAGTACAGTAAAACCTCCGTTATCCGTCACCCACGGGGACTCCCTATTACCGGATAACTAGTTGCCGGTTAATCTAAACAACCCTTAAACCCCCCAATACCCCTCAAAATGCATTTAAAAGGGCATTAGCACCTAAACTGGGCCATTTAGGGCCCCAAAAAAACAATTAGAAAAAGTTAGCTTTTTTTTTTTGGTCTTGAACTGCCGGATAGTGCCGGTTGGGGAATTGGTGCCGGTTGCTTGAGAGTCCCGGTTAGTAGAGTGCCAGATAACCGGGATTCTACTGTATATTAAACAACACTACTTCTGGAGAAAGTTTGATGACCTCTATACAAATAATAGAAATATTTGAAATACAGGTTGTCCAAATCTTTGGGCAAAACCACCACATGTGAGATTGCGTACCTATATGGCCACAATCCCTCCAACATTGTGTATTGTATTCTTGGGCAATCTTATGATTTTTTTTTGGATCATAATACCATCTTTGAGCAATTTTAAAGTTTACTTCCCTAAATGGCACACAGACTAAGTTAGTATGAGCAACTTGTAGTGCCTTAAACCATACCTCTTTTGAGCATTGAAAGCCTAATTCCTCCTCCCACAACGTCATTGGCAGAGTCTTTCCAGGAGGAATTGCAGATTGCAAGAACCCTCTACATTTAGAGATAATATATTTAAAACCATCACTCCTCAATCTTTGTTCAAAATGCGTTAAATCTCTTTGAGGTAACGATTTATCTACTACTTTTCCAACCTGTGTCTTCAGTGCATTATAATGCAACCAGAGTGGAACACCTCTTTCCTTTTTTACATTTTCAAAAAGTTCAAATTCCTTATTTCTATAGATGTCCCTTACCGATATTATGTTCCATTGAGTCCAGTTTATATTCTCTCCCTGGTTCATTTTGTTGTCCAAGTAGGATAATGTCTCCGGCGAGGGGAAAGGAACCAAGTTACATCTCTTATTTATACTGAACCAACTTCTAAGACAAAATCTAGTAACCGGTAGATAATTACTAATACCTTTTTTATCCAATGTTTTAGTCCATATAATATTACTCAAATTTGAGTTAGTTACCAAAAAAGATTCTATTTATAAGAATTTCAACTCGTGGTTTCCATAAAATAATCTAAGAGTATGATGGAGGGCAGTTGCTGGGAAATATTGTCCACAGTTCAGAGTACCAAGACCCCCTTCCCAGTAATTCCTATTTAGGATTTATTTATCAATTCTAATGTTACCTGTTTTATTAATAAACGTATCTATTTTGACCTGAAATCTCTTGAGTTCCTCTTTTGGGACCGCTATTGTGATACATCTGAAAAGATATAAAACTTTCGGTAGTACAAACATTTTGACCGCCGTTAATCTGCCTAGCCAGAACAGGTTTAACTTGCTCCAGGTATGCAATACTACTCTAATGTTATTGAATATTTTATTGTAATTCTTCTTAATTATATCATGCCAACACAATGAAAATTCAATACCCAGATGTGAAAAGTGATTAAAAGACCAATCAAAATCATAGGTATCCTTTAGTTGCCTTTTAGTGGTATTGTCTAAATTAAACATCAATACCTGTGTCTTACTATGATTGATTTTGTAATATGATATAGAGCCATATTGGTAGATTATCTTTAATACGTTTTCTACTGAAGTAACGGGATCTGATGTGTTAATAATCACATCATCCGCGAATAATGTTATTTTAGTATTTATTTCCCCGATTACAACACCTTTTGATGTTAATATCGTTTCAAATTTTTTCAGCCAATGGTTCCATAACTAAGGAAAGAATGAGAGAGGAAAGTGGACACCCTTGTCTGGAATCGCTGGAGATGGAAAAACTATCCGTCTCAAACCCTGGTCCACTTATAAAGGTATAATTGTTAGAATAGAGAGCCATAATACCCTTAATGACCCCCTCTCCCAGCCCAAATTTACGTAGGATCAACTCAAGAACCTCCCAATTTAGGCGGTCAAATGCCTTTTCTGCGTCAATATCTAACGCTAGAAAAGGAATATTTTCCACTCTACAAAAGTCTACGGCCTCAAACAATTTTCTCGTATTATCAAGGCCTTGACGCTCCTTTACAAACCCTGATTGGTCATAGTTAATTAAATCTTTTATTACCATGGTTAGCCGATTTGCTAGAATTATAGAGTAAAGTTTAATATCAATATTTAAAAGCGATATCGGTCTGTAAATAGAGCACATATTCTGAGCTTTCCCCTCTTTATGGATTGTAACAATTACGGCCTGTAGCGATTCAGCAGGAGCTGAGCCTGATAGATTGATTTCATTAAAGGTATTCATAAGGTGACTACTCAGTATATGTGATAGATACTTTAGTGATTTTTCTATGCATTAGCCACAAATCCATATTTTTTCAGTAGACCCTGCAGATTCAACACATACATACTGTTTTGGGCTGTCATCTGACAGATTATTAGAATTGTTGGGGAAATAATACAAATATCGTTACATTTTTACCATATATATATATATATATATATATAAGTTAGCACTCTTTCCAGTTAGTGTGGTATTTGGCTGGGATATAAGCATTAAACCAGTATTTTCCATTTTTATAAGACATAAGTTTATGAAATGGTTTACAAAGTATACATGACCCATGAATTGGCACTTTCAGTTAAGAGACAGCACAGCTTTCAGTCATAATAAATATGTATTTTCACTCATCCCCAAGGTCAGACCTTGCCCTTTGTGCAGAACATAGAAATAAAGTATTTTCTTGCACATCTAGAAGTGACGTACCAAAACATGCTTGATAAGTAAGGATCACATGTGCTATAACCTTATTGGATATCATATATAAATAACATGTTATTTGTTGTTGGTGGGAATGTCTCATTCTCCTAGAAGGGATAATGGATTATCCTATTGTCTTTATGTAAACAATATTAAGCTGTGTGTTCAGTCAGTCAGTGGCAGCCATTTTGGATGCTTTTGCTACTGATCCACATTTTTTGTCAAAATAAACTCTAATAATGATAAAATTACCAGAGGACTCTGTTTTTTGTTACCATGACTGGGGGTTGGAATACAAAGTAGTTTGAGTATGGGGATTTGTCCTAAACATAATGCAACGTAAAGGACTATTTTTTCATCAAATATTAAGAGAGTGCATGGTAATAAAAAGTGTAGCTTTTGTTTTACACCATCATTATAATCTTTATGATAGCACTTTTAGAATAATTTCAGCTTTCCAAAACCACAAGAAATATGGACGATTCACATATTTCATTATTTGTAAAAATTGGTGCTTGAAAATGGGGGGTGCCTGAATTAAGACTTCTCAGTGCCCAAATAATAGTTGTTTTGTTAAGGAATTGCCAGTGCAAAGGCATCCACCTGCTAGCTGAGGACTATGGATACTTCCCAACCTTTTTAAATAATGGTCTCATGACTCTTAGCAAGAGACAGGGGTCTCATACTAAGTTGTGGACAGGAAACATTGTTTTTTCTTTGTTCATCAATCAGTTAGTAATTTTGTGCTTGTCAGAGGTCTGATTAGTTTGTTTATGTGTGCTGAACAGTGTGCTAGTATCTATATTATTATGTCTTAGTATTTAATCACATATTATAATTGTCCTGCTACGAATCGTCGTCACACTGTTTGCGTGGTCCGTACGATTAAGCGGCCTTAGCGATGAGCGCTGCAGGCGTTGCGCGAGGCGAGCCGTTAAACCGTAGCACTTTGGCAATGAGCGCCACAGGCGCTCATTGCAGGCAAACCTCGCATAGCGAGGCGAGCCGTTCAACCGTAGCAAAAAAATACGGCCACAACTCGCAAACATGAAAAAAATACAAACACAATAAATACACACAGCACATACATAAAAAGCTTACCGACAGCAAGAGGGAGCATCCACGACCTCAGAAAAACAAGTTACACCTTCATTTAGCTCCAAATAAAAGAGTTTAGACACTAAAAAATTCTCGAAGCGACAGAAAAAATGGAGGCCGAACAAAATGAAAACGAGGCTACAGCACTCTAACCACGGATAACACTTAAGGATAATCTGCAAAGACGCATACCACACATAACCCGCCATTTTACGATAATGCGGAAGTACACAACTACACTAACGGGTTTTGGCTCGCGCACGCACACTATTACATTGCACACGTTCATCACGCTTACACAGCACCTCCACACCACTAATACTGCAGCAACATCAACACAGATTGCCAGCTCTTCAACACAATGCTTCAAAATAGGTAAAGTATATTCATTTATTAATTTGTATTATATATTTCAGTAGTACACACAAAACACCATTAGCTACCTTACAATTCCATATGTATATTAATAACTAAACAACTTTACAAACATACACATCTCATTGCCGTCATTTTTTGACGGGCAATACGCTAGTCACATATATAGTTGTCGTACTTCCGAATGTTGGTCACGCAATGTTAAAAGTTAGTCATGCGAGAAGTTACGGGTTTGACGGGGGCTGCAATGAGTGCTGGCGGTGCTCCTTGCAGGCCTCGCAATTAGTGGCGAAGGCGCTCATCGTGAGGCCCAGACGTGACTGGCTTGAGGTGCCTGCAATGAGCGGCGAAGGCGCTCATTGCAAGGCCCTACGTGATTGGCTTGACAGGCCTGCAATGAGTGCCAAAGGCACTCATTGCGGGGCTTGCAATGTTCGTGACTGGCTTAATTTAGTGGGGAGGAAAGAAACACAGGAGGGAGTGGGGGGGGGGGGGGCAGGCACAGGGGTGAGAGAAGGGGAAAGAGACACAGGGAAGGGAGATAAGGGGGGAAAAAACCCGGGAGAGGGTCAAAGAGACACGGGTGGGGAGAGGTTCGCAGTGAGCACTGAAGGTGCTCATTGCAAAGCTAGAAAGTTGCGGTTGGCCGAGGCCTGCGGGGCTCGCAATGAGTGGTGCGGGGGCTTGCAATGAGTGTCGAAGGTCAAAGGCGCTCATTGCGGGGCACAAAAGTTGCTGGTTGGCCGATGCCTCATCGAGAGGCGCTTATCGCAAGGCCCTCAAGTTAGAGGGGGGGAGAACCTTGCATTGTGTGGCAAACAGCATTGCCAGGCTTCAAATGTTATTGCCGTCATTTTTGACGGTCAAGTCGCTAGTAGTATATTAGGCCAGTGTCAGTATGTATGTAAAGGTGAAAATATGTGTTTGTGTGAGTATACAGTATGACCGTAACACTTTGGGTTTCTAAAAATTATTGTAAATGCGGTACCTCCATGAAAGCATTTAATGATATGGCGTTTATTTACTGTGGATATATCAAATTCTTTTTCTACACTTCGCATAGAGAAGCAAATTGTTCACCAGACTTTAGTCAATGTTATCAAAAATGTATGAAGAAATCTGTACATATTACATAGCGACCAGCGATAAATTGAAAAACTCTATGGGGATCAAATAATACAGGTGTATGTGTATAAAACAGTTAAGAATACCTGTTTTTGGTATATAATGTAAAGGTATGCAATGAATACATGTTTGTGATATGCAAAAGGGTATATATACCATTATATAAATACACTCACTTTATATATATATATATATATATATATATATATATATATATATATATATATATAATCACATATATAGTTGTCGTAATTGAGGGGTTGCCCAAGGTTCTTGGTAATGCAATGTTAAAATTGCGGGCTCCGCAACTGCAAGCCTCGCAAAGCGAGACGAGCCATTACGGTCCGTGGGAGGCCCGCGGGACATAGGCTGCAATGAGCACCAAAGGCTCATCACCAGCTGCGCTGCTGGGCTTCTCTGCAATGAGCGCCAAAGGCTCATCGCCAGCGGTGCAACTGGGCTTTGCTGCAATGGGCTCCAAAGGTGCTCAGAGGGGCCATAGCCTTGCATTGTGTGGCAAACAGCATTGCCAGGCTTCAAATTGTATTCCCATCATTTTTGACGGTCAAGTCGCTAGTATATATATATTTATATTGTGATGCTCAGAACCTAGAGAGTTTGCTTGAGTAATGTGCCTAGGCCTGAGATGACAAGTTCCTACCCTGCACATCCCAGTTGGACATATATTGTGTATGATTGGATATTAATTGTGTTTCATGTTACAGGTATTGCTGTAAATAACATTATTTATCCTGTAAGAGCTTGAGGTGTGGACATGTTAGAAGGGGGTTTTGTGCATTGTGCTTTTACACACACACACAAACTACTGGTATATAAGAAGAAAAAAAACTATATAAGATGCTTTGCAGATGGACAGCTCTGCAGAATATTGCAATTAAATGCATAGCTCCCATCTGCCCAGACCAGCCAGCTGGCTTATCCTTCAGTGAAGTGCTAAGCCAACACTAACATGTAGTCATGCATTCCTAAAACAATTAAGAATGCACATTGTCGTGATTGGGGAATCTTAACTTATATGTAGGTTGACATACAATGGTTTAAAAAATGCACAAGTCTCTGAATGATTGTTCTCCACTGGAGAAACTATAAATATGTCCATAGTTCATAATAAAAGTGGTCAGTTCAGTTTTTCACATAAACAAGGTGGGAGACCATTTACTGTGTGCCTGTATCCTGAGTGGGGAGTGCTCCTGTTCTGAGACCACTGTCTTCAAGAGATTTCAAAGATGGAGAGCTACTTTGCCTGAGGACATTACTACAGAACAAGCGATGGCTTCCAGAGAAAATCAGCAAGGAGGTGATGAGTGAAACGAGGTAGGAACCTAGGCAGAAAGAAATGAGGGTATGTCCTCCCAGTTGAAAGTGGCTTGCCAGATTATTAAGTACTTTTCTGAAGATAAGGATACTATAGATGGCTTTCTCGAGGAGTTTGAACAACAGTGTGATCTACATTAGCTACAGTCTAGAGAATAGATCAAACTGTTGGTCACCAGACTTACTGGGAGAGCCAGTGAAGCATACAGAGCCATATCAAGAGATCAGGCCAGAGATTACCTTCAGGTGCGACAGGTATTGCTAGCCAGATATGCCATTACTCCTGAAACCTTTATGAAAAGACTTAGGACTGAAAACAAGGGGTCACATATGCTGAGGTGATGTGTCGCATGATGCTTGCTTGTCAAAGCTGGTGGAAAGCAAAGGGAGCCATCACTGCAGAGAAGGTTCTGGATGTGGTCTTAATGGAACAATTGTTGTATATCTGCCTGACAAGGTTGCGGGCATTGCTTCTAGACCAAGAACCCACTACTGGAGAGATGGCAGCCTGGGTGGCAGACCATTTTGTGGCCACCAGAGGAGAAGTGATTTTGCAGGAGGTTCCATCTGTTTCCTATAAAACGGAGATTTCCGGTAGTGGGAGCCACTTTCCTGGGACAGGGGTGAGATGCTCTGGCACCCTTACCAGATCTAAGGGGTCACATGAGATGGTCTTTCTCCCCACTGCAGCCAATGGCACATGTCCAGGGTTCAGGGGGGACTGTTAAGGGTGCCACCAGCCAGGGCATTTATGCAGAGATTGCTCCAACATACCACCAAGGAAAGAGGATACAGCTGCCAGACCGGTACACTTTTGGGGAGAGTGAGCCCTGGCTACAGGTGACTCGGGCGCAGCTCAGGCCGCGCCAGAAGCAGCAGAATGGTATGTGGACATCCATACCCTTCTAAAGGACCAGAAAAAAGCCAGGGACAAATTTTTTAGCAGTGGCGCAAAGTCTCTACGTACAGAGACACAGGCACTGCAGTTACTGTAATCCACAATGACCTAGTACCACATGCTGCGCTTTTACCAAAACAGATCATGGTCATGGTGGCTGGAGGAACCAAGTTTCCCATCCTAGTTGCCCGTGTGCATTTGCATTGGGGCACTGGGAAAGCGATAAGAAAGGTGGAGGCCTGCCTACAGAAGTAATGTTGGGAAATGACCTAGGATATATGGAGAGTTGGTATGTGCACCCTCGGACCAGAGCGCAAACAGCCAGGGCAGCAATGGCCACCACTGAGAAACAGCATCATATGGAATATCCAGAACCTAGGGTAAATCCATTGTCTGCTAAGGGACTAGGAGGGAGTTGGACTAGTCTAGAGGAGTTAAGGGCAGAGCGGAGACAGAATTAGATTTTTTCGGGTGCAAGAGGTAGGGCTGAGTGACAGGAACAGAGTCCTGGGGAAGATAGGTATGAGTGGGATAGAGAATTGCTATACAGAGTGACTGCAGAAACTGAGGAACAGAGAGGTAAGGAACCCAGTAGGCAGATAGTAATCCCTCAGAAGTATAGGTAGCGAATGAGGTACATTTAGCTGGGCATTTTGGTATAATGGAAGCATTAATGCTAGTAGCCAATCCACAAGATAAATTCCAGGCCATCTGGGAAGTTCCTTTTCCTGTCACAAAAAAAATAAATCCACACACGTATGTGGTGATGGCAGAGGAGGATAGGAAAGTCAACAGAATAGCCCATTAAAACTCTATCATAGAAGAGCTCAGAACCTGCTAGCCATCTGTTTACCTACAGAAAGTGAGGAGGGACAGTTGCCAGACATGTTAGCTCCAGCAGAGCAAAATGCTCTGCTTTTACGCATGCACAAACAGGGGCTTTGGGATGCACCCCAGTGAGAGCTATAGTAAAAACAATAAAGATGCTCTGCAGATGGACAACTCTGCAGAAAATAGCAATTAAACACATTGCTTCCACCTGCCCAGCCTAGCCAGCGGACTTATCCTTCAGTCAAGTGCTAAGTCAACACTCTTGAGAGAGTGACAGAGCAGATGCTGTATTGCACATATACCTGAGATGCTCTGTATGACATGTAGGCATGAGTTCCTAAGGCAACTAAGAATGCACACTGTCGTGATCTTCATTTACATGTAGGTTTACACTTAACCATTGGTTACCAAAAATGCACAATTCTCTGAATTTTTGTTCTCAACTGGAGAAACTGTCAGTTTTGGTTTTCGCATAAACACGGTGTGAGACTATTTACTGTGTGCCTGCATCCTGAGTGGTGAGTTGTCCTGTTCTGAGATCACTGATATCCTGCCTGCATTATCATCTGCACATATTCCTGGGTGTTGTTTCTATCCTGAAGCCATATTTTGTGCCAGAGGTAACAAGAACTGCTGGGAGAGGTTTGAACTATGTTCTTATTAAGCCCCACTGAAGAAGCAGGTCATGATATATATATATATATATATATATATATATATATATAGTGGCAGTGTGCCCCCCAGAGGTCAGTGTAAGCTGGAGAGCTTTAGGTATTTCTCTCCAGGAGGGATGGAGTTAACTCCTAAGTGCTACAAACGAAAACACGTGTGGCCTACCTTGGAGAGATGGGTGTGGCTCCCAATCAGGCTTGGCTGGCTTGCCTGAGACAGTAAGTTCTGAGGCAGGAGTGGAGACATCTGCCATCTCAGAGACTCAGTTTGAGAGAGACTGTTGGGGTGGGGAGACACCAGTACAGAGAGAAGCTGCATTTAGATTATGCACCAGCACTCTGGTGAACAGGAAAGTTCACCTCCAGAGCTGCCTTAAAGGAATGCCTTGCATGCAAACCCAGAGAGACTCGCTTACTGCAACCAGGAACCGACAGCCTGCTCAGGACAAGGAGGCTGTAAAGGCCTTAATGCTGGCTACTGCGACACAGCAAGAAATGAATAAAACGCGGGCAGAACAGGCCTATATGAGACAGGCCACTGCAAACCGGAAAGAGGTCACAGCCTGTTTGAAAGATGCAACAGAGAAATGGCAAATGGAAAGAGTCAAATGGAAGTGAGAAACTTTGGAAGCACAGAAAGCGCAGCTGCAGCAACTGAGCTCTGAAAGTAACTCGGTCGCTTCAATATTAAGTGGAAGCATTAATTCAAATTGCTTCTTAAAGAAGAATGCAAGTAAGGATTATGTTGAAACATACCTCTTGAATTTTGAGCGAATTGCAACTAGGGAAAGTTGGCCTTACAAAGATTGGGCCATGGCCCCTATCTGTGTGGAGAAGCTCAGAAAGTATACAGTATTTTGGATGAGGAAAAGGCAACAAATGATTGAGTTCTGAAAGAAGAAATCCTTTATCGAGTTGGAGTAAACAGAGTACAGAGTTTGCCGTTAAGGAAACGTTTTGACGGGCGTGCTTATCACTACCCAAGAGGCATGTTTATCTGCCCACGTTCAAACTACAGTTTCCCTGTTGAAGGATTGTAAATCAGGAGTTAGAGACCTGTTGGATGGCAGAGAAAGAGCAAGAAGCCACGACGTTCAGTACTAAGAAAAATAACCAAATTGTGGGAGCAGCTAATGAGACTGCTGGGACAGCAAGAGAGACTGCAGGAGCTACAAAAGTTATGGCAGAGAACGGGAAAGAGACTGCAGAGATGACAAAAGAGACACCTGATACGTCAAAAAAGACTGTAAAAGAGACCGCTGAAACCGTAAAAGAGAATGCTGGCGCAGCTAACAAATCTTTGCCCCTGACCTTGGAGCAAGATGATGATGATATAAAAGTGACTGAAGTTATGAGCAAATGTCAAAGAGAAAAGGACAAGGTTTTGTCACTTACTGGGAGCAAAACCAGCCTCAGTGTGAAGCATGCTGATTAAGGCATTGGGGAAGATTTGAACCCAAATATATGCAGAATCCTTATGGGTAAGAGTAGTGAAGGAATCTTCATAATAAACCTGGATAGACCCAGCCGCTTGTCCCTGGGGAATACTCCTGAGGGGGAGGATGATACGAAAGAAGGACAGAGTCTGTCAAAGATCTCTGACCCAGAGAAAGTGGAGATTAAACAGATGATTGCAGACAGTGTTCTTACAAAGGAACTCTGTCCTAATTGTGATGAAAAAACTGGAATCCTTTCTACAGTGAAAGATAAGGAAGATATGAGCATGGAGATGTGATCCAATAAAATTGTAATATATCCCGAGAGTTCTCTGTCTCAGAAAGTGGAGATTAAACAGATGATTGCAGCCAGTGTTCTTACAAAGGAACTCTGTCCTAATTGTGATGAAGAAACTGGAATCCTTTCTACAGTGAAAGATAAGGAAGATATGAGCATGGAGATGTGATCCAATACAATTGTAATATATCCCGAGAGTTCTCTGTCTCAGGCGGCAATAAAACAAAGAGCTACGGACAAGGAGAAACAAGAGGGAAAACAAATACAGCAAGAAGTAAATATGAACTGTATCCCAATGGGTCTGATAAAGCCTGCAATAGAAAACAGACAAATGGCTACGAATATGAAGGGTATTAGGATGATGCCACAGTACATTCCTGAATGGCAAAGGAAAACTGAGTTTGAGGAAAAACAGAATGTCCTACAAGAAGAAGACACAGGTGTCTTTTTGGGAGCCAAGGAAGAGCCCTCCAATGCATAAGATGAATGAGAATGTTATGCAGGAGCTGCCTCACAATGGCAAACAGGAGAAGCGATATTTGGTCCACAGGAGCAGAGGAAGACCGATCCGTCTGATATGGAGATACAGTTGGCTCAGAGTGATACAGATTGGTAGCAAAGAATCCGCTTTTATCAGAACCCAACCCCAACCTCCATCTGGTAAATGGGAGGAGCAATGGAGTGAGGGAAAAAGTTTGCAAGAGAAGATGTTTCATAAAATGGAGAATGCAGAGTAAGCCTGGAGATGGCAGAGCTAAGAATAGAGATTGAGAGCAGAGAGGCAAAAATACAAAGTCAAGGCACAGAAGCTTGACAAAGCGCTACTGAAACAGGAGGCCATAATCACTAATAGAGAGGATGAGTTGATGAAGAAACCGATGACCATAATGATTTAACCCAAAGCTTCACAACAGGGCTTACAGAGAGGACATCCTGAGACTACCCTGAAATGGTCAGGAAGCAGAGGACTAGAGGCCTTCTGAACTTCTATGGACACTTGGGATATGGAACAAGTTCTATGAAAACAATTGAAAAAACAGTAGAGAAAAATGGTGGTGATGTTCCTATGAGTCTGAAGATGAGAGTATTTGTGGATGAGATGGCTGGAAGAAAGGATACAGCAGCAAGATTGCAGTCTGCCTGGAACGGAAGGTACGTTGGCTTGCATATACGGCCTCATTGCGAAATCCCTCAACCCCATGTTGTTGAGCTGAGAGGGAGGTTGTGTGGCAGTTGTGAGACAGAAGTGGAGAGATGGGTGTGGCTCCTAATCAGGCTTGGCTGGCTGGCCTGAGACAAGAAGTTTTGAGGCAGGAGTGGAGACATCTGCCATCTTGATAAGAGTCCATGGGACTGAAAGAGACACAGACAGTTTGCCTGTGTGGTACTGCAAGTCACAGAGGGAGAGCCTCAGTTTGAGAGAGACTGTGAACACAGGAAGTGTTGGACTGACACCGGTACAGAGAGAAGCTGCATTTAGATTATGCATCAGCACACTGGTGAATAGGGAAGTTTACCTTCAGACCTGCCTTAAAGGAATGCCTTCCATACAAAGCCAGAGAGACTCAGGTACTGCAACCAGGAACCGACAGCCCAGTGAAGGGACTGTATATTGAATCATATTTCTTACTGACATGTAAGCACTACTTATTAAGGGTCCCTGTGAAGAGGGAGGACCAGAGCTTTACCCACTATATTGGGTTGTAACCATGGAACAGTGTCCTGCAGAAAACAGATACCGAAAGAGTGCATGCCGAGAAGATACTTCTTTATTGTTTTCAGATGTTTCCCCTGAGGCAGACAAGCTGCCCAGGCATAGAGAGGGTGTTCCTGCAAGGGAGGAAGGACATAAATGTAGATGTTTATTTCATCAACCGTTTTGTTTATTAAATACGGTCTCCTGCACTACACCCTTGTTGCTTCTGGGTGGAAACAATAGCCAAAATGACGTCTGCCACAATATATATATATATATATATATATATATATATATATATATATATATATATTTCATGCAACAATCATTTATAATATGGTGGGCAAAAGAGCGATAAAAGCCCTCCACCGTACAGTAGTACAGTAAATAAAAAGTACATCTGTGTTCACATTTGAATATCTACACAGCTTTAATGCAAAGCCAAGGTTGGAATAAACACAGGCTGAGTATCCAATCCATGTACAGCTGTTTCAAGCTTACTGGCTATCATCAGCATGGAGCGGGATCTCAGCCTGTGTTGTGGAAATTATGAGTAAGTAGTTCACCACAACAATCATTTATAATATGGTGGGCAAAAGAGCGATAGAAGCCCTTTACCATTGTGGCCACATTTGTGTGTCCCAGCTCAACTTCCCAGAATGCAGTGTAATAACTGTTTTTCCCTGAACTCTGAGCTGGAGGCAGGTTTTTTAACTTGCTTTAGACATTCAAATGTGGACACAGATGTTCTTTTTATTTACTATATTTCATGCTAAATAGATTAATTAACTCACACTTATATTAAAATAAATGTGTTTGTGATAAATATATGTTTAAAATCTAAATTAAATTAGATTCAGCCTAATGGGGGATGAGAAATTATTTCTGAAAATCAACCAGTTCTTACCACCAACAGAACCAGACAAAATGACACAATACAAAGAAAAATGTAATTTTAGATAGAATAGATATGTGAAGCTTTGTATTTAGATTCTGGTAATGAGCAAACAATCACTGGTTATCAACTTAAAAAATTAAATACAAGAACTGAGCAGTAACATTTCATATCACAAAATTAAATTATAAGGTTAATTTTCTATTGTTAATTTGGAAAAATGCTTAACCAAAATACTAGAAAACACTGGAACTACTAATCCACTGAAAGAGAACATAAACTAAATGAATCAGTCACTATATTACTCTCTGATGACAATCAACTAAGTATACAATTGAGAGTATAAGCTATAAAGAAGGAAAAACATATGTCCCTCAAAGGGATCCTTCATTGTGGAAGACGGTACCCCAGATTTACGGTGCGTGATGCATGTGCGCCCACGCATGGGCGCCGACGCATGCTTGCACACACCAAAGGGCGCCGGAAATAGTGCGGCCCAACATCAGCACGGCCCTCACATCTCTCCCACTCTATACAGCAGGTCAGGTCTCCTCATCCCAATCCCACTCCATCTTAATCCCACTCCATTTTACCCACCTATTCTATCCTCTATCTCTCCTTCTCTCCTCTTGTTTATTCCTCCCATTCTGTCTCATTCTCTAGCCTCTTACTTTTCTCTGTTCCTCTTCCCTCTCTATCCCCCTCAATCCTCTGTTTATTTTCATTCTCTCCTGCTCTATCCTTCGTCTGTTTCTCTTCCCTCTCTATCCCCCCTTCTCCGTGGAAAGATATATATATATATATAAATAATAATATATACACAGAGGTATGATTTATATAGAGAGGGAAGAGGAACGATAGAGCAGGAGAGAATGTTAATGGACAGAGGATAGAGATGGAAAGAGAAAAGTAAGAGGCTGAAGAATGAGATAGAATGGGAGGAATAAACAAGGGGAGAAATAGAGGATAGAATAGGTGGGTAAAATGGAGTGGGATTAAGATGGATTGGGATGAGGAGACCTGACCTGCTGTATAGAGTGGGAGATATGTGAGGGCCGTGCTGATGTCGACCCGCGCTATTTCAGGCGCGCTTTGGTGTCTGCGCTCATGCTTTGGATGCATCATGCTCCATAAAATTGTGCTACTGTGGAAGACATATAGCCCCACAAGCTTACTAAACAACCCTCATATGTACAAAAAGATCTATGTTCCCAGGACATGATGAGCATGGTGGGCAACTGGACTGAAGCTACAAAATACTGCTCCTCAGTTCAGACTCCATCCTTAAAGCAATGAAAGAACTAGTCCTCCATTGCTATTGGGGCACCTACCCATTTGCCTCCACACAAGACAGGGCTTGGGGAACCACTGGGATTTCCTGGGTGGATATGTGGACAGCCCCGCTTCAGGTGCCCCAGCTGTTGGCAAACAAAGCAGCGTACCTCATGCTGGGCTTCTCCATTCCTAATGGCTGGCATACCAGTATTGGTGGGCTGGGGAAGCAAGGATGACTGTGGTCATGGTCGCCTTTCCAGTAGCAGCTGTGGGCCAGACTATGGGGCTGGGGAGTGATGTTCTATATGGCCCAATGGGAAAAAGACCACAGAACAAGGAGGCACTCTCACTTCTCCCTGGCTCTCCCTGTAATAGTCCACCAGGTGACCATCCTCTTCTGCAATGGTGGGTTATTGGTGTTGGACCCAGGCTGTCATGGCTGGAGGGCAAAGCTTGAAAAGAGTGCTTCAGCACAATAACCTGGACCTCCTCCTCAATGGATTGGATATGGTGCTCTTTCCACCTACCATCGCAAGCATGGTGGAGCTTTCACATACGAATTATGGGTACGCCAGGCCAATTGCAGGAATATTTTTTTTGTTTTGCATTAATCTTATATTTTATTGTAAAATATTTGTATGTATTTATCCATCTTAAGTGAAATCTGTTTCTAAACTCCTCTTTTCCATTACTATCTAATAAATGATGGATATTCTTTCAATTTCTGAAAAATCTTTTCTGAATCATCTGTAAGAAATTATTTACAGCTGGTGGAGCAGAGCAGTGATAATTTGTTTTTAAATTTAAATCTAACTTTAATAGAGTACCCTATTTTTAAACTAATCATCACTACACCGTGTGTGGATTTTCCCTCTAGCTTTCTGTTCTAACCATAATATTTCAATTAATTGTTGTTTATGACTTTCCAATATTCTTCATTCTCCTATTTTTTTCTTGCAAATTACAGTTAATTAAATGTACTAATTGAATAATAATTTTTAATTCTAATATTATTCTAATATTTTTGTTGCACCCAATGTTCCTATGTCTACCTGTTTGAATATTATATATTTACTAGCGTATTGCCCGTCAAAAAATGACGGCAATCAGATGTGTATGTTTTAAAAGTTGTTTAGTTATTAATATACATATGGAATTGTAAGGTAGCTAATGTTGTTTTCTGTGTACAACTGAAATATAGAATTCAAATTAATAAATAAATTTACGTATTTTTATGCATTGTGTTGAAGAGCTGGCAATCTGTGTTGATGTTGCTGCAGCATTAGTGGTGTGGAGGTGCTGTGTAAGCGTGATGAACGTGTGCAGTATAATAGTGTGCGTGCTCGAGCCGAAACCATTAACGTAGCTGTGTACTTCCGCATTATCCAAAAATGGCGGATAATGTGTGGTATGCGTCTTAGCGGATTATCGTTACGTGTTTTCCGTGGTTATAGTGCTGTAGCCTCGTTTTCGTTTTGTTCGTCCGGCATTTTTTCTGCGGCGCTCATTGGCAAAGTACTACAGTTTAACGGCTCGCCCTGCTGTGCGAGGCTCGCCGGGCAATGATCGCCTGCGGCGCTCATCGCTAAGCCCGCTAAAGTACTACGGTTTAACAGTAAATATGGTCAAATGACGGTCAATAAAAATTAAATGTTGTGAAATTTGTTTGCCACACAACATGACGCTACATTTGTCCCTTTTTTTTTTTTCTTCAAATAAATCCAAATTGTTTTTTTTTAATTTTTTTTGTTTGTAACTTGCAACTTATATTTCATCAAATGCGTTGGTTTAGGCGGGAAATCCGATGTTGCGCGAGACAAAGGCGTTAAATCTGTGTTAATGCGTAAATCTGTCATTGCGTTTCGTAAAATGTACTCGCTACTGTCTTTTTACTCATTGCGCGGTTAATCCGCATCCTTCATCTCGTTGTTTTTCAAACACGTACGTCTGTGGCTGTGTTTTACGCAGTTCGTAGTAGTATAGCCTCGTTTTCATTTTTTTCGGCGGCCATTTTTTTCTCGCTTAGCCGATTTTCGATCTTTGTAACTCGGCTAAATCGCTGTAATTTGGAGTTCCAACTCACTTCCAGACGTCCTGCCTGGTTCCCCATGCTGTAAGTGACCTTTATTTTATTTTTTACTGTGTATTTAGTGTTTTTTTTAGTGTTTTGGTTCCGCCGCTTATCTAGTAATTTTTTTCATCTCGTATTTTTTTCTAAGTGCTACAATTTAACGGTTTAATCAGATTAGGAATTACAATTGATTTATTTGTTACAAACATTAGAATATTGTCTGCAGGCAATAATATGTAACATTTGAATTTTTTAGAACATGTATTTAATGTGATAAATAAAACATTTTCTCTCTTTTCCAAAGGTGAATAATACTAATGAAAAATATGTTTAACTAGCGAATTGCCCGTCAAAAAATGACGGCAATGGAATTGTAAGGTAGCTAATGTTGTTTTGTGTGTACTACTGAAATATATAATACAAATGAATAAATGAATATACTTTACCTATTTTGAAGCATTGTGTTGAAGAGCTCCAATCTGTTTTGATGTTGCTGCAGCATTAGTGGTGTGGAGCTGCTGTGTAAGCGTGGTGAATTTGTGCAGTGTAATAGTGTGCGTGCGCGAGACGAAACCGTTAGCGAAGTTGTGTAGTTCCGCATTGTTCTAAAATGCCGGCTTATGTGTGGTATGCGACTGTGGTAGAATATCCGTAGGTGTTTTGTGGTGTTTTGCGTGTTTCTTGTGGTGTTTTGCGTGTTCAGAGTGCTGTAGCCTCGTTTTCGTTTTGTTAGTCGGCCATTTTTTCTCTCGCTTAGAGAATTTTTTAGTGTCTAAACTTTTATTATGAGTTAAATGAAGGTGTAACTTCATTTTTTGAGGTCCTGGATGCTCCCTCTTACTGTAGGTAAGCTTTTTATGTATGTGTTGTGTGTATTTATTGTGTTTTTCATTTTTTCATGTCCGCTGGTTGCAGCCGATTTTTGCGAGTCCGTAATGTGTGTTAATGTGTCTCGTATGTTGTTTGCGTTGCGACGTAAAGTTTGCGAGGGTTGCAGTTGCTTTGCGAGGGCCGCAGTTGATACACACACAATATACACACACATTATATATACACACACATTATATATACACAAACAATACACACACACAATATATATATACACACACACACATTATACATACACACACACACAATATATACACACAATACACACACACACAATATCTATACACACACACACACACACATTATATACATACACATTGTGTTAATGATCAGTGTATAATTAGTTTATATGGCAGGTCTCAGTGATTGCACATGTTCCTCAGACCCCATTATCTCCCTGTCACTCACAGTCAGCTACCCAGGCCCGGCTCCTCCAGCTCTGAGGCCTGCTCCAGTCCGCGGATCCACAGTGTTTCCTGTTCTAGCCGGCCTAGCCCCGCCTCCCCAAGCTATCCGCACTGATCAGAGCTCGGAGCTCCGTGCATGGGCTGAACCTCCGCCACTACCCGCGCTCTCACCACATTCCCGCGGGATTGCAGGGCTCCGGGATGGTGCGGCTACTGGCAGTGGCGGCGTCTGGCTCCATCCCAACAACTGGATTGCCGGGCCCCGGGATGGTGCGGCTACTGGCAGTGGCGGCGTCGGCCCTGCGCGGGGCATTGTGGGGAGGAGGTGGCTGCTCCATCCCAACAACTGGATTGCCGGGCCCCGGGATGGTGCGGCTACTGGCAGTGGCGGCGTCTGGCGGGTTCGGCTAGTGGCAGTGGCAAGCGTGAGCAACGGCCCGTACGCTCACAATTATATATGTGATTTTGTAAGGTCATACTGAAGTATATTTAAGTTAGCTTTAATTGCTAAGATTTTATTGGTCCAATAGAGTTTATTAAGTAAATTAGCAAGTAACTTACTACTTTTATTTTCAAAGTGATAAATCTTTACTAGTGACATCTTATTTTTTCTTCTATTTTTTACATGGCGTCATTATTTAACTAATTTCTAATATCTTTAATATGTTGCTGTCTATTTATAGTCTGGCAGTCTTGTTTTGCTTTCTGTAAAAAAATATTGTATAAATTCCCATTGATTATAGCTTTATGAGTGCACTATATGTTCATGATTGAAGTTACACTTTGGCTATTACATGTAAATTATTTGTAAATGGTATACTAACTTTTCAATATTTATTGGATTCCATAATACATTTAATTTAACCTCCATTATTTTAAGGAAGGTATCACATTCAGATTGTTTAATTTTAAACTTTCTGCATTGTGATCAGACCAGAATGTATTTTCAATTAATATTACCTAACTTTATAACTGAGCATCTTCTCAAAGTGAGATCTATTCTAGAATAACATCCATGTATTTCTGAACAATAAGAAAAAATATTTTGCTTACAGTGGAAATTTTTATAATTTTATAATTTTTGTTCCTATTTTTGCAAAATGTTGTTTTCTTAAATTACATGCTTTAGGTAATGTCTATCTATATTTATCTAATTATAGTACTATATATAAATCACCTCCAACTATTCCTATTATAATATTTGTTTTTATCATTAATTTATTACATTTTATGACAAAACATACAGTTTTTCTCTTTTTGTTTGTATATTCCCTTTCCCTCCCTGCTCACTAAAATCATGTTTATATGAATTAATTCAATAAGCTAACAACCATATTTTTGAACAAGACCATCATTTTACATTTGGTTGATTATTTATATCCATATTTCCATTTCAAACTCATATTTTTTTCATCATAGTAACATGTCTTCCATGTCTCCAATTTGATTTATGTAAGGAATCAGAAGCTTAGCAAATGTCAAGGGAAGCAATGGTGTCCAGATCCTTTTACATTTGTCTACCCTATTGTTTAAAGTATGTGACAATTTGTCTATCACTAAAGTATGATTTATTCAATGAATAAGGTGATGGGATTTGTTGTTGCTATTTAGTAGTTATGTCCCCTTCTGGATCTCTACCTTGTTTTGTGTACTTCAATAAAGCTGTGAGTTACACCATGTACAGTCACCCAAGATGGGCAGGTCAGAGAGGTCAGACAAATCCCAGTCCACTGTAGAAGGAACTGGCATCTCACTCCAGTATCTTTGCTAAAACAGTATGGGTAAGCACAACCAGATATATAACAAAATGGCACTAGAAGATAAGGTCAGAAGGTGCCTACCACATTACTAGGAAAGAGCAGGGGGTGAGTATGATTAGCACCAGAAGGAATAAAGTGGTTGGACCAAAGTTGAGAGGACTCTCTGTTGCAGATGCGTCTGGAGGGGAAAAGAAAGTCTGCTCCTGCAAAGAATGATTCAGCATAGGAACCTGGAAGGTTAGAACTATGAACCAAGGCAAATTGGACGTGGTCAAACATCAGATGACAAGGATTAAATATTGATATCCTAGAAATGAGTGAACTCAAATGGACTGGGATCTGACATTTCATATTAGACAACCATGATATCTTCTACTGCGGTCAAGAATTCTGCAGAAGAAATAGAGTAGCCCTCATAATAATCAAAGAGTGGCCAAAGCAGTGCACGGTTAAAATATAATAAATAACAGTATTATTTAAATTCAAGGCAAGCCATTTAACATCACAGTAATCCATGTCTTTGCCCCAACCATTATTATCATTGTTTATTTGTAATGTGCCAACATATTCCCGTAGCAATGTACACGGGTAAGTTCAAGGCAAAAACAATAGCAATATTAACATACTGCAAAGGATGGAGAGCCCTGTCTTTGAGCTTAGAATCCAGTGCCCATAGTCCTTTCCCCAAAGCACAATGCAAGCTTGAAAACTCACAAACTTACAATGCTGAAATTGTCCAATTTTACAAGGATATTGAACAGCAACTAGATTTAACACTAAACAAAATGTTACTCTGGTTGTGGGGCGGTACCGGAAATGGCCAGTCCACAGGCGTGAAAATTAGCTTGTGGTAGGAGGGCTAGGAGGTCACGCATTGAAGGTCTACATGAGCCGAGGATGAAAATGTGCTACTAGCTGAGCCCATTATTTTTGTCCTTCCAATATTAGCCCGTATCAATGAGTACCGAACCCCAAGCATCTCCTAAAGCTATATCCCAATATTTTGTCCTTTAATCAAGATCTACCTTGTGTGACCACAGATTCACAAGCTGCTGAAAGGCAGATAGGAGTCGGAGTAAAGCGGCGGCCGGAGAGAGGAGGCATGAGCTTGGCTGGCGCTATCCTGGTGACGCGGGCCCGTCCGTAAGGCAGTATTCCCGCGGGAAGAGCGCAGAGCACCAAAACGCAGAACTCAGAAACATTGAGGTATAAGATACAGATAAGGTAATCCACCTTTGGGAGAGACGGGAGATACAGCCTGGGAGGAAATATCAAGGCACAGCCCCATTTTCTACCAAAAACAAATTAAACTCAGGGGGAAGGATGTTTGGTGGATGCAAGGCTGATGGGAGTTGAAGTGAAGCGGAGGCTGGAGAGTGAAGACACGAGTGTGGCTGGTGCGACCCCGTTAAGGCGGGCACATATTTGAAGCGGTATTCCCGCGAGAAGAGTGCAGAGCGTCAGAACGCTGAACGCAGTAACGCTGAGGCGTATGAAGCAGAGAAGGTAATTTTCTTCTGTGAAAGACGGGAGATACAGCCCGTGAGGAATCATCAAGGATCAGCCACACTTTCAGGACAGAAAAGCCAAATCCAGTGGGAAGGACGTTTGCTATCCGACGGAGGACTCCCCAAGACCCAAAACAAAAGATAAGTCTAATTTTGTATTATTGGGTCCTATGCTGGAACAATCTAGATTAACTAGATAAAATCTGAGGAGACGATAAAAAAAAGGGGGGAAAGAAGGAAAAGAAAGGAGAGGAAAAAGAAAAAGCGAAGAGAAGGGAAAAAAAGAAAGAAGAAAAAAAAAAAAAAGAAGAAGAAAGCTGGGGCTTAGAGTTGAATCTCTTCAATTAAAAGGGTTAATAAAAATACCATAGCATTAGAAGGCCAAAAGAAGATATGACGGTTAAATAAATATGTGTGAGTTGAAAAATTAAAAGAAGATATACAATACACAATTTCTAAAGGACTAAAAATAAGTTTGTAAAGATTTCTTCTTTTTATATCTAATAGTCGGATATAAAGACCTATATATTTCTAATCAGCTATATACCTAGCTAAAATTGGGGAAAAGAAAGTACAAGATGGCCAATAGAAAACCTTTAACAGCCTCTAAGATAAAAAGTAAAGAAAAAAAGAATCAAACCCCAAACCCTCAATTTTTTTCTCCTAAAAACAAACCAAATCCTTTGGATACACCCCAGGCAGAATCCTGAGTATTGGAACAAAACACCTATAAATCCTGAGGACTATCATCACAGTCCTCAATAGAAGGGGGACAAGATTCCCATGAAGAACTTTTGACCTGTTCAAAAATGAAGAACTTGCTTAATTACTTTCAAGTTAAAATAACATCAGAATTGACAAAACCGATTGCGGAAAACACAAAATCAATTAATGAATAATATAAGAATTAATGAAATTGAGTTGAAATGTGATAAGTTAATCACGGATAATAATTCTCTTTTAAAATCTATACAAAATCTGGAAAATAGAACAGAAGAACTCAATAATAATTTAGCGATATGGAGAACAGATCAAAGAAAAACAACTTGAGAATAAGAGGAATTGAGGAAAATATATTAGATAAAAAGCTGAAGAAATTTGTAGAGGAGATGCTAAATAAACTAACTCCTCAATTTCCCAAGGAAGATTCTAAAATTGAAATGGTATACAGGATTCCTCTACCTAGAGGTCTGGATAAATCTATACCCAGAGATGTTATAGTCAGGATCCATTTTTTACCATATAAAGATGCCATATTAAAATCAAATTTCCTAAAAAAATCCTTTGACTCTCCTTACGATAAAATAAAACTTTTCCCAGATCTGTCATCACAGACATGAATAAAAAGGAAAGAATATTCAAGCATAACTGCTTCCTGTTTAAGGAAAGAAGAAATTATATACAGATGGAAATTTCCATACGGTCTCTCAATTTTAAAAGACTCAAGCTGGTATAGAGTGAACTCAGTAAAAGAAGGACAATCCTTATTACAAAAATGGAATATTAAAGTGGATTCATCCATCTATAAAGGAAAAATTCCAGAATTGTTACTCAAGCAAACGGAATGGGATCTAATAAACGGATTCCGACAAATAAGAAAAGACCTTTATATACAGAACGATCAAGATAAGAGATCGTGGATAAAGAAATTTGAGCCATTAATAGAAATTGTCTTATCTTCTCTATTAATAACCATATATAAGCAATTAGAATGGATAACAAATGTTATTATATATCAATTTTTCCTAGGATTAGGATGAGGCTTTATTCCTTGGGAAACAATATAAGCTATAAACACATCATTTTAAGTTTACATTGATTAAGTTTTAATTAAGTCAAATGCTACAATATAAAAATTGTTTTATCTTATGCTCACGATGAGGTTTTACACCTAGGAAAAAACACAAGTTTAAGCACAAAATATTAAGTTTATATAATCTTAGTATTAATTCACTATTATGAATGTATATTAAATTAATATCACAGGGAAATCAATAGGTGATTATTTAGATTAGATGATTTACCAAGAAATGGAAAAGCTTATAAGTAAATAAAATCAATTGGCTATGAATTAGAAGAAAGGATGAGACAGTAATGGAGATTAAAATGTTATTTTCTCTAAAGTCTCCAGTGTAGACGCTGCAAAATTGCCATTACGATATCTGCTGTATATGTCATCCTGTTATAGGTTGTTTTGGATAGGTCCTATCTTTTTTTTCTTGTTTAGAGGGGAAAGTATAGCAATCGTCATAGTTGCCCTAAAATTTAAGTTGGACGCAAAGTTAGGTCCAACTCTGAGTATGCTTGTTAGTTGTTTGAATGAGAGTATGAATGAACTTCCCAATAATAGCTGTTCTTGGAGAAACAATGAGAAAGGATTTAGAAAGTAGAATATGGAGGAAGACACCTCACTATAAAAAAGAGAAAGATAAAGGTAAAAGGGGAAAAAGAAAAAAAAAAGAGGAAAAGAGAGAGAAAACAGGGAGAGGAAACATTTGTCGGAAGTAAAAGTTTGAAACATCAAGGCATTAAGGAATATTAAACTAAGAGGAAAAAAAGAAAAGAGGGAAAATAAATAAAAAAATGATCAAGATAGTTACCCATAATGTAAACGGACTAAACTCTCCCTCAAAAAGGATTATTGCCTTTAAAGAATATAGGAAGATGAAAGTGTATATACTGCTCTTACAGGAGACACACTGGAGTAAAGAAGCACTAGGTTACATGGGTAATGCAAATTATAATGTCAGAGTGGATTCAACATTCAATAACAAATCTCGGGGTGTATCAATTCTATTTAGTCATGAGATAAAAATTTCCGAAGAGACTAGAATTATAGACTTTTTAGGCAGATTTATAGTTTGGTGTGGCCTGGTAAATGACAAGTTTATGACTTTAGTTAATCTATATTTCCCCAATACTAACCAGATTAGATTCTTAAAAATGATTCTTAAAAAAGTAAAGAAATGTAGAAAAGGTATGATAATCATTGGAGGGGACTTTAATATGATAATGGATCCTATAAAAGATAGAGTTGGTAAATTAAATAAAAAAACAAAAATCAGATCAGTAGGATGTCTAAAGAATTTAATAAAGAGATAATAGAATATGATTTTATGGATGGTTGGAGAATATTACACCCCCATGATAAAGATTACCGTATATACTCGAGTATAAGCCAAGTTTTTCAGCCCTTTTTAAGGCTAAAAAGGGCCCCCTTGGCTTATACTCGAAACACTCTCCCCCCGTGTCTCTCTAACCCCCCCATGTCTCTCTAACCCCCCCCCCCGTGTCTCTCTACCCCCCTGTGTCTCTCTAACCCCCGTGTCTCTTTCCCTCCCCCCTCCTCATCCTCAACCCCCCTCCTCATTCTAAACACCCCCTCCTCATTCTAAACACCCCTTTTCACTTTACCCCTCTAAATACCTCCCCCTCTCCCTTTCCCCTCACTTATCTTCATCTGCAGCTTCTCCTCCGGCCTCCGCTCCTTCCTGCGTCGGCACCCGGTATATGCTAATGACGTGGCGCGCATGTGATGGCACACAAGAGGGGGACACAGAGGGCACAAGAGGGACACAGCGGGAAGCACATTTCCCACCCTCGGCTTATACTCGAGACACTAATATTTCCCAGTATTTTGTGGTAAAATAGGAGCCTCAGCTTATACTCGGGTCGGCTTATACTCGAGTATATACGGTATTCTCATTTCTCAAATCGACATAGTTCGTACTCAAGATTGGACTACCTTTTTAAGGATATACACACTTTGAGATTAGTCAAGAATATAGACATAAAAATGATCCCTTGGTCTGATTATTCTATTGCATATACCAATATAGAAGATAGAAAAGATTATAGTTATAAATAAAAATGGAAGATAGATCCAATAATATTTAAAAATGACGAAGCTCTAGAGTTCCTAAGGAGAGAAACTAGAGAATTCTTTACAATTAACAGAAACTCGGTCAATTCTAATATCACTAGTGATGTCCCGAACAGTACGCCGGAGAACTATTCGCGGCGATTTTCACATGTTCGTGTTCGCAAACGAACGGTGAACATATGCGCTTTTCGGTCCGCCCCCTATTCTTTATCATTGAGGAAACTTTGACCCTGCACCTTACAGTCAGCAGACACATTCCAGCCAATCAGCAGCATACACTCCCTTCCAGAGCCTTCCATCTGTAGGACAGCCTCCATTTTAGAATCATTCTGTAGCTGCATTCGTGGAGAGAGGAGATATATTCTACCTGCTCTTGATTTAATAGAGAAATAGAAAGCCAGGCTGTGTATTTAGCTTTAACTACACACCTGAAGGACTCCTTTGATATCTGCTGCAAGGACAGCAACCCAAAAAGCCCTTTTTAGGGCTAGAATATAATTTATTTAATTTTATTATTTTTTTCTGCTGATTTAATAGGGAAATAGATAGCCAGGCTGTGTATTTAGCTTTAACTACACACATGAAGGACTCCTTTGATATCTGCTGCAAGGACAGCAACCCAAAAAGCCCTTTTTATTTTATCTTATTACTTTTTTCTGTGTAATCTAATTGCATATGCCAGCCTGCTAGCGTGTGTGTGAGGCCTATTGCATCTAGTCTGCCAACTTTTGCCAGTGCACAGTGCCACTCATATCTAGTGCCACCGTAGTGTGCAGTGAAATCAAACAACCCTTTTTTACTGTAATCGATTTAATATCAGTAGCCTGCCTAAAGGCGCGTGTGTGAGGCCTATTGCATCTAGTCTGCCAACTTTGCCAGTGCACTGTGACACTCATATCTAGTGCCACCGTAGTGTGCAGTGAAATAAAACAACTTTTTTTTTACTATAACCATATAAATATCAGTTGCCTGCCTAAAGGCGTGTGTGTGAGGCCTATTGCATCTAGTCTGCTAACTTTTGCCAGTGCGCAGTGACACTCATATCTAGTGCCACCGTAGTGTGCAGTGAAATCAAACAACACTTTTTTTACTGTAATCGATTGAATATCAGTAGCCTGCCTACAGGCGTGTGTGTGTGAGGCCTATTGCATCTAGTCTGCCAACTTTTGCCAGTGCGCAGTGACACTCATATCTAGTGCAACCGTAGGGTGCAGTGAAATCAAACAACCCTTTTTTACTGTAATCGATTGAATATCAGTAGCCTGCCTAAAGGCGTGTGTGGCCTATTGCATCTAGTCTGCCAACTTTTGCCAGTGCACAGTGACACTCATATCTAGTGCCACCGTAGTGTGCAGTGAAATCAAACAACCCTTTTTTTACTGTAATCGATTGAATATCAGTAGCCTGTCTACAGGCGTGTGTGTGAGGCCTATTGCATCTAGTCTGCCAACTTTTGCCAGTGCGCAGTGACACGCATAGTACCATAGCATGCACGCATAGTACCACTAATCGTAAAAAAAATGACAGGCAGAGGCAGGCCACCCCGCAGGGGCCGTCGTGGTCGTGGTGCTGTGTATCCCTTTGGCCCTAGAATAATGCCCAGTTTTCAGAGGCAACGTACCCTGAACTTGAACAGTTCTGAGGACATGGTTGACTGGCTAACACAGGACACCCAATCTTCTACAGCTTCCGCTCGGAACCTAGACGCACCACCCTCCTCCAGCTTAGCTTCGGGCACCTCTCCAGTTACCACTCGCCCGCCTGTCGCCACCACCAACACTAGCACCACAGCCGCTTCACTTGATCCGTCAGCAGAGTTATTTACAGATCCGTTGGAAGAAATGAGTGATGCACAAACATTAGTGCCAGATGATGTAGATAACAGGGATATGTCCCAGTCAGGCAGCATTACACACATGGACGTACGGTCTGATGATGATGATGATGTTGTACCCAGTGCTGCTTCCTTTGTTGAGTTGTCAGATACAAGTGAAGCAGTTGATGATGACGATGCGTCCGTGGATGTCACGTGGGTGCCCGCTATAAGAGAAGAAGAACAGGAGGAAAGTTCAGATGGGGAGACAGAGAGGAGGAGGAGACGAGTTGGAAGCAGCGGGAGGTCGTCGAAAGTAGCTAGTGGCACAGTCAGACAGCATGCATCGGCACCCGGGGTCAGCCAGACAGCACGCCAGTCAACGCATGCTGTTGCCACCACCAGAATGCCGTCATTGCAGAGCTCAGCAGTGGGTCAATTTTTTTGTGTGTCTGCCTGTGACAACAGCGATGCCATTTGCAACCTGTGCGAAAAGAAACTGAGTCGTGGGAAGTCCAACACCCACCTAGGTACAACTTCTTTGCGAAGGCACATGATATCACATCACAAACACCTATGGAATCAACACATGAGTACAAGCAGCACACAAAGTCAAAGCCGCCATCCTCCTCCGGTTCCAGCATCTTCAGCCACGTCAACCACTGCTGTCCTCCTTGCCCCCTCTCAACTCTCCACCACTCCGTCTCTCGCCTCTTGCTGTTCCTGCTCATCTGCCCACAGTCAGGTGTCTATCAAGGACATGTTTGAGCGTAAGAAGCCAATGTCACAAAGTCACCCCCTTGCCCGGCAACTGACAGCTGGCCTGTCTGAACTCTTAGCCCGCCAGCTTTTACCATACAAGCTGGTGGAGTCTGAGGCGTTCAAAAAATTCGTAGCTATTGGGACACCGCAGTGGAAGGTCCCCGGCCGAAATTTCTTTGCACAAAAGGCAATGCCCAACCTGTACTCGATTGTGCAAAAAGAAGGAATGGCATCTCTGGCACACAGTGTTGGGGCAAGGGTCCATCTGACCACGGATACCTGGTCTGCAAAGCATGGTCAGGGCAGGTATATCACCTACACTACGCATTGGGTAAACCTGGTGACGGCTGCCAAGCATGGTATACGTGGCTCTGCAGAGGAGTTGGTGACACCGCCACGACTTGCAGGCAGGCCTGCTGCCACCTCCTCTACTCCTCCTACTCCATCCTCTTCCATAACCTCCTCGGCTGAGTCCTTTTCTGCTGCTGCTATGTCTTGCTCCACATCAACGGCACCCCCCCAGCTCCACAGGTACTATTCCACATCCCGGATACGGCAGTGTCACCCCGTCTTGGGGTTGACTTCCCTGAAAGCAGAGAGTCACACTGGACCAGCACTCCTGTCCGCCCTGAATGCACAGGTGGATCAGTGGCTGACTCCACACCAACTGGAGATCGGCAAAGTGGTTTGTGACAACGGAAGAAATTTGTTGGCAGCATTGAATTTGGGCAAGTTGACACATGTGCCGTGCATGGCACATGTGTGTAATCTGATTGTACAACGCTTTGTGCATAAGCACCCAGGCTTACAGGACATACTGAAGCAGGCCAGGAAGGTGTGTGCCCATTTCAGACGTTCCTACACGGCCATGGTGCACTTTACAGATATCCAGCGGCGAAACAACATGCCAGCGAAGCGCTTGATTTTAGACAGCCCGACACGTTGGAATTCAACACTCCTAATGTTCGACCGCCTGCTCCAACAAGAAAAGGACGTTAACGAGTATTTGTATGACCGGGGTGCTAGGACAGCCTCTGCGGAGCTGGGGATTTTTTTTGCCACATTACTGGACTCATGCGCAATGCCTGTAGGCTTATGCGTCCTTTTAAGGAGGTGACAAACCTGGTCAGTCGCACCCAGGGCACCATCAGCGACATCATACCATTTGTTTTCTTCCTGGAGCGTGCCCTGCGAAGAGTGCTGGATCAGGCCGTAGATGAGCTTGAAGAGGAAGAGTTGTGGTCACCATCACCGCCAGAAACAGCCTTATCAGCATCGCTTGCTGGACCTGCGGCAACGCTGGAAGAGGATTGTGAGGAAGAGGAGGAATGTGGCTTTGAGGAGGAGGAGGAAGACCAACCACAACAGGCATCCCAGGGTGCTCGTTGTCACCTATCTGGTACCAGTGGTGTTGTACGTGGCTGGGGGGAAGAACATACCTTCAGTGAGATCACTGAGGACGAGGAACGGGACATGACTAGCTCGGCATCCAACCTTGTGCAAATGGGGTCTTTCATGCTGTCGTGCCTGTTGAGGGACCCTCGTTTAAAAAGGATGAAGGAGAACGACCTGTTCTGGGTGTCCACGCTACTAGACCCCCGGTATAAGCAGAAAGTTCCTGAAATGTTACCGAATTACCACCAGTCGGAAAGGATGCAGCACTACCAAAATAAATTAAAAAGTATGCTTTACACAGCGTTTAAGGGTGATGTCACAGCACAAAGGCAATCTATCAGAGGAAGAGGTGAACATAATCCTCCTCCTCCCACGACCACGCCGGCAAGGAGAGGACGCTTTACAGACGTGTTGTTGATGGAGGACATGCAGAGCTTTTTAAGTCCTATGCATCGCCACAGCCCTTCGGGGTCCACCCTCAGAAAACGACTCAACCGTCAGGTAACAGACTACCTCGCCATAACTACAGATATCGACACTATGAGGAGCGATGAACCCCTTGACTACTGGGTGTGCACGCTTGTCCTGTGGCCTGAGCTATCACAATTTGCCATAGAACTTCTGTCCTGCCCCGCTTCAAGTGTCCTGTCAGAAAGGACCTACAGTGCAGCAGGAGGTTTTGCCACTGATAAGAGAAGTCGCCTAGGTCAAAAAAGTCTAGATTACCTCACCTTTATTAAGATGAATGAGGGAGGGACTGACAGTGGGCGATACATTCGATTAAAAAAGGCCTGATAGATGAGCTGCCTTGAGCTAATAATGGTCCACACGCTGCTGTATTTTATCCCTGAATGCCGGATGACTTGCATGACTTATCCGCCACCAATTAGGGTTCAAGACGCAATGTTTTAGGGCACTTTCTGCCTGGCAAACTAACATCAATTTTTCTGGTCACTGCAACAGTACCTAATTTTTGCATTTAAAGTATTTTATTTTAGAAGGCGTACAGCATGTAATGAAAAATAAAGCATTTTTGAACAGTCTTGCTTAACAGTTGTGCAAAAATACATATTTACAATAGAGACATTTTGTGAAAGTTAGCTGGCTATTCCTTCTTATTTTTACTTTTTAGGTTAATAATATTTCTTATTTTTTACTGTGATTGCAATTTAAGAGATACCTAAAACATGGTAAAACAGACAATAGTAAAGAGTATATCTGCAGGAAACACCAAAGTCCTATTAGCTATCATCTCTCCAGCAGTATTAGCTTATTATTTACAATATCTAACCTGGGCAATCACCCTTGGGTTACCCTAGGGCAGGCTTCAGTAAGCGACCTCTCCTTTCCTGGGATGATTTTGCCGCCGGTTGCTTCTGAAGGGTCTCCAGGGCTCCCCCACTCCGGTCCTTCTCCCAGTGTCGCTTCAACCAGTAACAAATATTTTATATTTCTAAAGCAACACAATGATCCCCCTTTAAAGAGGTATTTCTTTACAAATTTTGGAGAACCAATTTAAGACCGGTGTCCCCTGTTTCTGGGTCAGGGAATGTGTGAAATGCCTCAGCCTACAGTAAATGTAATGTTCTGACAGCGGTAGCTCATGCTTGTCCCTCAGTTCCTCATAGGTGAGCATCTGGCCCTTTACTAACCAGTCTCCCAGTCTATCTAGTTTCCTTGACCTCCACCAGTGTTGTGATGTTGTGCTCATGTGTTTCGGGGCCTGAGGGTGGTCAAGAATTAGGGTCATTTGGGTGGATCCAGGGAACAAACCCATGTGTTTCTTGGCCCATTTCCAGTATGATAGTGAGTGTCTGATTAGGGGGTTTGGTGAGTTTTTAAGACTCTGAGGCAATTCTGATAGCCAAGCCACCTTGTCCCAGGTTAAGGGCCTTAAAGTGTGGTTCTCTAAATACACACAGGCCGGTTGATGACATATATAATGTGCTATTGGGAGGAAAGATAGGTAACGTAACAGGTATTGAACTGATAGGAATTAGTATTACAACTTAATACACCTCTCCTATCTGTGGCACCTTAGATTGCACGTGCAGTGCCCCAAATTCGAAGTAGGAGGTCCGACCAAGCATCTTTTTCCATCTCCCTGTTCCAAAAATCCATGCCATATACACGTCCCCTGATAGGTAACGTAACAGGTATTAAACTGATAGGAATGAGTATTACAACTTAATACACCTCTCCTATCTGGTGGCACCTTAGATTGCACGTGCAGTGCCCCAAATTCGAAGTAGGAGGTCCGACCAAGCATCTTTTTCCATCTCCATGTTCCAAAAATCCATGCCATATACACGTCCCCTGATAGGTAACATAACAGGTATTAAACTGATAGGAATGAGTATTACAACTTAATACACCTCTCCTATCTGGTGGCACCTTAGATTGCACGTGCAGTGCCCCAAATTCGAAGTAGGAGGTCCGACCAAGCATCTTTTTCCATCTCCCTGTTCCAAAAATCCATGCCATATACACGTCCCCTGATAAGTAACGTAACAGGTATTAAACTGATAGGAATGAGTATTACAACTTAATACACCTCTCCTATCTGGTGGCACCTTAGATTGCACGTGCAGTGCCCCAAATTCGAAGTAGGAGGTCCGACCAAGCATCTTTTTCCATCTACCTGTTACAAAAATCCATGCCATATACACGTCCCCTAATAGTGGACGTAACAGGGATTAAAACGATAGGAATAGTACTACTTAACAGTACACACCTTATAATAACGCAGACAGAGGCAACACGTATAATATTCCATGCTGTGCAGTGGAAGCCCCCAGACTCTGACCTGTGTATAATATTCCATGCTGGGCAGTGGAAGCCCCCAGACTCTGACCTGTGTATAATATTCCATGCTGGGCAGTGGAAGCCCCCAGACTCTGACCTGTGTATAATCTTCCATGCTGGGCAGTGGAAGCCCCCAGACTCTGACCTGTGTATAATCTTCCATGCTGGGCAGTGGAAGCCCCCAGACTCTGGGAGTCTGAAGAAGAGGAGTCAGAGGAGGAAGGTGGCTTTAAGGAGGTGGAAGACCAAACACAGCAGTCGTCCCAGGGGGCTTGTTGTCACCTTTCGGGGACCCTTGGTGGCTGGGTGGAGGAAGAGACCTTCAATGACATCAGTGAGGACAAGGAACGGGACATGGCTAGCTTGGTATCCAACCTTGTGCAAATGGGGAGATTGCGGTTGTGCAAAGGGACTGTTTGCGGTTGTTTGCGGTGCATTAAACGGGGAGATTGGTCTGTTACTGTGAAGCGGGTGTAACCCTTGTTCGATACAACATCATACCTGATGTTTTAAAGCGTGTTATTCTAAACAATTTAGGAATGTTAGGTGATTTATGCCCTTTATGGCTTAAAACCAGACTCTGCATCAACTATGTAATTTTCCGTGGGAGTTTTGCCAAGGATCCCCCTCCGGCATGCCACAGTCCAGGTGTTAGTCCCGTTGAAACAACTTTCCCATCACTATTGTGGCCAGAAAGAGTCCCTGTGGGTTTTGAAATTCGCCTGCCCATTGAAGTCTATGGCGGTTCGCCGAAAATTTGATGTTCGCGACATCACTGAATATCACCCTTTGGTGAGCATATAAATCGGTAATAAGAGGACAAATAATTTCTAAAATGGCCAAATTAGGAAAGAAAGGGGAAACCATTAAGACTTTTATATAAAGAACTTGATAAACAGCAAAGAAGTAATAAATTGTCTCCCAGTAGGGAAGGAACAATCACAATATCCAAATTGAATAATCAAATAAAAAAAATTCTACAAAATCAGGCAGACTCCCTGGTTTGGAGATTTCAGCAGTCTCATTTCCTGTTGGCAAATAAAACAAGTAAATATTTAGCTAAAAAGCTTAAAAAGCAAACAAATCAAAATAAGGTATCAAGCCTTAAGGGTTTAAATAATAAAATGCTCATCCAGATAAGATAGGTGAAATCTTTACAGAATTTTATAAATTATTATACAATTTAAATAAAAATCCAACATTTAAGAAACCTAGTAGAGAAGAAATAAGTCAATTCCTAGATAAAATAAATCTTCCTATTATTGATACAGAGGATCATGATTATTTAAATAAAGACTTTACTTTAGAAGAAATAGACGAGGTAATAAACAAAGCAAAATCTAACAAAGCTCCTGGGCCTGATGGGTACGATCATCTGTTTTATAAGTTTCAAAATAGACCTAAAAATATATGCAAACATTTTAGCCAACAGGCTTAATAAAATATTGCCTAAGTTAATACATTTGGACCAGTCTGATTTTGTCCGAGGACGCCAAGCCTCTGACAACACCAGACGATTAATAGACCTGATATTTCAAGCTAAAAGAACGGGGGATCCCACATTGATCCTGTCTTTAGATGGGGAAAAGGCATTTGACAGGGTTGGTTGGGAGTTCCTGAAAGCAGTGTTGCAAAAATTTGGATTAGCCGATTTTGCGTCCAAAACAATTAAGGCTTTATATGGAAAATCATTGGCATATATAGCAGGCCCAAATTTTAAATCAGAGGAATTTAGAACTACAAACGGAACTTGTCAAGGATGCCCTCTTTCTCCATTGCTATTCCTACTCTTTCTGGAGCCATTGGCTTCAATAATAATAAGATATAAAAAGATCAAAGGTATAAACGTTGGTAATGTTGAATACAACATTACGTTGTTTGCTGATGACATTTTAGTAACCTTAACAGATCCAGCAGAATCCTGTAAAAACTTGATGAATCTGTTGGTTGAATTTAGTAAAGTTTCATATTTTAAAATAAACCCTTCAAAGTCTGATATAATCTATAGAGGCCTAAATTTAGAGACTATAAATTAATTAAAGAATTCTTATACATTTAATTAGAATTCCAAAAATATTTTACATTTGGGTATAAGATTTAATTTTTTTAATGAGAAAATAATAGAAGATAATATCTCAGAAATATAAAAAGAAATTAGATTGCTACTCTATGAGTGGCGAAATATAAGATTTTCATGATCAGCTCGAATAACAGTGGTTAAAATGAGTATTATCCCAAAGTTAACTTATTTATTTAGATGTATTCCAGAAATAGTACCTGTTCACATTATTAAATCCATCCAGAAAACAATAAATAGATTTATCTACTCATACAAAAAAATGAAAGTAAAGAAAATAACAGCTAACAAAAAATTTGAATTTGATGGGATTGGAACACCAGATATTAAAGAAAGTTGTGAAAATATTGCAATAACTCAATTAACATGAATATACAAAATAGGAACTCATGTTGGAAAAAGATTGAGGAAGATCTTATTGGATCCTTTTCAATTAGATCCCTATTAGGTAGATTTAACGAAGATGATGATAAATGGGGCAGACTACCAAAAGGGATAAGATCATTGATAATATTTTGGAGTAAAAACAAAGATAAATTAGGGTTATTTCATTTCCCGTCTTTATCAGCTCCGTTTGATATCCTGGAGGATAGCTCAAATAAAAAATAAATAGATTTTATGATGAAAGCAGGTATTGAACATATATGTAATCTATACAGTTTAGGTTCATTATTAAACTATACAGATTTTCAGATGATATATGGTCTAGGGAAATATCTTGGCTAAATTATAGAGCTATGATAGAAAAATTAAAATGTAAGGGCTATTTATCTGTGAATATGGATAAAATGTATAAATTAGAAGTTATTTTGATTAAGGGTCCTGTGACACACCTTACTAGATTAATACAATTAGAAAAAAAAGCTATATATACAAGTATACAAAATTAAAGAGTGTAATAGAATGGGAATACAAATGTAATATAAAATTTGAAGATCAGGACTGGGGAAGAGCTCTAAGATTAATAAAAAAATCTTCTATAAATAACTCATATAAAGAATTATACTTTAAATTAACCCAAAAGTGGTATTTAGTTCCCGCCATTATAAACAAGTTTGATAATCAGATCTCCCCATTATGTTGGAAAGGTTGTGGTCAAAATGGTTCATCTTCCCATATGTGGTGGGATTGTATTAAAATTAAGGAATTTTGGGAAGTATGCTGTGTTCATCTAACTGAAATATTAGAATTAGAATGTCCATGCATTCCCGCAGTAATTTTATTCCATATACAGATAGATAAAATATTTCCTAAAGACAATCTATTGATATCACATATTTTACTAACTATCAAATATCTACTAGGGAAATATTGGAATAAATCTACAACTCCATCATGGAAAGAAGTTGTAAATAAAGTTAATTACAAAAGAGAGTTGATGAACACGGATTTCTTCTGTGGTCTGAGAGGAAAGAATTCCATTGATTGGAATACTTGGGATAAATGTAGTCATAAATAAAAATGAGTATGAATGGCTAAGAGGTCTCTATGTCTAAAAGGTGATATTTCCTTTCTATGGCCCTCATTCAATTGCAATTTGGCCAATTGAATAGGGGTCTAAATAAACACATAACATATTTTTTTTTTAAAATAAGTTTTTAGTTAGTAAACATCTATCCAAAAGCAAGGTTTTCACAAACTAAAAACTTCTTTAAAAAAATATGCTATGTGCTTATTTAGACCCCTATTCAATTGGCCAAATTGCAATTGAATGAGGGCCTATGTCCTTTTAATATTGTTTATTTAAAAATGTATGTATAATATGGTTATAATATTGGGAAGATGTGTATATGTATATATTATGTATGTTTTATTTTTTGTAAAAAAAAAACAAAAAAAAACCAATATGTTACTCTCATAGTAGCAGATTGAAATGCTAAAGTAGCAAACCAAAAGGTATCTGGAATAATGTGCAAGTTTGGTCTTGAAGTACAAAATGAAGCAGAGATTAGTAGAATTCTGTCAATATAATTCTCTGGCCATAGTAAACACCTTCTTCCAATGGACTCAGAGATGTATTTGTCACCAGGTGGACAATATAGAAATCAGATTGACTATATACGTTGTAGTCAAAGATGGAGGAGCTCTATACAGCCAGCAAAAACAAGACCTGGCGTTGACTGAGCTCAGATAATGAGCTTTTTATTGCATAAAACAATCAATCTAAGCAGATACAAAATAATTAATAGCTTCTATGAATATGCAGTGGAGGTAAATCATTGATTTAAGGAACTAGATATGGAAGACAGAATGTCTGAAGTTTGTGACATTGTCCAGAAAACAGCAGCAAAGTATATCCAAAAAAAAAAGAAAACTAAGAAGGCAACATTGTTGTCTTATGCGGTTTTGAAAGTAGTCCAGGAAAGAAAAAAAGCTAAAGGTATTGGAGACAGGAATATATTTGTCCAACCTAATGAAGTATTCCAGAAGACAGCAAGGAGAGACAAGGACACATTCATTAATGAGTGATGCAAAGAGATGATAAAATACAAAAAATTGTAGGCACCTATCAGCAGTAGATCAGATAAAGAAGAGGTGGCAGGAAAACACAGAAGATCTATAGAGGAAGGATCTTAACAGCATTGATAACCTCAACCGTGTTTTCAATGACCTGGAACCGGACATCTTGCAGAGTGATGTGGGATGGGCTCTTGGAAGTTTTGATGACAACAAAGCTGCAGGAGTGGATGGAATCCCTGCTGAACTCTTCATAATCCTAGAAGATGATGCTGTGAAAGTGTTGCTTGAATTATTCCAACAAAGGTGAAAAACACATCAATGGCCAGTAGACTGTAAAAGGTCAGTTTATATTTGTTGTTGTTTAGGCATTCGGTTGCATATAACTCTTTGTGACCCTATGGACTGCAGCATGCACATACATTTCTCAGCCACTGTCCCTCTGAGCCCCATAAAGTTCATTGCTTTAATTACCTCATCTATCCATCTCCGCCTCTGTCGTCCCCATCACCTTGTGCCTTGAGTTCCTTGGACTGCAGGAAATCAGGCCAAACTATTCACTCCAAAGTATGATCATGAGGCTAAACCTCAAACATTTTGGCCATATCATGAGAAGACAGGATTCTCTAGAAAAGACTCTGATGCTGGTAAAGATTTAAAGGCACACAAAGAAATGGATGGCAGAGGTGGATAGATGAGGAAATTGTGCTTACACAAGCTCACATGCATTGCTTCAGAGAAACAGTAGATGACGTGTCTGGTGTGCTGCAGTTCATAGGATTACAGACTGAATGATTAAACAAAAAACACGAGAATTTGATAGAAATTCCTGCAGCTCCTATAACGTTGTAAGCACCTTCCCTGATGTTCCTTGTCTTTACATCAGGTTTGTAGAGGTGTCTTGACCTTAGCAACATCCCTTTTTTACCACATTTTCTCCACTTATTGATAATTCAGTGCTCCATGGTAGATCCTGTGCCTTTGATGTTCTTTTATAATCCTCTTCTGATCAGTACTTTTATACAATAAGATGTGGTAGATGTTTTGTCAGCTCCTTGTGGCCCATGGCTATATCAGCAGGATGCAACCACAACATTTTAAAGAAATTCCAACAGGAATCACTTACTTTTATTCATGGTTAATCAGAATCGCTTTCATTGATGGCAGGTATGTGCTTCTATATAAGTAGAGATGAAAGGTGCTTATCTTGATGTTGATTTATCAGTAGGAGAGCTTTTGTGCCTTGATGTGTGTTTTAGAAGATAGCTAATTTTGCACATTTTTGCACATGACCTGAGCATAGTATTATTAGCTGGAAGAGAGAGGTATATGTCCTCATATTTGGTAGTAGTATGTAAGAGAGGCAAATTTACTTATGTTTGGGTATTAGGAAAAAAGTACATGGCTGGGGTCTCTGTATTATGAATTAGATTTTAAAGAACTTATATTATGAGCTAAACTTTCTACAACATTTAAGTTATTATTAACAGTTATAAGAAGTTGTGCATCACTGGGGAAGCCATTCCTTTATTTGCTTGGCGTGTTGAAGTGTGAAGTTGCATTCTGCGTAGATATAAAAGCCTAACTGCATATACCAATGCTATATTCATAAAGATATGAGCTTCTAAAAAGCACAGAAATGAGTAGAAGCTATTTTTGCAGGCACATTTTAAAGTCACTTAGATAGCATGCTTGTTTCTATTTAAAGGAACACTTTATATACATATAATTCAAAGAGGGCAAAATGTTTCAGAAAACAAATACATTCAGCCTTTCCTTTATTATATGCAACTATGTCTGTGGGAGTCACTATTTGGGGGGGGGGGGGGGGGTTCAAGACTGCAGAGAAGAATTTGGACAGTCTCCACTGAAATGCAGCAACCCAAAGTGCATTAGCTTCCAGGAGGACTAATGAAAAAAGATCAGTCTATAAAGGCCAAAGAAGAAGTTAATACATGCATGTTAAAGGCCGTGTAATATTTTTGTAAAAAACATAAAAGCATTTCAAAGTATAGTGCTTCAAAACAGAATCAATGTGATCACAGTTTCAGTCAATGCTGTAATATAGCTGGACATGTTTAACTGCTCAAAATTCTGCCAGATCTACAAATAGCTTCTGATTAAAGTTACATAGTAATTGTGGTTGAAAAAAGACTTTGAGTCCATCAAGTTCAACCTTTTAAAATCTCCTCTGATCTGCAATAAAGAAACTTAGCCAATCATCTCAAAAGTGGGAAAAAATTATTCCTTTATGATCCCAGATACTGGCAATCTGATTCCTCCCTGGATCAATAGTCTCTCTCTAACCAGAATAACCTTTTTAAATAAAACTAGATGCAGTCCCATTTAAAAGCTATCTATCAAATCCTCTGTCATCACCTCCTTTGGTAGAGAATTCCACAGATTAACTACCCTTACTGTGAAGAACTGTTTTCTTTCTTTAAAGGTGGAATCTTTTTTACTTTTAACCTCAAAGGATGTCCTCTTGTCAGTTTAAAACCTCTTGGCACAAAAAGCTCCCTTGACAAATCTTTATACAGACCCTGGATGTATTTATATCAGGTAATCATGTCCCCTCGTAGACACCTTTTCTCTACAGAAAATGTTTAATTTGGTTAAGCTTTCATTATAACTTAGCCCCTCCATTTTCTTTATTAGTTTTGTAGCCCTTCTCTGTACTTTTTCCAGCTCTAAAATGTCCTTTTTATGAAGTGGTGCCCAAAATTGTACTCCATATTCCAAATGAGGGCGTACTAGAGATTTGTATAGTGGCAGAATTATATATGCTTCCCTTACTTCTATATCCATCTTAATACATGCTAATATTTTACTTGCCTTTGCAGATGCTGCTTGGCATTGAGCATGGTTACCTAAGTGATTGTCCACAAGCACTCCCAAATCCCTTTCAATATTTGCTACCCCCAGATTTGCTCCATTAAGATTATAAATTGCATGGCTATTTTTCCTTCCCCGATGCATAACTTTACATTTATTCGTATTAAATCTCATCTGCCATTTAAATACCCATTCCTCTAATTTATGCAAATCCATTTGGAGGGAAAGTACTTGAATATCTGATTTAATTACCTTGCACAACTTCATGTCATCAGCAAAAATGGAGACACTACTTTCCAGTCCCACTTCAAAGTCATTAATAAATGTTAAAAATGAGCTAACCAAATACTGAACCCTGAGGAACCCCACTTACCGCATAAGTACAATCCAAGTATGTTCCATTTACAACTCTTTGCTTCCTGTCTTCCTAGCCAGCTCGCAATCCATGAGCAGATGTTTACTGCAATTTCTGTATCCCTTAGTTTGTACAATAGTCGTCCATGTAGCACTGTATTAAAAGCATTTGCAAAATCCAAAAAAAGACTACATCCAATAAGTTGCCTTGAACCAAGTTCGTATTAACCTCCTCATAGAAACTAGATTTGTTTGACATGACCCTCGTAAATCCATGTTGATCCCTATCCCTCATAAATCCTACTTACAATTCTGTTCAACATATTCTTGTATATTATCCTTTATTAACCCTTCTAAAACCTTTCCCACTACAGAAGTGAGGCTTACAGGTGTATAATTCCCAGGATTTGCTCTTGCACCTTTCTTAAATATAGGTATCACCTCTGCTTTTTGCCAGTCATCTGGTAGCAACCCAGTGTTGAGTGAATCTTGAAAAATTAGATATAATGGTTTGGCTTTTAGAGCCCAGTTCCCTCAGATGTATTCCATCAGGACCTGGGGCTTTAATACCATTTATTTTTTTCAACCTCTTTTGGATTTCTTCCTGCGTCAACCAATTATTTGTAGGTAGTGTAGCCCCATTATGTTGCAGTGTCCCAACCACTGGTACCTCCCTTGCATATACCGAAGAAAAGAACCTATTTAGCTCATCTGCCTTTTCCTGATCACTAATTATTAGAAGGCCTGTGTCACATTGTAATGTTCCTATAGCATCCTTCCTGCCCTTCTTCCCATGTGATAAACGAGCAGATCCACTAGAAAAGACTAGTTTTGGAAGACATAACACTTTTCCCATTCCTATTGAGCCTTTATTCAGTTTGGAGATATGAAACATTAGTTAATGTTACTTTGAATATAATCCACTGAATAGCTACCCCAAATAATGATGATATTATTTCCTGGCATGCTGGACTGCCCTCAATATACAAAACTAATATACTACTGCTGTAGAGTCTTAATTATCCAACATAGTGATCGGACATGCACAGCATTGTACAACATGTGCATACTTGCAGTTTTCTCTTTGGGATATAATCACAATAAAGTTAAAAAAATACAATTGGTTTCATTCTGCAGTGTTTTTATTCCTCTAACACTAGGCATGGTGATCCTGTTTAGATTGAATAATCAAGACTCTAGTAGATTAAAATTACCCAAATGCTACCACCAATACAAATCCTACTAGATCTACTGTACTAACCATAAAAACATTTTAAATAAATTTTAAGCGAGTATTGGAATATCTAGTAACAAGCCTTTAAGTCTGTTTATCCAGTGTCATTTTGATTTTTTTTTCCATGTTTTTTGTGTAACGTTCAATTTACCTTTAGTGGATACTAATGCTATTACTCCTTTATTTCTAAATGACTTTACTTTAAAAAAAATTAAAAAAAAGGGGGGTTAGAAAACTTTTCTAAGAATCCCTGGGAATCTGAGCCACATTGCTATTTGGAAGATAACGAAAACATTGGATTTTTTCTGTGAAAGAGGTCCAACAGAGGAAAGTAGAAAATGTTGTACCCGACTTCTTTGTAATGTGCAGAGTAATTTTTTTTTTTTTTTAACAGAGATGCATACTCCCCTGATTTGCAGAAAGGTAACATATCCAATTTTCAACTGCTATCTGCACCCCCCCAGTGGGGATAGATTTGCGATGAGGGCTCTTAATGGTGCCAGTGTACCAAACATTGTCATCAATCATCTCACATGAACATATACAACCCTTTGTGTTTAATTGGAGCCAAAAGGAAAAAGAAAATACTTGAGAAAAGAAAAGTATACTAGAAGTACATTTTATGAAATAAAAAAAGGTTTGAGAAATTTCTGCATCTACAGATAATAAAACTAAAGTCCCTAGGTAAAGGAAGTCACACCCAAATTAATACAAGCGGTCTCTTTACTCCCATAAACCAAATACATTTTAATAAGATTACACTTGAAAGACCTAAGCCTTATAAACAAGGTCCCACAATTACAATATGTGAAAATCTATAGAGAAGAAGCAGAGGCTAAGAAGAGAACACTAGGTTTTAACTTTCAAAGCACCTTAGATTTACTTCGACTTTGTTTTGAAAATAATTATTTTGACTGTATTTACAAAAATTGTAAGTCTAACATGTCCTTAACCTGTGCTGCAGGTAAAGGGCCACTGTAGTTTGAGAAAAAAGGCAATTGTCTGAGAAGTGCATAATAAATTAGCATTATCATCTGTTTAAAGCATGGATGTAAAAAGAAAGAATGGGGAGAAAGTAACAGGGACTGCTCAATAGTCCGTCAGATAATTGTATCAGACTGATGTTGACCCTACTCCCCTTCCTACACGCAGGGAGTCTGTATCAAAAGATGCAAGAGCTAAATGAATATAAATTCATTAAACCTAATGTAGAATCCATTGTCTAATTCTTGGACAAAACGAAAACAATTTTCCTCTTACATTAATTTGATTGACAAAATAACCAGCCCCCAAAGTATTCATAATCTAGACATACACTAGAAGTCAATTAACAAGGGCTTGACAATTCAGGAATTATATTTTGGTTACCAAGTTACTTCTGATTAAAAAAAATATATATATATATTGGCTAAAGCCTTGGTTTTAAACAGTATTCATTTTCAGAAACAAGAACACAAATAATCCTATTTTTTTATTGGTAGCTGGATTCTTTCTTTTTTTGTCTATCCTTCCTCCATTTTGTCCTCTTTACTATAACTTAATGGCTCTTAAACCTCTCCTCACGACGTACCAGACCATGATTTTTGTTTAGCATTGTTTAAATACAGATGAGGCAATTTTAGTATATTTAACACTGTGTGAACACAGGAGGAGCAATTAGTGTTCAACTGAAAACATGGCCTGTCTGGCAAGTCCTTAGAGCTTTGAGAACCACTGCTATATGCGACTTCTGGATCCTGGACTTGGGTAGTTGTCATTGGGTTTTCATTTCACTCTGATCCAGCTTTTAGCTCCAACACTATATTATGACTAGCGACTTGCCCGTCAAAAATGACGGGGCAATAAAATTGTAAGGCAGGTAATGCTGTTTGCCACAAACATTAAATGTTTTGGTCGTCAGATCCTTGGGAGCTCATTGCGAGCCTCTCGGTTGGTGTATTTTTTGTAATCAGAGGCGCTTTTGCGCGGATTGTAAGGTCTGCGCTGATATCCTTTTGGTGCTTATTGCAAGCCTCTCCCCTGGTGTACTTTGTGTCCTAAGAGCACCGTTGGCCCTCCTTGTGAGGCGCGGGGTAAAGACCTTTGTCGTTTATTGTGATACTGTGTCTTTTTTTTCCTTTCTGCATATGTATTTTTTCATGATAATTAATGAAATCATAAATTAATATACTTTACATATTTGTAATGAATATATGCAGCAAGCAATGTGCTGAAGAGCTAACAATCTGTTTTGATGTTCCTGCAGCATACAATGTAGATTTGCACTGTTGAGCTGAGGCATGTCAGCAATGTGTGCAGTGTAAATAGGCTGTGTGCGCGAGGGGAAACCGTTTGTGTAGTTCCGCATTGTGTAATTTAGTGTTGTAAAATGGCGGCGATTGTGTAGGTGGTACACGGGTGTGGATGATTTCGCGTCCTCGTCAATAGTGTATTTTGTACCTTGTATGGGTTTGTGTAAGTCATATGTGCCTGCCTGTGTTTTTTCGACGTCCATTTTTTCTGTCGCTTAGGGGCTTTTCAAGTGACTAAACTCTGTAAATTGGACTTAAATTTTCGGGCAACCTATCTCCCAGACGTCCTGGCTGTCCCCCCCTTGCTGTGTGTTAGATTATGCTGTTTGCTTTTTTCCATTTGTGTGCGTTTTGTGCTTTTTTTTATGTTTTTCGCTGTGCGCGGTTCGGCTGTTAAGTTTGAATTTTTGCGAGTTCGTCCCGTGGCTCGTATTTTTTTGTGTAAATTCGTATTTAGTCATTGCGTGTTATTTTGTTTTTTTCAAAGTGCCGCCTCCGTGGCTCTTTGTAACCACTTGTGAGGAGCCGTAAAGCCTCCACCTCCGCAAATGTGGCCCTGTTATGAACAGAAGGGCCCACTGGACTGTTTGGGGTTCATCAGTTATTATATGTGTGGTCAGAAGGTACTAACAACTTGCTTAACAGTCATATCTGGGATATTCAAAGGGTTAAATAATTCTAAAGAATTTATATGGCCCTGCGATAGGCCACATGTGAAGGCTCTGGCTTTAATCATGAAGGGCGGAGCTAATTTTATAGCTCTGTAAGAGGAGAAACAAATGTGTAATGAGAACAAGAAAGCCCCCTGGGTGAGGGGGGTAGCAAGCTATTTTCCTAGGAGGAAGGGCTAGAACTGAGGGAAAGTCTTTGGTGTTTCATGTCATCTGAAATGTGTTTTGAAAAATAAAGAAGTCCCAGTCTGATTTTGGTCACACTAAAAGGTGGTGTCTGAGTCTGCTTGTACTAATCAAAAGGTACATGGTGTGTGATTCTTAGATCCTAAGAAAAAGGGGTCTGTTGGTACCTGTATCTTCAGAAATTATGCTGTCATCTGAAGTGTTTGCTGGTGTCGAGATCTGAACAAAGAGTTGCGACCCATACAGAGAGAGAATTGAAGTGAGCGTAGTCCCCCCCCCATTTGCGGTCTGAACTGCGTACCTTCTTGTGAGCTCACAAAGCGCGATAACAATTCACAGTTTGACAACTATTACATATGATAGTTTGTGCTGTAATGTACAGCAGGGAAATGTACTACTCTGCCACGGTCCACAAAGATTTAAGGAACTCCAGTTGAAATATTTTCAAAAAAAATAAATGGAAGTGTTTTTACTATTATTTACCACATAACATTTATGACAGCTGGACCATTAGAGCAGTCCTTTCTGCCTCTTTATTTAACGGACAATCTATACAATTTCAATATGGCTATACAGGTCCAAGCTGTGTGCCCATACTACAGGACAAGCCAGAAGCACAGAGAGAATACAACACATAAAAGATAGTATAGTGAAGGAGGCAAGGAAGTTTATATTGAAGGACCACAGCACTGCTTTCAAATAATAAAGAAATTGTTAATATAATTTTCTCAACTGGAATTTTATTGAAATGTCCGTCTGCACAAACACACATTTGTTTTCCTTGAATGTAAGGGGACACTCATTTGCTTTATTCAATTCACTAGTCTGACTAAGGCAATCAGTCACATTGCTCAATGTAACAGGGCACTCCATTCCTTTGCATGGTGTTCAATTTGTCTTTGACTTGTACCTAACCCCTGTATAGCGCATTACAAATAATGGATAGTAATAATAACAAATTGCATTTAAGACAATACTAAAGCAGTACTGAAACTGTTAAAAGTGACAGCATAGGATCTAAATATGGTACAATTTAAAACTATAGGTGAGGAGCACTGTATCATTTTCATACAGTAAAGAATAAAGATTGCTATTCAAAGCCATCAGCCAGCCTTTTGATCAATCCCCAAAAGGATATTCTAATCTTGCTCATTGGGCATTAATTACAGATACACAATAGTCATTGGATCCATTGTTTCCGTGCAGTTGCCTGCACATTGAACATGCCTAGTCTTTTTGTGCAGGAGATTGTAAGGAAAATAATGGACTCAACCCCCTAATTGTTTGAAGCCAATAATCTCTCATTATCAAAAGATTGGAATATTTTCAGGGTGGTTCAGAAAGGCCGACTGATAGCTCAAAATGGCAAATTTTAATCATAATTTACTATGGGAAATTACTTTATTTTTTTATTGCAATCAACTTATAATATAATTTCATAGCTAATTGTTTTAATTATACCCTATTGGAACTTCTGATGAATCACTTTAAATATAAAATTTATTTCCATGCAAGAATGTGTAATGTAAAAACAAGTCCCTTAAAATGTACAAAAGAAAGGTTGTGGCCCTTTAAGTGTCATTTCAAAGTACAATTAACTATTGTGAAATTAACGGCTACATCCCCCACCGTTTTTAAGATGCAATTTATTACAAGCATTGCAACATGAATCTGGTATTGGGTGTGCTTGAAAATACTAATGTGCATCTCTGATGTCAGTCAGACTGCACAATTCCATTTATTTCAGATTACATTTCTACTTAAGATGGGCGGTAAGAGTGGAAGATACCTAACCTGTGTAGTTAGGAATTTGTTATGGACAACATAAATGTGTTGCATAACAGACCAAAGACATGAAATCAACTGGCATGGTTCTTTAACAAAAAATAAGCATAGTGCTTTATTAACACCACAGCACATGTAATCGTTATTTTAAGAACATTACAGCTAAAAATAAAATGACTTGTTACTAATATTTTGGAAATACGTATTACAAAGTTCTTAATATGGGATTCAGTTTCATTAGCAGGAAGAGAGAAAAATATATACACATTTAAAAAAAGGATATGACAGGGAAAGGGAAAAGAAAGAAATACATATATTTTTACACCTACGTAGCCGTAATATGCCTCTAGAATGAGACAAGCCCATAAAACTCATTGAATTTTTAATAAAACTTTATAATGGCTTGTATGCCACATATTCCTTAGCGTTTACGATGGATTGGAGTCGATGATCTGTAAAACAAAAATAAAACACGTATTAATATAGAGTTTTTCACCACCATTGTTATTTAAATGAATAATAGCAGCAAGTCTAATTTTTCTTTACTTTTAGAAAAGAAAAATCTATAACTGGTAATTCTAGTAAACAAGCTATTCCATTTTCAATTTTACAGACACACAAAAGAGAACATTTACATCTACAGAATAATAAACATTACATATAGCAAACAATATATTGAAAAAGTGTACTACCTTGATCGGGTCTTAGACTTGTGTTTGCGGCTTGCCTTCTTACCAGACCTTTGAGATTTCTCCATAGAACGAGATCGGCTACGTTTCGATTTCTTAGCTTTTTTATCCTTGTAGACTGGAGATTCTGAACTGCTCCTTCCACTAGATGGGGAACGTTTCTTATTTTCCTTTGTAGAGCCTTTTTTCCTATCTTGCCTAGAATCCTGACGAGACATCTTTGACGATGAGGATTCACTGCGTGAAAGCGTCCTTTCACTTTCCCTCCTATTCTTAACCTTTTCCTCGTCATGACTTGTATACTTACTAGTTTTCTCCTCCTTTTTAACTTTCTCCTTTTTCTTATCTCTTTCTTGCTCCCTTTTCCTCCTATCCATTTCAACACTCCTACTCCTGGCCTTTTCTCTCTCTCTGCTGCTACCCCTATGCTTATTTCTGCTTCTACTACGGCTTCTACGCTGGTCATCACTTCTCCGTCTATCTCTACTCCTACTGCGACCAGCGCGTCTCTCCCTAGAGCGATTTGTAGTTTTCTCTCTGCTCCTCCTGTCTCTAGATCGGCTTCGATCTCTTCGCCTTTCCCGCTCCATACTAGTCTTGCTGGACCTCCTTCTCTCACTAATCTTTTCCTTGCTTTTGCTCCTTTCTCTCCTGTTCTTACGCGTTCCACTTCTACTTCTGCTACGCCTCACTTTCCTGGCTGGAGATCGGCTATGGCTACGCTTTTTCTTCCTTTTGGGTGAAAAATTAGATGAACTATGGCTACTTGAGGAGCTAGAGCTGTAAGAGCTAGAGATGCTGCTGGTACTACTACTGCGCTCTACACTGCTTCTGCTGCTACTACTGCTGCTGCTAGTTGAGCTCCTTGACTTTCTCACTACAGGCCTTTCTTTTACTTCATTTTTCACTTCTACCAAAGGCAATGTTTCACTATGTAATATTTTCTTATCACCATCACCCTCAGCCTTTTTCTTTTCATGTATTTCTAAACTATTAGGAGGATCAATGCTAGGCTCATTTGCCTCTTTTTCCTTTGTTTCCCTTTGTTGTTTTTCCTCTGGAAAAGAAAATCGCAAACAAATATATCAGTGAATTAACCAAGTATAGAAACATTGGTGGCATGCTGTATGGCATTATATGGACACGGGTCAGCAAAATTTCTATTCATCGAGAAATAAAAAAGGTAAAATTAATATTACAACCGGTTATTAACAAACTTGGAATGCTTTTGCGATGCGTATAGGAGAGAAAAATTACTTGCAATAACTTTATTTAGAGAGCATGAGGATTTTTTTTTTAACATAATCAATGTTTACAATATCAAAGTTAGAAACTCAATTATCTTTAACTACCACTCAAAATATTTAACCAGCATTTCACAATAATTAACCTCTTCATTTGCAAATGTGGATTTCATAGTCTACTATTATTACTGTAATGTACATTCAAATTGAACATTGCTTCTATTATAGACCCCCTTTAAACATTGCAAGTCTCAAAATGCCTAAGAAAGTGTAAGTACATTGTATACTTTTAGGAGTTCACACCCTACTACGCATGGACTTTGGTGTTACTGCAGAATAGGTGTAGCATATTTCAAAATCTAGCAAGGATTGACACTCGTGGGAGTGAAGCCACCACCTCCAAAGCCCCTGTGATTCTCACCCACATGACTTCAATCATAACCAATTAAGCAACAATACCATTTCCTCGCATGCTACTTTTAAATAAGTGCCTGCACTTTAAAGTCAGGAAGCAGCAGTGTCATGTGACCATCTATGCACAGGGGTTGTGGGACTGAAGCAGAAAAATAAATACCACATGCATCAATGCAGCTCACAAGGAACAAGGGTAGTTGGTGGGCTGAAGTAACTGCGGGATGAAGTGAGTCATGTTGAATTTATAGCTGTAACGAACAGTCATGGCTAGACACTAACATACAATGCATAAATACTAAATCAAGAACAATGTGCCATACTAGGCTACTAATAAGAATATGAGTATACACACACTAATGTAATATATAATCTGTTTTATTATCTTATAGTGACAAAACAGAGGATCCAAATATGGTACAAGTTATAGCTCTAGGGAAGAACAAATAGTTGGATGTTATTTGAAATCTGCATTATCTTACAGTAAACATACATTGGTAATTACTGGTCATTAGAAAGTGGTCCTGCAAAAACAGCCTGGGGTTCTGAATGTATTGTGTTCAGTCTAAACCAAATGCTAACTAAAAAGACTGAGCATGTTCACACTAGTGGGTATCTAGGATGACAAGGCTCAATACAGTCTTCATTTACCTATGAAATTAAGACTGTAGCCAATACGTTCAGACCCCAAGGTGATCATCTGTAATTATCACCTTGCAGTTTGAAATTAAACCCATTGAGAACCTCTGCAGTTTCATACACTATAATGGGCTTGGCTGTTCTGCTACTTTCAGAAGTACAAATTAAGTGCTTTGTTATATATTACCTTCTTGCTGTCGCTCAAGTAGCTGCTGTTCTCTCTCTTTTCTCCGAAAGGCTTCCTGTTTTTGGCGTATTCTGTGGTGCAGTTCCTCCTCATCAGTATCAGAAGATTCTGAGCCTCTCTCACTTCTCTCATCTTCACTTTCAGCTGATCCATAACCACCCAGTCCACCTGCATGCATAAAGCCCAGTCCATCACACTGTCATAGGAGGCTTCCTGCCTCTAAAACTTCATAGACGCCCAAGTTTATAAAACATTCAAGTGCGCACAAGCATTGAATATCCTCTAAATAACCCACATGATAACAACTGGAGGCAATTCAACTAATGGTCCTGACTGGTTGAGTTGAAAGGATTCCTATAGCTTGATTAATTTGCTCAGAAATGCTACCACAGTCATAATATCTATTAATAGAAATGTAAGCTGTGAAATGGGAACCAAAAGAAGGACGAGCATACCTATATTTTGCACTACTTATTTGTATTAAATGTTTAAAGTGAGTTCTTTTCATTAGAAATAAATCACCATAATTAGTTCAAGTAGAATCAGCGATTTGCTTCTATAATGGTTTCTCTTATTTTTGAAATGGAAAGTGGGAAAGAAGCTATGTGTACACCATTCCAATTTAAAATTTTGCTTTTAACCGTGTGAAAAAGATTTTGAGTCTTTAAATTAGTTATTAGACTCAGTACCAAAACAAGCTCTAGGGGGGATTTACATATGTTAATACACAACATGACCTTTCTCATATTAGATAATAATCACAAAGCAAAGTTACATGTAGGAACTATCCCAAGTGTGTGTGTAATTTTATATATATATATATATATATATATATATATATATATATATATATATATATATATATATATATATATACATATATATATACATATATATATACATATATATATACACACACACACACATATATATTTAATTTTTGTATTTAACAGTTGAGAAGGATATTTTGATAGTTAAAATCCTTTTTAGCTACCAGCTATCTCTATCCTATATGACAGTGTCCCTTTAACATTAGCAGAACTAAAATTGATAATGGTCAAAACATCACCTTTTTTCTGACAGCTAACCAATTTTGCATCAAAATGTTAAAACGTGCATTATGTAAGTGTAAACATGTGTGCCTGTATTTACATACTTCATCTGCCAATATTTCCATGTGATCCTTTGAGGATCCCCAAAAGAATAAAATCAAGTTTGGAATTTGAAGATTTTAATTTAATAAAAAATATAGTTCATTTAATTTACAGGACGTTGGATGTGAATAACATTGCTTTATACTAGACAAATCAAGACCGGACAAAAAAAAACTGTAATAACCAATATAAAGTTTGCTTCTATATGAACGTTAACAAAAAAAATAACTTCTTCTATCACGTTTTAAGAAATACAATGTATTCCTCTATAGTAGAAATAGGTTGACTAGAAGTCCTCTCCTCAGGATAATCACATTATATACATGTACAGCAGTAAATCTTGGTGGAATAACATTTTACATGCCTCTGTTAACCAGGCTTTCAAAAAATAAAATGGCCATTTATTTTGCTGCCATAGTTTTATACGATAGAGAGTGCATCTCACTATTTGTGGAGCTTCTATTTTCTTCATTGTAGAGACTCCATATTAATTAAGTCTGCACTTTTTGGTCCTTTACCAAGACCCATATTAGAGAGCCAGTTAGACGGCATGTATGAAGACACATTCAGACAAAATAAATAGAAGTTAGGAGTCATAAATAACATTTCAGGATTTGTGGCTCCCACAATTCATCAAGCCCTGCACACATTTAGTGTAATTACATAAGTTTGGATAATACTGAACATTTTGTACACAGAGGTATTTGGGAGACCCCACTGACACTTAACATCCTATTCTTATTATTGACACGTTATATGCAAAAATGTTATTTTACCATACTTCTCATTTAATCTTTGAAACACGAGAAGGCAACAGGATGCAAAAAAGTAGACATTTATATAGAAGCAAACTAATTCAATTTATAGTTTTACAGTTTTCTTGAGTTAAAAGTTAATCATGTAGCAAACGGTGGAAGTTAAGATACAAACATATTGAAATGGTCCTTATATAAAATTGTATAAAAGTTGAACATACAAACTAATTAAGAGTCAGATTTGCGCAATTTTCAGGGAAGATGGAAGTTTTGAGTCAAACAGACTGTGGGGCAATTAAAAATTGGGTAGCTAAAACTTCAATAGGAAGAGTAAAAAATATAAGGACACAGCTGGAATAAGCCTATTTATATTTATGGGTGTTTTGGAAAAATCTAATTATAAAAGTATTGTGTGAAATATTATAAACAACTGGAAGCACTGTTACACTGCTCAATACCTTTTTTGCTTTTAACAAAATGCATATATAAAATGTACTTTGTCCAGGAATAAAAAATAAATGTCTTTTAGGACTGTATTCTACATATTTAGACCACTTGTAGTGGTATTTTAGGAGCATTGGATGTAAATACTGTGACTAGGTCCAATATAATTGTGCAAAATCTTCAAACAAGAAACATTTCTGAAATGGACTACTGTATAAAATTATTTAGCAGCACAATGTATGGATTACAATACTGGTTCTGCAGAAAAGCCATTTGTTTGCAGTAGTTCATTTTATAGTGAACGAAATTCTCCATAGATCTTATACAAGTTAAACAGCACCTACAGCACTATGTAATATAACAATCCATCAATGAAGAATTTTTATGTTGGTTCTGTAAGCGTAATTATGCAAAGAAATCAAGCATGCTTCCTTCAGAAATGTGCACACACATTTTGCAGAAAGTTTAAAAGCCCCAAGAAATCCCACCCGTCTTGTGATCAAAGAAGGTACTTACCAAGTCCAGTTAGGGAAGCCAGTGCACTAGACTGTGCCAGCTGCCTTGCAGGAGCTTTGTATCACATCAACAACAGGAACAACATGTTAACACACATAGTCACGACCTCAAAGTCATGAGTTTCTACGTAAAATCTATTACTAGCGCTGCTATGTGGGGGAGAGAAGAAAGGTTAAAATACAACACCCAATGAAACATACATGAGGGAGATTTTGCAACACTGCCATGTTGACAAAATAAGAAGGAAAAAAAATAAAACGGGGGGTGGGATTGGGAAGAGAAATTAAAGAGGTTGCAAAAAAACAGAACTATAATCACAGCCCAAATTTTTAAGCAGAACAATGCCTTCTTTGGCTTCCAGGAGCACACACACTAGAGTGACCTACAGTGAGAATGTGCTTGATTTGGGGATTATTAGAGCTGGATGTTAGTTTCAGCAATCTGGAGATACAATATATGGTATTCTTATATCTGATGAACTTGGTGGTTTTTACATCCATTCTGTTGGGTTGTAAAAAAAAAAAAAAACTAGAACTCACAATTAGATAGGAAATTAAAAATAAGCATTCAATATCTTTCTTTCCTGAGCACAATTTATTGGAGAGCTTTTCTCCGTGGCAGACAAATGTTAAAAAATAATGAAGCCATGCATAACAATTACAAAAAAGGACTACCTTTCGTTGCTTTTCGGTGAGTTTCTTTTGCGACATTATAAATCTCTTCATTGGTGACGTCCAAAAGTATCTCTGTTAGTGTCATTTTAGTCAATACCATCTAGAGAAAAAAGTAAAAAAAAAAAAAAAAAAGGAGTGGATTCAACAGTTAGCAAAAAATGTAAATCAAGAGAGCTAAAGGTGCATCTAAAAGCAATCTTAATGTTGCACCAGTACCAATATATATTACTGAACACCAACAAAATGCTTTTCATAAAAGTGACTAAATAGCACAAATCTGAAACAAACATCCACACCATTTGATAAGCTCGCTCTTCCTCTGTTATTTCAGATTCACTGTTCTCCTCCTGATGGACGGGGGAAGGGCTGTGACTCGCTTTTGCACTAGCTGGATCTTCTTGATTCTCCTCATCTTCATCCTCTTCGTCACTGTCCTGATAATAGACAATATGGAATAACTTATTTACAATATTGTCAGTACATAGATGACATTTCGAAGTTTGTAAACTTCTTGTGTTAAACTAAAATGGTAAAAATCTGTGCATTTATATATTTTAAAACAAACTATACTAAAATCAGTTTATACAACGCACTATTTCATAACTAACATTCACAAAAGCTGAAATACCAAGAAAATACTAGAAATAAAAATGTATGCACATTTGCAGAATGTCATTTTGAATTACAATTGATAGAAGGAAAACTCTATTTACAAAAAGTTTTAAAAAATAGGTAAACATTTTTATGTATTATACACTCCACAAAATCTCATAAGACTTTCCTTTACCTGTAAGCTTATCTATCTTGCAATGTAGAGAACAACCCTGGAAAAATTAGCTAACTGAAATGCAAGGTATTTCATTGTGCTTATATGTACAACCAACCTTGAAGCAAACTACAAACCAAAATGAATTTGATTGCAATTTACAATTTATTAACAGCAAAACAATGCTAGGCAACTTCAGTCGAACATTTTAGACTTGCAATTTAAAGTTCTGCAACCATTTAAATTATTTCTCTGATCTTTTAACAAGTAACAGTTGACTTATGACTAGACTTCCATATAATTTCTTATTCTTCAAAAAATGCTATTTTACATACAAGACTCACAAATTTGCTCTTTTGAGGCAATCGGGGACCATCCCCATCTTCAGATTCATCGTAGTCCCTTTTTGCTTTTTTCATTTGTGAACGTTGCTGCTCCATTCTCTCACGTTCTAACTTTTTCTGCTTCTCCCTTTCCATCTTTTCTAATCCCTCGCGAATCCATGCTGGCAGCGTCCTACGTTTAACAGCATCTGCAACAAATGAGGACCTTCCAGAGTCTATACACAACAATGAAATAATGAAATTCTTATCAAAAATACAACATACACATAGTCTCACTGCATATACTGAAGAATAAACAAAGAAAATGATCTACAACCAGGGAGGTGGATATGGTCATAATTGTACAATATACCAAGACACATTTAGCAGTTAGTAAAACCAAAAGTGACTATATTGGTGATCTAGTAGTAGACTGCTGTATGGTCCTGTAGAAAGGCAAATCTCTAGAGAATCAATTGAAAAAAAGTTCAAGAACTAAAACCACATAAAACTAAAGAACAATCCAAGTTTTGTGAATCTCTACAGAAGTATAGGAGGCTCAATCGGTATCACAGCAAGCAAACAGGGATGCTTGATCTGCACTGCCTTGAGGACAGGGTTGGGAACCACTGCTTTAGTTTACAGAACTGTTCATATGTTTACTCAAAGATACATTAAGAGCGTCCTACAGACCCAGAAGGAATTATTTGTTTGATATTAGGCTGTAAAAAAACAAAGCTTATAAGCACTATTTAATAAAATAAAGTACATAAAAGAAAATGCACACAGACATATATTATATACCCAGTAAAAGTGAGGAACCTTTCATATCCCTTTAAACATGTCATAGCAGAGATAAGAAATATGGTATAAGCATAGGTAATTAAAAGTACTTATCAATTGAATGTTATTAAAAAGTGCATTTTCTTACACTAACACTGAAATTTGTCATTGAGATTTCAGTCAACCTTATACCTGTTCCCAAGAAAAGAAATTGCAAGACAATTAAATGTTAGAAGCTGTCACCTGCTAGCGCAATTAATAATGTAATATTTTCCATATATTTCTAATATTCTACAGTGGGATATCTTTGGAAGGAAACAAATTCTGATCCAGTAAACAATTCATACCAATCTGCAGAGGCTCCTGCTTTGGTGGTATTGGTATGGGTGACCGCTGTCGTTCTCGGAAAGATGGTCTTTCCCTACGATTCGGAGGAGGAGCTGGAGGGGCTGGAGGTCCAGGTGGGCCTTGCTGCCAGTAAGGTGGATGAAATCCCCCTTGCGGAGGGCCATATCCAGAGCCATGCTAAATTGAAAAAAATAAAATAAAAATGATTTCTAAAAATAAGTTATACTTCAATATAAATAACTATAATTTTCAGTTTTTTTTACATTGATTTACCTGGTAATCATACTGGTTCACTGGACCCATCTGAAAATTATCTGGAGGACCACCAAAGTTGTGATTGTTCTGATTAAACATATGCCTGTCAGATGTAAACTCTCCACTGTCCTGGCTGTTGCTGTCTTCAGATGCAGGTACAATATCCATTGGTCCAGATGCAGGAGGCATCCATGGCTGTTCTGGAGGAGGGTGGTGTGGAGGAGGTGGTGGAGGTGGCGGCGGGGGATGATGCATTCCTCCCCATCCTTCTATAAATGGAAATGAAAACCATTTGAAAGCAAACATATGCAGCCTTACTAAATTGTGATTCAGCCAATTGAATAGGGCGCTTTATAAGCACAAAGCATATTTTTTTACAGAAGTTTTTAGTTAGTGAACTTCTATCCAAAAGCAAGGTCTTCACTAACTAAAAACTTCTGTAAAAAAAATATGCTATGTGCTTATATAGAGCCCTTTAGAATTTGCCGAATTGCAATTTAATAAGGCTGATATGATTATTATCAGATTGCCTTTGGCACTTCTAGAAACTATGTGAAGCACTCACAACCTTTTAAGGAGAGCACCTTTAAAGGGCTAATGTACAGTTTTCATGCAAAACTTATGCTTCAGTTTAACATTAAAAATACATGCGCAAACAGTAGTAAAGCAAGTATTAAGCCAGATAAATTTAAAAACACAGTTTCCTCATTAATGGTCATTGCTGTACCGTCCCCCTTTTATTATCCTGGGCACTACCGAAAAGAAAAACAAAGATTTCAACTGTGATAACACTGACTAGGCTGTCTTGGTAAGGCTTGAATAATGTTATCGCACATTAAAATCTTCTACTTCCTTTCAGCAGTGCTCAGGACAACCAGAGAGGCATGGATGGTGACAACTGTAGCCATTAATGAGGTAAATTGTTTTTAAATTAAATTTTCTGACTTAAGATTTGGTGGCCTGTTTGCCCATGTATTTTAATGTTAAAATTAATGGTGAAACACAGAAAATTTGGTTTTACATGAAAATCACTTACACTGACCCTATATCAAGAGGAGCTAGTTTTAGTAATTTATTGTTCATTACATATTCGTATCCCATAGCATAGCAAACCACCAACCAACGAAAAGCACACTGTTGATATCACCTTGTGACCAGCAATTTAGCAGTTCCTGCTAGCCAGAGACACCTCCCCAATTGAGTTTATGTTGCATAAAGACCAACAGTAGGTGAATCTGATCTTTGAAAGTAAGTTTAATATTCAAGGTGGTGTTTGTAATTCATTGTTAATAAACATGATTTTCAATCAGTGCATAAAAGCAACTATGTTGTGTTATGGCATTGCAAAACCAACTAAAAAAAAAGAAACAATTTCATAATATAGAATAAAGATGCCTCTTACCTGGCTGCCACATCCTATTAAAATTTGGATCTCCCTGAAAGTTAGCATGGTTGTTAGGTCCACTGTCCATTGGTGGTACATCTTGTCCATTGGGTATCATAGGCTGCTGCTCCACAACAGTTTGCTCTGTAGCCTCTCGCAGTGCAATCCATGCTTGTGCAAGAGCAGCCCAGTCTGTCTGGCCTAAAAAACAAGGCAAAATTATTTTTTATTAAGCACTCCACATTATGACAATTTCTCTCAAGAATTCCATGAATCAAAAAAGAAAACAAATTAAAACCAAGTTACTATGTTTGTAATTAGTTTTATTTCCAACCTGAAACTGACATTACTTAAATCTCTTTGATACATACATATCTTCTTTCCAAAGTGGTCCAGTGCCAGACTGACCAACAGCAAGGAAAGTGAGGAAAACAACCTCTAAAAAAAACAATTACTGCTGATCTATAGTATGAAGTATATGCCAGTATTAAATATACAGTGGATCCTCAGTACTCAACTACCTGAAACATCATTAATTTCGGTATTTGGCACGTCTTGATGAACAACAAATATTGTGGCAATTGGCGCTTCCTTGGTACTCATTGTGCTTGCTAAAACCAACCTATAATACTCCTAAAGGAATTTGGTACTTGTAGTTTTTGCCAGTTGTGCCTTCTGGAACCAATTAACAAGTACCCAGGGTCCACTGTACAGAGTACTCTATTTTTACCCAACTGTGTCTTCGGCTGTTAGGATACCTCTTCCAATGGCTGCAATTCTTAGCTAGGACACTCACTTGGTTTCAATACTGACACCATCAAGTCCTGATACACATTAGCAATTTGGTCTCTTGGGCACTTACTTGGGTCTTGTTGATGCTGAAAAGACTCCATCCATTGCTGCTGATTCAATGGCCATTGTTGCCAAGGCTGACCACCTTGATCCCACATCTCTGTCTTATTCTCTGAAAATAGTCCTACCTGCAGAAAAAACAAACAAACAAACATAATAATAAAAAAAATGATATATTATTACTTTAAAAAAAAATAATCTATAAACAAGGCTAAACTTTGATTCTATAAGGTATTATATTAGAAGTAATCTATAATATAAATTGAATGTTGATAGACTGACTGCTTGTGGGCCTGAACTTTGGAGAGAGATGCTCTGTATTGGAGAGCTTCACCTTCAATTATCTCATGGTTAAGTATCACAGCAATGTGCCAACTTCTCAAGATAAGTGAAAAATCTTATTTATATTCAAGGTGTCTTCAATACCCCCCCCCCCCCCCCCAAAAAAAAGATGTATTCCACCAGGAATGCAAAAATTGAAGAGTTAAAAATTAAAGGCTGTATTTTGATGGTTCCTGGGAGTCAGTGCTCCTCAAATTGTAAGAGTGCGTGTGTGAATATATATATATATATATAGAAAATCAATGACAGTCTCCTAAAAATATTTAGCTGGCGCCTAAGTTTCAGATAGATTTGTCAACACAGCAACTACTATAAATGACAGTTAAATAATCTTTTACAGACAAATCCCTATAATCAAGTCTAACCTTGTCCGTATGCTTGTGTTTATCCTAGACTATAGCAAAGATACCTTGGAGCGCGTCTTGTCTGAAATGTGTGTGAAGTGCAGTGTATATATTAAGTTATTACTTCATAAATGTATATTAAAGTTAGGAGCCTGCCAGATTAGTGAAGCATTACATATTATTACTGTAATTCAGTACAATTAGCACCACACCACTATAAAGATCTCCTAAAAGCATGTAGAAATATTTTTCTAAAATACTTGCATTTTTCATTAAGAAATGAAATAAATTAAACCTGTGTTTACACGGGTCACTGACATGCCCTCTGCAGCTCTGTTTAGTGACTAAAAGAAAAACAAAAGTTAATCCTTCACCAGATCTGTCTGTGCAGAGTAGATGAGGCTGGAGTCATCTAAACAGGTCAGCAATACGTTTACTTTTCACTGAATTCCTGAGTGCAGGGAAACCTGCTATAAATCAGTGTTCTCACCAGCTCAACATCTGTTACTACTAATGCTACAGTCAGTAGACAGGACAGACTATGTATGTAAACAGACTTAAAATGTTAGGATTTATAGCTGTTATTAGTGTAATTAAAATGACCGATCATTGTAACATACAATCAGTGAGGGGATGTGGATGCACATAGGAGTCAGTAAAGTAACCAATATAAGGACACGGAGGCCCCACAGTAACGATATATAGCGCTACACATATGGGGGCCAGCAGGCCTGTATTTCTGGATACATCTGTTTGTGTATCCTGGCTCCCTCATTTATAGTAGCGAAGAGATACTGAAATCACGGCCTGATAGCCGCCCATCACTGCTGCAGTTGGTCACATGTATGTTTGGCGGCATCCGGACTCTTATGTCGGACTTGTTAATAAGTAATCATCGTTGATGTAATGAACCCGGGCTCAGTACTAATAAGGCTCCCTGTGTGCACGGGCCATATAAACGGCTCCGAGCTCGGCGGACACACCGCCCTCCCCGCTCCCTCCTGCGTGTCAGGCCCCAAGCAGCGCCTCATTCAGGCCGCCCTGACGGTCACTCACATGCGGGGTCCGGGTCTCCCTTTTGGTGCTATCGCGCTCCTCGCTTCACTACAAGGACACTCGGGGTTATATCTCCGCGTCTCTCGTATTTCAGATCCCGGCACTAGGCATTACTACACACCGCTCTTCTGCACACAGACAAGCAATATGGCGCTCAGGAGGCCGCCTCCGGAAGTAGCCACCATAGAGCTGCAAACAGGCTAGAGATGCCGCGTCACTTCCGTCTAGGTCACAAACTGTCTAGGGCGGGGACATAGGTCACTGTGTGTAGACTGGGGAGTGAGTGCACGATAACGGAGAGACTTGTAAATACACCTAGAATGAGAGAAGAGCACGCCATAAGAGGCCCGGTACAAGTAAATGTGATAAGCAGAGGGACTGCAAGTCCTATCATACAGTGTACAAGTCAGGCACTTGTTACTATAAGGATTGTGCAGTGATGGGAGCTGAGCTAGAGCACAATAACACTAATGCAAGTCCTATCATACAGTGCACAAGTCAGGCTCTTGTTACTATAAGGCTTGTGCAGTGATGGGAGCTGAGCTAGAGCACAATAACACTAATGCAAGTCCTATCATACAGTGTACAAGTCAGGCACTTGTTACTATAAGGCTTGTGCAGTGATGGGAGCTGAGCTAGAGCACAATAACACTAATGCAAGTCCTATCATACAGTGCACAAGTCAGGCACTTGTTACTATAAGACTTGTGCAGTGATGGGAGCTGAGCTAGAGCACAATAACACTAATGCAAGTCCTATCATACTGTGTACAAGTCAGGCTCTTGTTACTATAAGGCTTGTGCAGTGATGGGAGCTGAGCTAGAGCACAATAACACTAATGCAAGTCCTATCATACAGTGTACAAGTCAGGCACTTGTTACTATAAGGCTTGTGCAGTGATGGGAGCTGAGATATAGCACAATAACACTAATGCAAGTCCTATCATACAGTGTACAAGTCAGGCACTTGTTACTATAAGGCTTGTGCAGTGATGGGAGCTGAGCTAGAGCACAATAACACTAATGCAAGTCCTATCATAGGGTGTACAAGTCAGGCACTTGTTACTATAAGGCTTGTGCAGTGATGGGAGCTGAGCTAGAGCACAATAACACTAATGCAAGTCCTATCATACAGTGTACAAGTCAGGCACTTGTTACTATAAGGCTTGTGCAGTGATGGGAGCTGAGCTAGAGCACAATAACACTAATACAAGTCCTATCATACAGTGTACAAGTCAGGCACTTGTTACTATAAGGCTTGTACAGTGATGGGAGCTGAGCTAGAGCACAATAACACTAATGCAAGTCCTATCATACAGTGCACAAGTCAGGCTCTTGTTACTATAAGGCTTGTGCAGTGATGGGAGCTGAGCTAGAGCACAATAACACTAATGCAAGTCCTATCATAGGGTGTACAAGTCAGGCACTTGTTAGTATAAGGCTTGTGCAGTGATGGGAGCTGAGCTAGAGCACAATAACACTAATGCAAGTCCTATCAAAGGGGGTATAAGTCAGGCACTTGTTAGTATAAGGCTTGTGCAGTGATGGGAGCAAGTCCTATCATACAGTGTACAAGTCAGGCACTTGTTAGTATAAGGCTTGTGCAGTGATGGGAGCAAGTCCTATCATACAGTGTACAAGTCAGGCACTTGTTAGTATAAGGCTTGTGCAGTGATGGGAGCAAGTCCTATCATACAGTGTACAAGTCAGGCACTTGTTAGTATAAGGCTTGTGCAGTGATGGGAGCTGAGCTAGAGCACAATAACACTAATGCAAGTCCTATCATAGGGTGTACAAGTCAGGCTCTTGTTACTATAAGGCTTGTGCAGTGATGGGAGCTGAGCTAGAGCACAATAACACTAATGCAAGTCCTATCATAGGGTGTACAATTCAGGCACTTGTTACTATAAGGCTTGTGCAGTGATGGGAGCTGAGCTAGAGCACAATAACACTAATGCAAGTCCTATCATACAGTGCACAAGTCAGGCTCTTGTTACTATAAGGCTTGTGCAGTGATGGGAGCTGAGCTAGAGCACAATAACACTAATGCAAGTCCTATCATACAGTGTACAAGTCAGGCACTTGTTACTATAAGGCTTGTGCAGAGATGGGAGCTGAGCTAGAGCACAATAACACTAATGCAAGTCCTATCATACTGTGTACAAGTCAGGCTCTTGTTACTATAAGGCTTGTGCAGTGATGGGAGCTGAGCTAGAGCACAATAACACTAATGCAAGTCCTATCATACAGTGTACAAGTCAGGCACTTGTTACTATAAGGCTTGTGCAGTGATGGGAGCTGAGATATAGCACAATAACACTAATGCAAGTCCTATCATACAGTGTACAAGTCAGGCACTTGTTACTATAAGGCTTGTGCAGTGATGTGAGCTGAGCTAGAGCACAATAACACTAATGCAAGTCCTATCATAGGGTGTACAAGTCAGGCACTTGTTACTATAAGGCTTGTGCAGTGATGGGAGCTGAGCTAGAGCACAATAACACTAATGCAAGTCCTATCATACAGTGTACAAGTCAGGCACTTGTTACTATAAGGCTTGTGCAGTGATGGGAGCTGAGCTAGAGCACAATAACACTAATACAAGTCCTATCATACAGTGTACAAGTCAGGCACTTGTTACTATAAGGCTTGTACAGTGATGGGAGCTGAGCTAGAGCACAATAACACTAATGCAAGTCCTATCATACAGTGCACAAGTCAGGCTCTTGTTACTATAAGGCTTGTGCAGTGATGGGAGCTGAGCTAGAGCACAATAACACTAATGCAAGTCCTATCATAGGGTGTACAAGTCAGGCACTTGTTAGTATAAGGCTTGTGCAGTGATGGGAGCTGAGCTAGAGCACAATAACACTAATGCAAGTCCTATCAAAGGGGGTATAAGTCAGGCACTTGTTAGTATAAGGCTTGTGCAGTGATGGGAGCAAGTCCTATCATACAGTGTACAAGTCAGGCACTTGTTAGTATAAGGCTTGTGCAGTGATGGGAGCAAGTCCTATCATACAGTGTACAAGTCAGGCACTTGTTAGTATAAGGCTTGTGCAGTGATGGGAGCAAGTCCTATCATACAGTGTACAAGTCAGGCACTTGTTAGTATAAGGCTTGTGCAGTGATGGGAGCTGAGCTAGAGCACAATAACACTAATGCAAGTCCTATCATAGGGTGTACAAGTCAGGCTCTTGTTACTATAAGGCTTGTGCAGTGATGGGAGCTGAGCTAGAGCACAATAACACTAATGCAAGTCCTATCATAGGGTGTACAATTCAGGCACTTGTTACTATAAGGCTTGTGCAGTGATGGGAGCTGAGCTAGAGCACAATAACACTAATGCAAGTCCTATCATACAGTGCACAAGTCAGGCTCTTGTTACTATAAGGCTTGTGCAGTGATGGGAGCTGAGCTAGAGCACAATAACACTAATGCAAGTCCTATCATAGGGTGTACAAGTCAGGCACTTGTTAGTATAAGGCTTGTGCAGTGATGGGAGCTGAGCTAGAGCACAATAACACTAATGCAAGTCCTATCAAAGGGGGTATAAGTCAGGCACTTGTTAGTATAAGGCTTGTGCAGTGATGGGAGCAAGTCCTATCATACAGTGTACAAGTCAGGCACTTGTTAGTATAAGGCTTGTGCAGTGATGGGAGCAAGTCCTATCATACAGTGTACAAGTCAGGCACTTGTTAGTATAAGGCTTGTGCAGTGATGGGAGCTGAGCTAGAGCACAATAACACTAATGCAAGTCCTATCATAGGGTGTACAAGTCAGGCTCTTGTTACTATAAGGCTTGTGCAGTGATGGGAGCTGAGCTAGAGCACAATAACACTAATGCAAGTCCTATCATAGGGTGTACAAGTCAGGCACTTGTTACTATAATGCTTGTGCAGTGATGGGAGCTGAGCTAGAGCACAATAACACTAATACAAGTCCTATCATACAGTGTACAAGTCAGGCACTTGTTACTATAATGCTTGTGCAGTGATGGGAGCTGAGCTAGAGCACAATAACACTAATACAAGTCCTATCATACAGTGCACAAGTCAGGCACTTGTTACTATAAGGCTTGTGCAGTGATGGGAGCTAAGCTAGAGCACAATAACACTAATGCAAGTCCTATCATACAGTGTACAAGTCAGGCACTTGTTACTATAAGGCTTGTGCAGTGATGGGAGCTGAGCTAGAGCACAATAACACTAATGCAAGTCCTATCATACAGTGTACAAGTCAGGCACTTGTTACTATAAGGCTTGTGCAGTGATGGGAGCTGAGCTAGAGCACAATAACACTAATACAAGTCCTATCATACAGTGTACAAGTCAGGCACTTGTTACTATAAGGCTTGTGCAGTGATGGGAGCTGAGCTAGAGCACAATAACACTAATACAAGTCCTATCATACAGTGTACAAGTCAGGCACTTGTTAGTATAAGGCTTGTGCAGTGATGGGAGCTGAGCTAGAGCACAATAACACTAATGCAAGTCCTATCATAGGGCGTACAAGTCAGGCACTTGTTACTATAAGGCTTGTGCAGTGATGGGAGCTGAGCTAGAGCACAATAACACTAATGCAAGTCCTATCATACAGTGTACAAGTCAGGCACTTGTTACTATAAGGCTTGTGCAGTGATGGGAGCTGAGCTAGAGCACAATAACACTAATACAAGTCCTATCATACAGTGTACAAGTCAGGCACTTGTTACTATAATGCTTGTGCAGTGACGGGAGCTGAGATATAGCACAATAACACTAATGCAAGTCCTATCATAGGGTGTACAAGTCAGGCACTTGTTACTATAAGGCTTGTGCAGTGATGGGAGCCGAGCTAGAGCACAATAACACTAATGCAAGTCCTATCATACAGCGCACAAGTCAGGCACTTGTTACTATAAGGCTTGTGCAGTGATGGGAGCTGAGCTAGAGCACAATAACACTAATACAAGTCCTATCATACAGTGTACAAGTCAGGCACTTGTTACTATAAGGCTTGTGCAGTGATGGGAGCTGAGCTAGAGCACAATAACACTAATACAAGTCCTATCATACAGTGTACAAGTCAGGCACTTGTTACTATAATGCTTGTGCAGTGATGGGAGCTGAGCTAGAGCACAATAACACTAATGCAAGTCCTATCATACAGTGTACAAGTCAGGCACTTGTTACTATAAGGCTTGTGCAGTGATGGGAGCTGAGCTAGAGCACAATAACACTAATGCAAGTCCTATCATACAGTGTACAAGTCAGGCTCTTGTTACTATAATGCTTGTGCAGTGATGGGAGCTAAGCTAGAGCACAATAACACTAATGCAAGTCCTATCATACAGTGTACAAGTCAGGCTCTTGTTACTATAAGGCTTGTGCAGTGATGGGAGCTGAGCTAGAGCACAATAACACTAATGCAAGTCCTATCATACAGTGTACAAGTCAGGCTCTTGTTACTATAAGGCTTGTGCAGTGATGGGAGCTGAGCTAGAGCACAATAACACTAATGCAAGTCCTATCATACAGTGTACAAGTCAGGCACTTGTTACTATAAGGCTTGTGCAGTGATGGGAGCTGAGCTAGAGCACAATAACACGAATGCAAGTCCTATCATACAGTGTACAAGTCAGGCACTTGTTAGTATAAGGCTTGTGCAGTGATGGGAGCTGAGCTAGAGCACAATAACACTAATGCAAGTCCTATCATACAGTGTACAAGTCAGGCACTTGTTACTATAAGGCTTGTGCAGTGATGGGAGCTGAGATATAGCACAATAACACTAATGCAAGTCCTATCATACAGTGTACAAGTCAGGCACTTGTTACTATAAGGCTTGTGCAGTGATGGGAGCTGAGCTAGAGCACAATAACACCAATACAAGTCCTATCATACAGTGTACAAGTCAGGCACTTGTTAGTATAAGGCCTGTGCAGTGATGGGAGCTAAGCTAGAGCACAATAACACTAATGCAAGTCCTATCATACAGTGTACAAGTCAGGCACTTGTTACTATAAGGCCTGTGCAGTGATGGGAGCTGAGCTAGAGCACAATAACACCAATACAAGTCCTATCATACAGTGTACAAGTCAGGCACTTGTTACTATAATGCCTGTGCAGTGATGGGAGCTGAGCTAGAGCACAATAACACTAATACAAGTCCTATCATACAGTGTACAAGTCAGGCACTTGTTACTATAAGGCTTGTGCAGTGATGGGAGCTGAGATATAGCACAATAACACTAATGCAAGTCCTATCATACAGTGTACAAGTCAGGCACTTGTTACTATAAGGCTTGTGCAGTGATGGGAGCTGAGCTAGAGCACAATAACACTAATGCAAGTCCTATCATACAGTGTACAAGTCAGGCACTTGTTACTATAAGGCTTGTGCAGTGATGGGAGCTGAGCTAGAGCACAATAACACTAATGCAAGTCCTATCATACAGTGTACAAGTCAGGCACTTGTTACTATAAGGCTTGTGCAGTGATGGGAGCTGAGCTAGAGCACAATAACACTAATGCAAGTCCTATCATACAGTGTACAAGTCAGGCACTTGTTAGTATAAGGCCTGTGCAGTGATGGGAGCTGAGCTAGAGCACAATAACACTAATGCAAGTCCTATCATACAGTGTACAAGACAGGCACTTGTTACTATAAGGCCTGTGCAGTGATGGGAGCTGAGCTAGAGCACAATAACACTAATGCAAGTCCTATCATACAGTGCACAAGTCAGGCACTTGTTACTATAAGGCTTGTGCAGTGATGGGAGCTGAGCTAGAGCACAATAACACTAATGCAAGTCCTATCATAGGGTGTACAAGTCAGGCACTTGTTACTATAATGCGTGTGCAGTGATGGGAGCTGAGCTAGAGCACAATAACACTAATGCAAGTCCTATCATACAGTGTACAAGTCAGGCACTTGTTACTATAAGGCTTGTGCAGTGATGGGAGCTGAGCTAGAGCACAATAACACTAATACAAGTCCTATCATACAGTGTACAAGTCAGGCACTTGTTACTATAAGGCCTGTGCAGTGATGGGAGCTGAGCTAGAGCACAATAACACTAATACAAGTCCTATCATACAGTGTACAAGTCAGGCACTTGTTACTATAAGGCTTGTGCAGTGATGGGAGCTGAGCTAGAGCACAATAACACTAATACAAGTCCTATCATACAGTGTACAAGTCAGGCACTTGTTAGTATAAGGCCTGTGCAGTGATGGGAGCTGAGCTAGAGCACAATAACACTAATACAAGTCCTATCATACAGTGTACAAGTCAGGCACTTGTTAGTATAAGGCCTGTGCATTGATGGGAGCTGAGCTAGAGCACAATAACACTAATACAAGTCCTATCATACAGTGTACAAGTCAGGCACTTGTTACTATAAGGCTTGTGCAGTGATGGGAGCTAAGCTAGAGCACAATAACACTAATGCAAGTCCTATCATACAGTGTACAAGTCAGGCTCTTGTTACTATAAGGCTTGTGCAGTGATGGGAGCTGAGCTAGAGCACAATAACACCAATACAAGTCCTATCATACAGTGTACAAGTCAGGCACTTGTTACTATAAGGCTTGTGCAGTGATGGGAGCTGAGCTAGAGAACAATAACACTAATACAAGTCCTATCATACAGTGTACAAGTCAGGCACTTGTTAGTATAAAGCTTGTGCAGTGATGGGAGCTGAGCTAGAGCACAATAACACTAATGCAAGTCCTATCATACAGTGTACAAGTCAGGCACTTGTTAGTATAAGGCTTGTGCAGTGATGGGAGCTGAGCTAGAGCACAATAACACTAATGCAAGTCCTATCATAGGGCGTACAAGTCAGGCACTTGTTACTATAAGGCTTGTGCAGTGATGGGAGCTGAGCTAGAGCACAATAACACTAATGCAAGTCCTATCATACAGTGTACAAGTCAGGCACTTGTTACTATAAGGCTTGTGCAGTGATGGGAGCTGAGCTAGAGCACAATAACACTAATGCAAGTCCTATCATACAGTGTACAAGTCAGGCACTTGTTAGTATAAGGCTTGTGCAGTGATGGGAGCTGAGCTAGAGCACAATAACACTAATGCAAGTCCTATCATACAGTGTACAAGTCAGGCACTTGTTAGTATAAGGCTTGTGCAGTGATGGGAGCTGAGCTAGAGCACAATAACACTAATGCAAGTCCTATCATAGGGCGTACAAGTCAGGCACTTGTTACTATAAGGCTTGTGCAGTGATGGGAGCTGAGCTAGAGCACAATAACACTAATGCAAGTCCTATCATACAGTGTACAAGTCAGGCACTTGTTACTATAAGGCTTGTGCAGTGATGGGAGCTGAGCTAGAGCACAATAACACTAATGCAAGTCCTATCATACAGTGTACAAGTCAGGCACTTGTTACTATAAGGCTTGTGCAGTGATGGGAGCTGAGCTAGAGCACAATAACACTAATACAAGTCCTATCATACAGTGTACAAGTCAGGCACTTGTTACTATAAGGCTTGTACAGTGATGGGAGCTGAGCTATAGCACAATAACACTAATGCAAGTCCTATCATACAGTGTACAAATCAGGCACTACAAGTCCTATCATAGGGTGTACAAGTCAGGCACTTGTTACTATAATGCTTGTGCAGTGATGGGAGCTAAGCTAGAGCACAATAACACTAATACAAGTCCTATCATAGGGTGTACAAGTCAGGCACTTGTTACTATAAGGCTTGTGCAGTGATGGGAGCTGAGCTAGAGCACAATAACACTAATGCAAGTCCTATCATACAGTGTACAAGTCAGGCACTTGTTAGTATAAGGCTTGTGCAGTGATGGGAGCTGAGCTAGAGCACAATAACACTAATGCAAGTCCTATCATAGGGTGTACAAGTCAGGCACTTGTTAGTATAAGGCTTGTGCAGTAATGGGAGCTGAGCTATAGCACAATAACACTAATGCAAGTCCTATCATACAGTGTACAAGTCAGGCACTTGTTAGTATAAGGCTTGTGCAGTGACGGGAGCTGAGATATAGCACAATAACACTAATGCAAGTCCTATCATACAGTGTACAAATCAGGCACTTGTTACTATAAGGCTTGTGCAGTGATGGGAGCTGAGCTAGAGCACAATAACACTAATGCAAGTCCTATCATACAGTGTACAAATCAGGCACTTGTTACTATAAGGCTTGTGCAGTGATGGGAGCTGAGCTAGATCACAATAACACTAATGCAAGTCCTATCATACAGTGTACAAGTCAGGCACTTGTTAGTATAAGGCTTGTGCAGTGATGGGAGCTGAGCTAGAGCACAATAACACTAATGCAAGTCCTATCATACAGTGTACAAGTCAGGCACTTGTTACTATAAGGCTTGTGCAGTGATGGGAGCTGAGATATAGCACAATAACACTAATGCAAGTCCTATCATACAGTGTACAAGTCAGGCACTTGTTACTATAAGGCTTGTGCAGTGATGGGAGCTGAGCTATAGCACAATAACACTAATACAAGTCCTATCATACAGTGTACAAGTCAGGCACTTGTTAGTATAAGGCTTGTGCAGTGATGGGAGCTGAGCTAGAGCACAATAACACTAATGCAAGTCCTATCATACAGTGTACAAGTCAGGCACTTGTTACTATAAGGCTTGTGCAGTGATGGGAGCTGAGCTAGAGCACAATAACACTAATGCAAGTCCTATCATACAGTGTACAAGTCAGGCTCTTGTTACTATAAGGCTTGTGCAGTGATGGGAGCTGAGCTAGAGCACAATAACACTAATGCAAGTCCTATCATACAGTGTACAAGTCAGGCACTTGTTACTATAAAGCTTGTGCAGTGATGGGAGCTGAGCTAGAGCACAATAACACGAATGCAAGTCCTATCATACAGTGTACAAGTCAGGCACTTGTTAGTATAAGGCTTGTGCAGTGATGGGAGCTGAGCTAGAGCACAATAACACTAATGCAAGTCCTATCATACTGTGTACAAGTCAGGCACTTGTTACTATAAGGCTTGTGCAGTGATGGGAGCTGAGATATAGCACAATAACACTAATGCAAGTCCTATCATACAGTGTACAAGTCAGGCACTTGTTACTATAAGGCTTGTGCAGTGATGGGAGCTGAGATATAGCACAATAACACTAATGCAAGTCCTATCATACAGTGTACAAGTCAGGCACTTGTTAGTATAAGGCTTGTGCAGTGATGGGAGCTGAGCTATAGCACAATAACACTAATGCAAGTCCTATCATACAGTGTACAAGTCAGGCACTTGTTAGTATAAGGCTTGTGCAGTGATGGGAGCTAAGCTAGAGCACAATAACACTAATGCAAGTCCTATCATACAGTGTACAAGTCAGGCACTTGTTACTATAAGGCTTGTGCAGTGATGGGAGCTGAGCTAGAGCACAATAACACTAATGCAAGTCCTATCATACAGTGTACAAGTCAGGCACTTGTTACTATAAGGCTTGTGCAGTGATGGGAGCTGAGCTAGAGCACAATAACACTAATGCAAGTCCTATCATAGGGTGTACAAGTCAGGCACTTGTTACTATAATTGCGTGTGCAGTGATGGGAGCTGAGCTAGAGCACAATAACACTAATGCAAGTCCTATCATACAGTGTACAAGTCAGGCACTTGTTACTATAAGGCCTGTGCAGTGATGGGAGCTGAGCTAGAGCACAATAACACTAATACAAGTCCTATCATACAGTGTACAAGTCAGGCACTTGTTACTATAAGGCCTGTGCAGTGATGGGAGCTGAGCTAGAGCACAATAACACTAATACAAGTCCTATCATACAGTGTACAAGTCAGGCACTTGTTACTATAAGACTTGTGCAGTGATGGGAGCTGAGCTAGAGCACAATAACACTAATACAAGTCCTATCATACAGTGTACAAGTCAGGCACTTGTTAGTATAAGGCCTGTGCAGTGATGGGAGCTGAGCTAGAGCACAATAACACTAATACAAGTCCTATCATACAGTGTACAAGTCAGGCACTTGTTAGTATAAGGCCTGTGCATTGATGGGAGCTGAGCTAGAGCACAATAACACTAATACAAGTCCTATCATACAGTGTACAAGTCAGGCACTTGTTACTATAAGGCTTGTGCAGTGATGGGAGCTAAGCTAGAGCACAATAACACTAATGCAAGTCCTATCATACAGTGTACAAGTCAGGCTCTTGTTACTATAAGGCTTGTGCAGTGATGGGAGCTGAGCTAGAGCACAATAACACCAATACAAGTCCTATCATACAGTGTACAAGTCAGGCACTTGTTACTATAAGGCTTGTGCAGTGATGGGAGCTGAGCTAGAGAACAATAACACTAATACAAGTCCTATCATACAGTGTACAAGTCAGGCACTTGTTAGTATAAGGCTTGTGCAGTGATGGGAGCTGAGCTAGAGCACAATAACACTAATACAAGTCCTATCATACAGTGTACAAGTCAGGCACTTGTTACTATAAGGCTTGTGCAGTGATGGGAGCCGAGCTAGAGCACAATAACACTAATGCAAGTCCTATCATACAGTGTACAAGTCAGGCACTTGTTAGTATAAGGCTTGTGCAGTGATGGGAGCTGAGCTAGAGCACAATAACACTAATGCAAGTCCTATCATACAGTGTACAAGTCAGGCACTTGTTAGTATAAGGCTTGTGCAGTGATGGGAGCTGAGCTAGAGCACAATAACACTAATGCAAGTCCTATCATAGGGCGTACAAGTCAGGCACTTGTTACTATAAGGCTTGTGCAGTGATGGGAGCTGAGCTAGAGCACAATAACACTAATGCAAGTCCTATCATACAGTGTACAAGTCAGGCACTTGTTACTATAAGGCTTGTGCAGTGATGGGAGCTGAGCTAGAGCACAATAACACTAATGCAAGTCCTATCATACAGTGTACAAGTCAGGCACTTGTTACTATAAGGCTTGTGCAGTGATGGGAGCTGAGCTAGAGCACAATAACACTAATACAAGTCCTATCATACAGTGTACAAGTCAGGCTCTTGTTACTATAAGGCTTGTGCAGTGATGGGAGCTGAGCTAGAGCACAATAACACTAATGCAAGTCCTATCATACAGTGTACAAGTCAGGCACTTGTTAGTATAAGGCTTGTGCAGTGATGGGAGCTGAGCTAGAGCACAATAACACTAATGCAAGTCCTATCATACAGTGTACAAGTCAGGCACTTGTTAGTATAAGGCTTGTGCAGTGATGGGAGCTGAGCTAGAGCACAATAACACTAATGCAAGTCCTATCATAGGGTGTACAAGTCAGGCACTTGTTAGTATAAGGCTTGTGCAGTGATGGGAGCTGAGCTATAGCACAATAACACTAATGCAAGTCCTATCATACAGTGTACAAATCAGGCACTTGTTACTATAAGGCTTGTGCAGTGACGGGAGCTGAGCTATAGCACAATAACACTAATGCAAGTCCTATCATACAGTGTACAAATCAGGCACTTGTTACTATAAGGCTTGTGCAGTGATGGGAGCTGAGCTAGAGCACAATAACACTAATGCAAGTCCTATCATACAGTGTACAAATCAGGCACTTGTTACTATAAGGCTTGTGCAGTGATGGGAGCTGAGCTAGAGCACAATAACACTAATGCAAGTCCTATCATACAGTGTACAAGTCAGGCACTTGTTACTATAAGGCTTGTGCAGTGATGGGAGCTGAGCTAGAGCACAATAACACTAATACAAGTCCTATCATAGGGTGTACAAGTCAGGCACTTGTTACTATAAGGCTTGTGCAGTGATGGGAGCTGAGATATAGCACAATAACACTAATACAAGTCCTATCATACAGTGTACAAGTCAGGCACTTGTTACTATAAGGCTTGTGCAGTGATGGGAGCTGAGCTAGAGCACAATAACACTAATGCAAGTCCTATCATACAGTGTACAAATCAGGCACTTGTTACTATAAGGCTTGTGCAGTGATGGGAGCTGAGCTAGAGCACAATAACACTAATGCAAGTCCTATCATACAGTGTACAAGTCAGGCACTTGTTACTATAAGGCTTGTGCAGTGATGGGAGCTGAGATATAGCACAATAACACTAATGCAAGTCCTATCATACAGTGTACAAGTCAGGCACTTGTTACTATAAGGCTTGTGCAGTGATGGGAGCTGAGCTATAGCACAATAACACTAATACAAGTCCTATCATACAGTGTACAAGTCAGGCACTTGTTAGTATAAGGCTTGTGCAGTGATGGGAGCTGAGCTAGAGCACAATAACACTAATGCAAGTCCTATCATACAGTGTACAAGTCAGGCACTTGTTACTATAAGGCTTGTGCAGTGATGGGAGCTGAGCTAGAGCACAATAACACTAATGCAAGTCCTATCATACAGTGTACAAGTCAGGCTCTTGTTACTATAAGGCTTGTGCAGTGATGGGAGCTGAGCTAGAGCACAATAACACTAATGCAAGTCCTATCATACAGTGTACAAGTCAGGCACTTGTTACTATAAGGCTTGTGCAGTGATGGGAGCTGAGCTAGAGCACAATAACACCAATACAAGTCCTATCATACAGTGTACAAGTCAGGCACTTGTTAGTATAAGGCCTGTGCAGTGATGGGAGCTAAGCTAGAGCACAATAACACTAATGCAAGTCCTATCATACAGTGTACAAGTCAGGCACTTGTTACTATAAGGCCTGTGCAGTGATGGGAGCTGAGCTAGAGCACAATAACACTAATGCAAGTCCTATCATACAGTGCACAATTCAGGCACTTGTTACTATAAGACTTGTGCAGTGATGGGAGCTGAGCTAGAGCACAATAACACTAATGCAAGTCCTATCATACAGTGTACAAGTCAGGCTCTTGTTACTATAAGGCTTGTGCAGTGATGGGAGCTGAGCTAGAGCACAATAACACTAATGCAAGTCCTATCATACAGTGTACAAGTCAGGCACTTGTTACTATAAGGCTTGTGCAGTGATGGGAGCTGAGCTAGAGCACAATAACACGAATGCAAGTCCTATCATACAGTGTACAAGTCAGGCACTTGTTAGTATAAGGCTTGTGCAGTGATGGGAGCTGAGCTAGAGCACAATAACACTAATGCAAGTCCTATCATACAGTGTACAAGTCAGGCACTTGTTACTATAAGGCTTGTGCAGTGATGGGAGCTGAGATATAGCACAATAACACTAATGCAAGTCCTATCATACAGTGTACAAGTCAGGCACTTGTTACTATAAGGCTTGTGCAGTGATGGGAGCTGAGCTAGAGCACAATAACACCAATACAAGTCCTATCATACAGTGTACAAGTCAGGCACTTGTTAGTATAAGGCCTGTGCAGTGATGGGAGCTAAGCTAGAGCACAATAACACTAATGCAAGTCCTATCATACAGTGTACAAGTCAGGCACTTGTTACTATAAGGCCTGTGCAGTGATGGGAGCTGAGCTAGAGCACAATAACACTAATGCAAGTCCTATCATACAGTGCACAATTCAGGCACTTGTTACTATAAGACTTGTGCAGTGATGGGAGCTGAGCTAGAGCACAATAACACTAATGCAAGTCCTATCATACAGTGTACAAGTCAGGCTCTTGTTACTATAAGGCTTGTGCAGTGATGGGAGCTGAGCTAGAGCACAATAACACTAATGCAAGTCCTATCATACAGTGTACAAGTCAGGCACTTGTTACTATAAGGCTTGTGCAGTGATGGGAGCTGAGCTAGAGCACAATAACACTAATGCAAGTCCTATCATACAGTGCACAAGTCAGGCTCTTGTTACTATAAGGCTTGTGCAGTGATGGGAGCTGAGCTAGAGCACAATAACACTAATGCAAGTCCTATCATACAGTGTACAAGTCAGGCACTTGTTACTATAAGGCTTGTGCAGTGATGGGAGCTGAGCTAGAGCACAATAACACTAATGCAAGTCCTATCATACAGTGCACAAGTCAGGCTCTTGTTACTATAAGGCTTGTGCAGTGATGGGAGCTGAGCTAGAGCACAATAACACTAATGCAAGTCCTATCATACAGTGTACAAGTCAGGCACTTGTTACTATAAGGCTTGTGCAGTGATGGGAGCTGAGCTAGAGCACAATAACACTAATACAAGTCCTATCATACAGTGTACAAGTCAGGCACTTGTTACTATAAGGCTTGTACAGTGATGGGAGCTGAGCTAGAGCACAATAACACTAATGCAAGTCCTATCATACAGTGTACAAGTCAGGCACTTGTTACTCTAAGGCTTGTGCAGTGATGGGAGCTGAGCTAGAGCACAATAACACTAATGCAAGTCCTATCATACAGTGCACAAGTCAGGCTCTTGTTACTATAAGGCTTGTGCAGTGATGGGAGCTGAGCTAGAGCACAATAACACTAATGCAAGTCCTATCATAGGGTGTACAAGTCAGGCACTTGTTAGTATAAGGCTTGTGCATTGATGGGAGCTGAGCTAGAGCACAATAACACTAATGCAAGTCCTATCAAAGGGGGTATAAGTCAGGCACTTGTTAGTATAAGGCTTGTGCAGTGATGGGAGCAAGTCCTATCATACAGTGTACAAGTCAGGCACTTGTTAGTATAAGGCTTGTGCAGTGATGGGAGCAAGTCCTATCATACAGTGTACAAGTCAGGCACTTGTTAGTATAAGGCTTGTGCAGTGATGGGAGCTGAGCTAGAGCACAATAACACTAATGCAAGTCCTATCATAGGGTGTACAAGTCAGGCTCTTGTTACTATAAGGCTTGCGCAGTGATGGGAGCTGAGCTAGAGCACAATAACACGAATGCAAGTCCTATCATACAGTGTACAAGTCAGGCACTTGTTACTATAATGCTTGTGCAGTGATGGGAGCTGAGCTAGAGCACAATAACACTAATACAAGTCCTATCATACAGTGCACAAGTCAGGCACTTGTTACTATAAGGCTTGTGCAGTGATGGGAGCTAAGCTAGAGCACAATAACACTAATGCAAGTCCTATCATACAGTGTACAAGTCAGGCACTTGTTACTATAAGGCTTGTGCAGTGATGGGAGCTGAGCTAGAGCACAATAACACTAATGCAAGTCCTATCATACAGTGTACAAGTCAGGCACTTGTTACTATAAGGCTTGTGCAGTGATGGGAGCTGAGCTAGAGCACAATAACACTAATACAAGTCCTATCATACAGTGTACAAGTCAGGCACTTGTTACTATAAGGCTTGTGCAGTGATGGGAGCTGAGCTAGAGCACAATAACACTAATACAAGTCCTATCATACAGTGTACAAGTCAGGCACTTGTTAGTATAAGGCTTGTGCAGTGATGGGAGCTGAGCTAGAGCACAATAACACTAATGCAAGTCCTATCATAGGGCGTACAAGTCAGGCACTTGTTACTATAAGGCTTGTGCAGTGATGGGAGCTGAGCTAGAGCACAATAACACTAATGCAAGTCCTATCATACAGTGTACAAGTCAGGCACTTGTTACTATAAGGCTTGTGCAGTGATGGGAGCTGAGCTAGAGCACAATAACACTAATACAAGTCCTATCATACAGTGTACAAGTCAGGCACTTGTTACTATAATGCTTGTGCAGTGACGGGAGCTGAGATATAGCACAATAACACTAATGCAAGTCCTATCATAGGGTGTACAAGTCAGGCACTTGTTACTATAAGGCTTGTGCAGTGATGGGAGCCGAGCTAGAGCACAATAACACTAATGCAAGTCCTATCATACAGCGCACAAGTCAGGCACTTGTTACTATAAGGCTTGTGCAGTGATGGGAGCTGAGCTAGAGCACAATAACACTAATACAAGTCCTATCATACAGTGTACAAGTCAGGCACTTGTTACTATAAGGCTTGTGCAGTGATGGGAGCTGAGCTAGAGCACAATAACACTAATACAAGTCCTATCATACAGTGTACAAGTCAGGCACTTGTTAGTATAAGGCTTGTGCAGTGATGGGAGCTGAGCTAGAGCACAATAACACTAATGCAAGTCCTATCATACAGTGTACAAGTCAGGCACTTGTTACTATAAGGCTTGTGCAGTGATGGGAGCTGAGCTAGAGCACAATAACACTAATGCAAGTCCTATCATACAGTGTACAAGTCAGGCTCTTGTTACTATAATGCTTGTGCAGTGATGGGAGCTAAGCTAGAGCACAATAACACTAATGCAAGTCCTATCATACAGTGTACAAGTCAGGCTCTTGTTACTATAAGGCTTGTGCAGTGATGGGAGCTGAGCTAGAGCACAATAACACTAATGCAAGTCCTATCATACAGTGTACAAGTCAGGCTCTTGTTACTATAAGGCTTGTGCAGTGATGGGAGCTGAGCTAGAGCACAATAACACTAATGCAAGTCCTATCATACAGTGTACAAGTCAGGCACTTGTTACTATAAGGCTTGTGCAGTGATGGGAGCTGAGCTAGAGCACAATAACACGAATGCAAGTCCTATCATACAGTGTACAAGTCAGGCACTTGTTAGTATAAGGCTTGTGCAGTGATGGGAGCTGAGCTAGAGCACAATAACACTAATGCAAGTCCTATCATACAGTGTACAAGTCAGGCACTTGTTACTATAAGGCTTGTGCAGTGATGGGAGCTGAGATATAGCACAATAACACTAATGCAAGTCCTATCATACAGTGTACAAGTCAGGCACTTGTTACTATAAGGCTTGTGCAGTGATGGGAGCTGAGCTAGAGCACAATAACACCAATACAAGTCCTATCATACAGTGTACAAGTCAGGCACTTGTTAGTATAAGGCCTGTGCAGTGATGGGAGCTAAGCTAGAGCACAATAACACTAATGCAAGTCCTATCATACAGTGTACAAGTCAGGCACTTGTTACTATAAGGCCTGTGCAGTGATGGGAGCTGAGCTAGAGCACAATAACACTAATACAAGTCCTATCATACAGTGTACAAGTCAGGCACTTGTTACTATAAGGCTTGTGCAGTGATGGGAGCTGAGATATAGCACAATAACACTAATGCAAGTCCTATCATACAGTGTACAAGTCAGGCACTTGTTACTATAAGGCGTGTGCAGTGATGGGAGCTGAGCTAGAGCACAATAACACTAATGCAAGTCCTATCATACAGTGTACAAGTCAGGCACTTGTTAGTATAAGGCCTGTGCAGTGATGGGAGCTAAGCTAGAGCACAATAACACTAATGCAAGTCCTATCATACAGTGTACAAGTCAGGCACTTGTTAGTATAAGGCCTGTGCAGTGATGGGAGCTGAGCTAGAGCACAATAACACTAATGCAAGTCCTATCATACAGTGTACAAGACAGGCACTTGTTACTATAAGGCTTGTGCAGTGATGGGAGCTGAGCTAGAGCACAATAACACTAATACAAGTCCTATCATACAGTGTACAAGTCAGGCACTTGTTAGTATAAGGCCTGTGCAGTGATGGGAGCTGAGCTAGAGCACAATAACACTAATGCAAGTCCTATCATACAGTGCACAAGTCAGGCACTTGTTACTATAAGGCTTGTGCAGTGATGGGAGCTGAGCTAGAGCACAATAACACTAATGCAAGTCCTATCATACAGTGTACAAGTCAGGCACTTGTTACTATAATGCGTGTGCAGTGATGGGAGCTGAGCTAGAGCACAATAACACTAATGCAAGTCCTATCATACAGTGTACAAGTCAGGCACTTGTTAGTATAAGGCCTGTGCAGTGATGGGAGCTGAGCTAGAGCACAATAACACTAATACAAGTCCTATCATACAGTGTACAAGTCAGGCACTTGTTACTATAAGGCCTGTGCAGTGATGGGAGCTGAGCTAGAGCACAATAACACTAATACAAGTCCTATCATACAGTGTACAAGTCAGGCACTTGTTACTATAAGGCTTGTGCAGTGATGGGAGCTGAGCTAGAGCACAATAACACTAATACAAGTCCTATCATACAGTGTACAAGTCAGGCACTTGTTAGTATAAGGCCTGTGCAGTGATGGGAGCTGAGCTAGAGCACAATAACACTAATACAAGTCCTATCATACAGTGTACAAGTCAGGCACTTGTTAGTATAAGGCCTGTGCATTGATGGGAGCTGAGCTAGAGCACAATAACACTAATACAAGTCCTATCATACAGTGTACAAGTCAGGCACTTGTTACTATAAGGCTTGTGCAGTGATGGGAGCTGAGCTAGAGCACAATAACACTAATGCAAGTCCTATCATACAGTGTACAAGTCAGGCACTTGTTAGTATAAGGCCTGTGCAGTGATGGGAGCTGAGCTAGAGCACAATAACACTAATGCAAGTCCTATCATACAGTGTACAAGACAGGCACTTGTTACTATAAGGCCTGTGCAGTGATGGGAGCTGAGCTAGAGCACAATAACACTAATGCAAGTCCTATCATACAGTGTACAAGTCAGGCACTTGTTACTATAAGGCTTGTGCAGTGATGGGAGCTGAGCTAGAGCACAATAACACTAATGCAAGTCCTATCATAGGGTGTACAAGTCAGGCACTTGTTACTATAATGCGTGTGCAGTGATGGGAGCTGAGCTAGAGCACAATAACACTAATGCAAGTCCTATCATACAGTGTACAAGTCAGGCACTTGTTAGTATAAGGCCTGTGCAGTGATGGGAGCTGAGCTAGAGCACAATAACACTAATACAAGTCCTATCATACAGTGTACAAGTCAGGCACTTGTTACTATAAGGCCTGTGCAGTGATGGGAGCTGAGCTAGAGCACAATAACACTAATACAAGTCCTATCATACAGTGTACAAGTCAGGCTCTTGTTACTATAAGGCTTGTGCAGTGATGGGAGCTGAGCTAGAGCACAATAACACTAATACAAGTCCTATCATACAGTGTACAAGTCAGGCACTTGTTAGTATAAGGCCTGTGCAGTGATGGGAGCTGAGCTAGAGCACAATAACACTAATACAAGTCCTATCATACAGTGTACAAGTCAGGCACTTGTTAGTATAAGGCCTGTGCATTGATGGGAGCTGAGCTAGAGCACAATAACACTAATACAAGTCCTATCATACAGTGTACAAGTCAGGCACTTGTTACTATAAGGCTTGTGCAGTGATGGGAGCTAAGCTAGAGCACAATAACACTAATGCAAGTCCTATCATACAGTGTACAAGTCAGGCTCTTGTTACTATAAGGCTTGTGCAGTGATGGGAGCTGAGCTAGAGCACAATAACACCAATACAAGTCCTATCATACAGTGTACAAGTCAGGCACTTGTTACTATAAGGCTTGTGCAGTGATGGGAGCTGAGCTAGAGAACAATAACACTAATACAAGTCCTATCATACAGTGTACAAGTCAGGCACTTGTTACTATAAGGCTTGTGCAGTGATGGGAGCTGAGCTAGAGCACAATAACACTAATACAAGTCCTATCATACAGTGTACAAGTCAGGCACTTGTTACTATAAGGCGTGTGCAGTGATGGGAGCTGAGCTAGAGCACAATAACACTAATGCAAGTCCTATCATACAGTGTACAAGTCAGGCACTTGTTAGTATAAGGCCTGTGCAGTGATGGGAGCTAAGCTAGAGCACAATAACACTAATGCAAGTCCTATCATACAGTGTACAAGTCAGGCACTTGTTAGTATAAGGCCTGTGCAGTGATGGGAGCTGAGCTAGAGCACAATAACACTAATGCAAGTCCTATCATACAGTGTACAAGACAGGCACTTGTTACTATAAGGCTTGTGCAGTGATGGGAGCTGAGCTAGAGCACAATAACACTAATACAAGTCCTATCATACAGTGTACAAGTCAGGCACTTGTTAGTATAAGGCCTGTGCAGTGATGGGAGCTGAGCTAGAGCACAATAACACTAATGCAAGTCCTATCATACAGTGCACAAGTCAGGCACTTGTTACTATAAGGCTTGTGCAGTGATGGGAGCTGAGCTAGAGCACAATAACACTAATGCAAGTCCTATCATAGGGTGTACAAGTCAGGCACTTGTTACTATAATGCGTGTGCAGTGATGGGAGCTGAGCTAGAGCACAATAACACTAATGCAAGTCCTATCATACAGTGTACAAGTCAGGCACTTGTTACTATAAGGCCTGTGCAGTGATGGGAGCTGAGCTAGAGCACAATAACACTAATACAAGTCCTATCATACAGTGTACAAGTCAGGCACTTGTTACTATAAGGCCTGTGCAGTGATGGGAGCTGAGCTAGAGCACAATAACACTAATACAAGTCCTATCATACAGTGTACAAGTCAGGCACTTGTTACTATAAGGCTTGTGCAGTGATGGGAGCTGAGCTAGAGCACAATAACACTAATACAAGTCCTATCATACAGTGTACAAGTCAGGCACTTGTTAGTATAAGGCCTGTGCAGTGATGGGAGCTGAGCTAGAGCACAATAACACTAATACAAGTCCTATCATACAGTGTACAAGTCAGGCACTTGTTAGTATAAGGCCTGTGCATTGATGGGAGCTGAGCTAGAGCACAATAACACTAATACAAGTCCTATCATACAGTGTACAAGTCAGGCACTTGTTACTATAAGGCTTGTGCAGTGATGGGAGCTGAGCTAGAGCACAATAACACTAATGCAAGTCCTATCATACAGTGTACAAGTCAGGCACTTGTTAGTATAAGGCCTGTGCAGTGATGGGAGCTGAGCTAGAGCACAATAACACTAATGCAAGTCCTATCATACAGTGTACAAGACAGGCACTTGTTACTATAAGGCCTGTGCAGTGATGGGAGCTGAGCTAGAGCACAATAACACTAATGCAAGTCCTATCATACAGTGCACAAGTCAGGCACTTGTTACTATAAGGCTTGTGCAGTGATGGGAGCTGAGCTAGAGCACAATAACACTAATGCAAGTCCTATCATAGGGTGTACAAGTCAGGCACTTGTTACTATAATGCGTGTGCAGTGATGGGAGCTGAGCTAGAGCACAATAACACTAATGCAAGTCCTATCATACAGTGTACAAGACAGGCACTTGTTACTATAAGGCCTGTGCAGTGATGGGAGCTGAGCTAGAGCACAATAACACTAATACAAGTCCTATCATACAGTGTACAAGTCAGGCACTTGTTACTATAAGGCCTGTGCAGTGATGGGAGCTGAGCTAGAGCACAATAACACTAATACAAGTCCTATCATACAGTGTACAAGTCAGGCACTTGTTACTATAAGGCTTGTGCAGTGATGGGAGCTGAGCTAGAGCACAATAACACTAATACAAGTCCTATCATACAGTGTACAAGTCAGGCACTTGTTAGTATAAGGCCTGTGCAGTGATGGGAGCTGAGCTAGAGCACAATAACACTAATACAAGTCCTATCATACAGTGTACAAGTCAGGCACTTGTTACTATAAGGCCTGTGCATTGATGGGAGCTGAGCTAGAGCACAATAACACTAATACAAGTCCTATCATACAGTGTACAAGTCAGGCACTTGTTACTATAAGGCTTGTGCAGTGATGGGAGCTAAGCTAGAGCACAATAACACTAATGCAAGTCCTATCATACAGTGTACAAGTCAGGCTCTTGTTACTATAAGGCTTGTGCAGTGATGGGAGCTGAGCTAGAGCACAATAACACCAATACAAGTCCTATCATACAGTGTACAAGTCAGGCACTTGTTACTATAAGGCTTGTGCAGTGATGGGAGCTGAGCTAGAGAACAATAACACTAATACAAGTCCTATCATACAGTGTACAAGTCAGGCACTTGTTACTATAAGGCTTGTGCAGTGATGGGAGCTGAGCTAGAGCACAATAACACTAATACAAGTCCTATCATACAGTGTACAAGTCAGGCACTTGTTAGTATAAGGCTTGTGCAGTGATGGGAGCTGAGCTAGAGCACAATAACACTAATGCAAGTCCTATCATACAGTGTACAAGTCAGGCACTTGTTAGTATAAGGCTTGTGCAGTGATGGGAGCTGAGCTAGAGCACAATAACACTAATGCAAGTCCTATCATAGGGCGTACAAGTCAGGCACTTGTTACTATAAGGCTTGTGCAGTGATGGGAGCTGAGCTGGAGCGCAATAACACTAATGCAAGTCCTATCATACAGTGTACAAGTCAGGCACTTGTTACTATAAGGCTTGTGCAGTGATGGGAGCTGAGCTAGAGCACAATAACACTAATGCAAGTCCTATCATACAGTGTACAAGTCAGGCACTTGTTACTATAAGGCTTGTGCAGTGATGGGAGCTGAGCTAGAGCACAATAACACTAATACAAGTCCTATCATACAGTGTACAAGTCAGGCACTTGTTACTATAAGGCTTGTACAGTGATGGGAGCTGAGCTATAGCACAATAACACTAATGCAAGTCCTATCATACAGTGTACAAATCAGGCACTACAAGTCCTATCATAGGGTGTACAAGTCAGGCACTTGTTACTATAATGCTTGTGCAGTGATGGGAGCTAAGCTAGAGCACAATAACACTAATGCAAGTCCTATCATAGGGTGTACAAGTCAGGCACTTGTTACTATAAGGCTTGTGCAGTGATGGGAGCTGAGCTAGAGCACAATAACACTAATGCAAGTCCTATCATACAGTGTACAAGTCAGGCACTTGTTAGTATAAGGCTTGTGCAGTGATGGGAGCTGAGCTAGAGCACAATAACACTAATGCAAGTCCTATCATACAGTGTACAAGTCAGGCACTTGTTACTATAAGGCTTGTGCAGTGATGGGAGCTGAGCTAGAGCACAATAACACTAATGCAAGTCCTATCATAGGGTGTACAAGTCAGGCACTTGTTAGTATAAGGCTTGTGCAGTGATGGGAGCTGAGCTATAGCACAATAACACTAATGCAAGTCCTATCATACAGTGTACAAATCAGGCACTTGTTACTATAATGCTTGTGCAGTGATGGGAGCTGAGCTAGAGCACAATAACACTAATGCAAGTCCTATCATACAGTGTACAAGTCAGGCACTTGTTACTATAAGGCTTGTGCAGTGATGGGAGCTGAGCTAGAGCACAATAACACTAATGCAAGTCCTATCATACAGTGTACAAGTCAGGCACTTGTTAGTATAAGGCTTGTGCAGTGATGGGAGCTGAGCTAGAGCACAATAACACTAATGCAAGTCCTATCATACAGTGTACAAGTCAGGCACTTGTTACTATAAGGCTTGTGCAGTGATGGGAGCTGAGCTAGAGCACAATAACACTAATGCAAGTCCTATCATAGGGTGTACAAGTCAGGCACTTGTTAGTATAAGGCTTGTGCAGTGATGGGAGCTGAGCTATAGCACAATAACACTAATGCAAGTCCTATCATACAGTGTACAAATCAGGCACTTGTTACTATAAGGCTTGTGCAGTGATGGGAGCTGAGCTAGAGCACAATAACACTAATGCAAGTCCTATCATACAGTGTACAAATCAGGCACTTGTTACTATAAGGCTTGTGCAGTGATGGGAGCTGAGCTAGAGCACAATAACACTAATGCAAGTCCTATCATACAGTGTACAAGTCAGGCACTTGTTACTATAAGGCTTGTGCAGTGATGGGAGCTGAGATATAGCACAATAACACTAATGCAAGTCCTATCATACAGTGTACAAGTCAGGCACTTGTTACTATAAGGCTTGTGCAGTGATGGGAGCTGAGCTAGAGCACAATAACACTAATACAAGTCCTATCATACAGTGTACAAGTCAGGCACTTGTTAGTATAAGGCTTGTGCAGTGATGGGAGCTGAGCTAGAGCACAATAACACTAATGCAAGTCCTATCATACAGTGTACAAGTCAGGCACTTGTTACTATAAGGCTTGTGCAGTGATGGGAGCTGAGCTAGAGCACAATAACACTAATGCAAGTCCTATCATACAGTGTAAAAGTCAGGCTCTTGTTACTATAAGGCTTGTGCAGTGATGGGAGCTGAGCTAGAGCACAATAACACTAATGCAAGTCCTATCATACAGTGTACAAGTCAGGCACTTGTTACTATAAGGCTTGTGCAGTGATGGGAGCTGAGCTAGAGCACAATAACACGAATGCAAGTCCTATCATACAGTGTACAAGTCAGGCACTTGTTAGTATAAGGCTTGTGCAGTGATGGGAGCTGAGCTAGAGCACAATAACACTAATGCAAGTCCTATCATACAGTGTACAAGTCAGGCACTTGTTACTATAAGGCTTGTGCAGTGATGGGAGCTGAGATATAGCACAATAACACTAATGCAAGTCCTATCATACAGTGTACAAGTCAGGCACTTGTTACTATAAGGCTTGTGCAGTGATGGGAGCTGAGCTAGAGCACAATAACACTAATGCAAGTCCTATCATACAGTGTACAAGTCAGGCACTTGTTACTATAAGGCTTGTGCAGTGATGGGAGCTGAGCTAGAGCACAATAACACTAATGCAAGTCCTATCATACAGTGTACAAGTCAGGCACTTGTTAGTATAAGGCTTGTGCAGTGATGGGAGCTGAGCTATAGCACAATAACACTAATGCAAGTCCTATCATACAGTGTACAAGTCAGGCACTTGTTACTATAAGGCTTGTGCAGTGATGGGAGCTAAGCTAGAGCACAATAACACTAATGCAAGTCCTATCATACAGTGTACAAGTCAGGCACTTGTTACTATAAGGCTTGTGCAGTGATGGGAGCTGAGCTAGAGCACAATAACACTAATGCAAGTCCTATCATACAGTGTACAAGTCAGGCACTTGTTACTATAAGGCTTGTGCAGTGATGGGAGCTGAGCTAGAGCACAATAACACTAATGCAAGTCCTATCATAGGGTGTACAAGTCAGGCACTTGTTACTATAATGCGTGTGCAGTGATGGGAGCTGAGCTAGAGCACAATAACACTAATACAAGTCCTATCATACAGTGTACAAGTCAGGCACTTGTTACTATAAGGCCTGTGCAGTGATGGGAGCTGAGCTAGAGCACAATAACACTAATACAAGTCCTATCATACAGTGTACAAGTCAGGCACTTGTTACTATAAGGCCTGTGCAGTGATGGGAGCTGAGCTAGAGCACAATAACACTAATACAAGTCCTATCATACAGTGTACAAGTCAGGCACTTGTTACTATAAGGCTTGTGCAGTGATGGGAGCTGAGCTAGAGCACAATAACACTAATACAAGTCCTATCATACAGTGTACAAGTCAGGCACTTGTTAGTATAAGGCCTGTGCAGTGATGGGAGCTGAGCTAGAGCACAATAACACTAATACAAGTCCTATCATACAGTGTACAAGTCAGGCACTTGTTAGTATAAGGCCTGTGCATTGATGGGAGCTGAGCTAGAGCACAATAACACTAATACAAGTCCTATCATACAGTGTACAAGTCAGGCACTTGTTACTATAAGGCTTGTGCAGTGATGGGAGCTAAGCTAGAGCACAATAACACTAATGCAAGTCCTATCATACAGTGTACAAGTCAGGCTCTTGTTACTATAAGGCTTGTGCAGTGATGGGAGCTGAGCTAGAGCACAATAACACCAATACAAGTCCTATCATACAGTGTACAAGTCAGGCACTTGTTACTATAAGGCTTGTGCAGTGATGGGAGCTGAGCTAGAGCACAATAACACTAATACAAGTCCTATCATACAGTGTACAAGTCAGGCACTTGTTAGTATAAGGCTTGTGCAGTGATGGGAGCTGAGCTAGAGCACAATAACACTAATACAAGTCCTATCATACAGTGTACAAGTCAGGCACTTGTTAGTATAAGGCTTGTGCAGTGATGGGAGCTGAGCTAGAGCACAATAACACTAATGCAAGTCCTATCATACAGTGTACAAGTCAGGCACTTGTTAGTATAAGGCTTGTGCAGTGATGGGAGCTGAGCTAGAGCACAATAACACTAATGCAAGTCCTATCATAGGGTGTACAAGTCAGGCACTTGTTACTATAAGGCTTGTGCAGTGATGGGAGCTGAGCTAGAGCACAATAACACTAATGCAAGTCCTATCATACAGTGTACAAGTCAGGCACTTGTTACTATAAGGCTTGTGCAGTGATGGGAGCTGAGCTAGAGCACAATAACACTAATGCAAGTCCTATCATACAGTGTACAAGTCAGGCACTTGTTACTATAAGGCTTGTGCAGTGATGGGAGCTGAGCTAGAGCACAATAACACTAATACAAGTCCTATCATACAGTGTACAAGTCAGGCACTTGTTACTATAAGGCTTGTACAGTGATGGGAGCTGAGCTATAGCACAATAACACTAATGCAAGTCCTATCATACAGTGTACAAATAAGGCACTACAAGTCCTATCATAGGGTGTACAAGTCAGGCACTTGTTACTATAATGCTTGTGCAGTGATGGGAGCTAAGCTAGAGCACAATAACACTAATGCAAGTCCTATCATAGGGTGTACAAGTCAGGCACTTGTTACTATAAGGCTTGTGCAGTGATGGGAGCTGAGCTAGAGCACAATAACACTAATGCAAGTCCTATCATACAGTGTACAAGTCAGGCACTTGTTAGTATAAGGCTTGTGCAGTGATGGGAGCTGAGCTAGAGCACAATAACACTAATGCAAGTCCTATCATAGGGTGTACAAGTCAGGCACTTGTTAGTATAAGGCTTGTGCAGTGATGGGAGCTGAGCTATAGCACAATAACACTAATGCAAGTCCTATCATACAGTGTACAAATCAGGCACTTGTTACTATAAGGCTTGTGCAGTGACGGGAGCTGAGCTATAGCACAATAACACTAATGCAAGTCCTATCATACAGTGTACAAATCAGGCACTTGTTACTATAAGGCTTGTGCAGTGATGGGAGCTGAGCTAGAGCACAATAACACTAATGCAAGTCCTATCATACAGTGTACAAGTCAGGCACTTGTTACTATAAGGCTTGTGCAGTGATGGGAGCTGAGCTAGAGCACAATAACACTAATGCAAGTCCTATCATACAGTGTACAAGTCAGGCACTTGTTAGTATAAGGCTTGTGCAGTGATGGGAGCTGAGCTATAGCACAATAACACTAATGCAAGTCCTATCATACAGTGTACAAGTCAGGCACTTGTTACTATAAGGCTTGTGCAGTGATGGGAGCTAAGCTAGAGCACAATAACACTAATGCAAGTCCTATCATACAGTGTACAAGTCAGGCACTTGTTACTATAAGGCTTGTGCAGTGATGGGAGCTGAGCTAGAGCACAATAACACTAATGCAAGTCCTATCATACAGTGTACAAGTCAGGCACTTGTTACTATAAGGCTTGTGCAGTGATGGGAGCTGAGCTAGAGCACAATAACACTAATGCAAGTCCTATCATAGGGTGTACAAGTCAGGCACTTGTTACTATAATGCGTGTGCAGTGATGGGAGCTGAGCTAGAGCACAATAACACTAATGCAAGTCCTATCATACAGTGTACAAGTCAGGCACTTGTTACTATAAGGCCTGTGCAGTGATGGGAGCTGAGCTAGAGCACAATAACACTAATACAAGTCCTATCATACAGTGTACAAGTCAGGCACTTGTTACTATAAGGCCTGTGCAGTGATGGGAGCTGAGCTAGAGCACAATAACACTAATACAAGTCCTATCATACAGTGTACAAGTCAGGCACTTGTTACTATAAGGCTTGTGCAGTGATGGGAGCTGAGCTAGAGCACAATAACACTAATACAAGTCCTATCATACAGTGTACAAGTCAGGCACTTGTTACTATAAGGCTTGTGCAGTGATGGGAGCTAAGCTAGAGCACAATAACACTAATGCAAGTCCTATCATACAGTGTACAAGTCAGGCTCTTGTTACTATAAGGCTTGTGCAGTGATGGGAGCTGAGCTAGAGCACAATAACACCAATACAAGTCCTATCATACAGTGTACAAGTCAGGCACTTGTTACTATAAGGCTTGTGCAGTGATGGGAGCTGAGCTAGAGAACAATAACACTAATACAAGTCCTATCATACAGTGTACAAGTCAGGCACTTGTTAGTATAAGGCGTGTGCAGTGATGGGAGCTGAGCTAGAGCACAATAACACTAATGCAAGTCCTATCATACAGTGTACAAGTCAGGCACTTGTTAGTATAAGGCTTGTGCAGTGATGGGAGCTGAGCTAGAGCACAATAACACTAATGCAAGTCCTATCATACAGTGTACAAGTCAGGCACTTGTTAGTATAAGGCTTGTGCAGTGATGGGAGCTGAGCTAGAGCACAATAACACTAATGCAAGTCCTATCATAGGGCGTACAAGTCAGGCACTTGTTACTATAAGGCTTGTGCAGTGATGGGAGCTGAGCTAGAGCACAATAACACTAATGCAAGTCCTATCATACAGTGTACAAATCAGGCACTTGTTACTATAAGGCTTGTGCAGTGATGGGAGCTGAGCTAGAGCACAATAACACTAATGCAAGTCCTATCATACAGTGTACAAGTCAGGCACTTGTTACTATAAGGCTTGTGCAGTGATGGGAGCTGAGCTAGAGCACAATAACACTAATACAAGTCCTATCATACAGTGTACAAGTCAGGCACTTGTTACTATAAGGCTTGTACAGTGATGGGAGCTGAGCTATAGCACAATAACACTAATGCAAGTCCTATCATACAGTGTACAAATAAGGCACTACAAGTCCTATCATAGGGTGTACAAGTCAGGCACTTGTTACTATAATGCTTGTGCAGTGATGGGAGCTAAGCTAGAGCACAATAACACTAATGCAAGTCCTATCATAGGGTGTACAAGTCAGGCACTTGTTACTATAAGGCTTGTGCAGTGATGGGAGCTGAGCTAGAGCACAATAACACTAATGCAAGTCCTATCATACAGTGTACAAGTCAGGCACTTGTTAGTATAAGGCTTGTGCAGTGATGGGAGCTGAGCTAGAGCACAATAACACTAATGCAAGTCCTATCATAGGGTGTACAAGTCAGGCACTTGTTAGTATAAGGCTTGTGCAGTGATGGGAGCTGAGCTATAGCACAATAACACTAATGCAAGTCCTATCATACAGTGTACAAATCAGGCACTTGTTACTATAAGGCTTGTGCAGTGACGGGAGCTGAGCTATAGCACAATAACACTAATGCAAGTCCTATCATACAGTGTACAAATCAGGCACTTGTTACTATAAGGCTTGTGCAGTGATGGGAGCTGAGCTAGAGCACAATAACACTAATGCAAGTCCTATCATACAGTGTACAAATCAGGCACTTGTTACTATAAGGCTTGTGCAGTGATGGGAGCTGAGATATAGCACAATAACACTAATGCAAGTCCTATCATACAGTGTACAAGTCAGGCACTTGTTACTATAAGGCTTGTGCAGTGATGGGAGCTGAGCTATAGCACAATAACACTAATACAAGTCCTATCATACAGTGTACAAGTCAGGCACTTGTTAGTATAAGGCTTGTGCAGTGATGGGAGCTGAGCTAGAGCACAATAACACTAATGCAAGTCCTATCATACAGTGTACAAGTCAGGCACTTGTTACTATAAGGCTTGTGCAGTGATGGGAGCTGAGCTAGAGCACAATAACACTAATGCAAGTCCTATCATACAGTGTACAAGTCAGGCTCTTGTTACTATAAGGCTTGTGCAGTGATGGGAGCTGAGCTAGAGCACAATAACACTAATACAAGTCCTATCATACAGTGTACAAGTCAGGCACTTGTTACTATAAGGCTTGTGCAGTGATGGGAGCTGAGATATAGCACAATAACACTAATGCAAGTCCTATCATACAGTGTACAAGTCAGGCACTTGTTACTATAAGGCTTGTGCAGTGATGGGAGCTGAGCTAGAGCACAATAACACTAATGCAAGTCCTATCATACAGTGTACAAGTCAGGCACTTGTTAGTATAAGGCCTGTGCAGTGATGGGAGCTAAGCTAGAGCACAATAACACTAATGCAAGTCCTATCATACAGTGTACAAGTCAGGCACTTGTTACTATAAGGCTTGTGCAGTGATGGGAGCTGAGCTAGAGGACAATAACACTAATGCAAGTCCTATCATAGGGTGTACAAGTCAGGCACTTGTTAGTATAAGGCTTGTGCAGTGATGGGAGCTGAGCTAGAGCACAATAACACTAATACAAGTCCTATCATACAGTGTACAAGTCAGGCACTTGTTACTATAAGGCTTGTGCAGTGATGGGAGCTGAGATATAGCACAATAACACTAATGCAAGTCCTATCATACAGTGTACATGTCAGGCACTTGTTACTATAAGGCTTGTGCAGTGATGGGAGCTGAGCTAGAGCACAATAACACTAATGCAAGTCCTATCATAGGGTGTACAAGTCAGGCACTTGTTACTATAATGCGTGTGCAGTGATGGGAGCTGAGCTAGAGCACAATAACACTAATGCAAGTCCTATCATACAGTGTACAAGTCAGGCACTTGTTACTATAAGGCCTGTGCAGTGATGGGAGCTGAGCTAGAGCACAATAACACTAATACAAGTCCTATCATACAGTGTACAAGTCAGGCTCTTGTTACTATAAGGATTGTGCAGTGATGGGAGCTGAGCTAGAGCACAATAACACTAATGCAAGTCCTATCATAGGGTGTACATGTCAGGCACTTGTTACTATCAGGCTTGTGCAGTGATGGGAGCTGAGCTAGAGCACAATAACACTAATACAAGTCCTATCATACAGTGTACAAGTCAGGCACTTGTTACTATAAGGCCTGTGCAGTGATGGGAGCTGAGCTAGAGCACAATAACACTAATACAAGTCCTATCATACAGTGTACAAGTCAGGCACTTGTTACTATAAGGCTTGTGCAGTGATGGGAGCTGAGCTAGAGCACAATAACACTAATACAAGTCCTATCATACAGTGTACAAGTCAGGCACTTGTTAGTATAAGGCCTGTGCAGTGATGGGAGCTGAGCTAGAGCACAATAACACTAATACAAGTCCTATCATACAGTGTACAAGTCAGGCACTTGTTAGTATAAGGCCTGTGCAGTGATGGGAGCTGAGCTAGAGCACAATAACACTAATACAAGTCCTATCATACAGTGTACAAGTCAGGCACTTGTTACTATAAGGCTTGTGCAGTGATGGGAGCTAAGCTAGAGCACAATAACACTAATGCAAGTCCTATCATACAGTGTACAAGTCAGGCTCTTGTTACTATAAGGCTTGTGCAGTGATGGGAGCTGAGCTAGAGCACAATAACACTAATGCAAGTCCTATCATACAGTGTACAAGTCAGGCACTTGTTACTATAAGGCTTGTGCAGTGATGGGAGCTGAGCTAGAGAACAATAACACTAATACAAGTCCTATCATACAGTGTACAAGTCAGGCACTTGTTAGTATAAGGCTTGTGCAGTGATGGGAGCTGAGCTAGAGCACAATAACACTAATACAAGTCCTATCATACAGTGTACAAGTCAGGCACTTGTTAGTATAAGGCTTGTGCAGTGATGGGAGCTGAGCTAGAGCACAATAACACTAATGCAAGTCCTATCATAGGGCGTACAAGTCAGGCACTTGTTACTATAAGGCTTGTGCAGTGATGGGAGCTGAGCTAGAGCACAATAACACTAATGCAAGTCCTATCATACAGTGTACAAGTCAGGCACTTGTTACTATAAGGCTTGTGCAGTGATGGGAGCTGAGCTAGAGCACAATAACACTAATGCAAGTCCTATCATACAGTGTACAAGTCAGGCACTTGTTACTATAAGGCTTGTGCAGTGATGGGAGCTGAGCTAGAGCACAATAACACTAATGCAAGTCCTATCATACAGTGTACAAGTCAGGCACTTGTTACTATAAGGCTTGTGCAGTGATGGGAGCTGAGCTAGAGCACAATAACACTAATACAAGTCCTATCATACAGTGTACAAGTCAGGCACTTGTTACTATAAGGCTTGTACAGTGATGGGAGCTGAGCTATAGCACAATAACACTAATGCAAGTCCTATCATACAGTGTACAAATCAGGCACTACAAGTCCTATCATAGGGTGTACAAGTCAGGCACTTGTTACTATAATGCTTGTGCAGTGATGGGAGCTAGGCTAGAGCACAATAACACTAATGCAAGTCCTATCATAGGGTGTACAAGTCAGGCACTTGTTACTATAAGGCTTGTGCAGTGATGGGAGCTGAGCTAGAGCACAATAACACTAATGCAAGTCCTATCATACAGTGTACAAGTCAGGCACTTGTTACTATAAGGCTTGTGCAGTGATGGGAGCTGAGCTAGAGCACAATAACACTAATGCAAGTCCTATCATACAGTGTACAAGTCAGGCACTTGTTAGTATAAGGCTTGTGCAGTGATGGGAGCTGAGCTATAGCACAATAACACTAATGCAAGTCCTATCATACAGTGTACAAATCAGGCACTTGTTACTATAAGGCTTGTGCAGTGACGGGAGCTGAGATATAGCACAATAACACTAATGCAAGTCCTATCATACAGTGTACAAATCAGGCACTTGTTACTATAAGGCTTGTGCAGTGATGGGAGCTGAGCTAGAGCACAATAACACTAATGCAAGTCCTATCATACAGTGTACAAGTCAGGCACTTGTTACTATAAGGCTTGTGCAGTGATGGGAGCTGAGCTAGAGCACAATAACACTAATACAAGTCCTATCATACAGTGTACAAGTCAGGCACTTGTTACTATAAGGCTTGTGCAGTGATGGGAGCTGAGCTAGAGCACAATAACACTAATGCAAGTCCTATCATACAGTGTACAAGTCAGGCACTTGTTACTATAAGGATTGTGCAGTGATGGGAGCTGAGCTAGAGCACAATAACACTAATGCAAGTCCTATCATACAGTGTACAAGTCAGGCACTTGTTACTATAAGGCTTGTGCAGTGATGGGAGCTGAGCTAGAGCACAATAACACTAATGCAAGTCCTATCATAGGGCGTACAAGTCAGGCACTTGTTACTATAAGGCTTGTGCAGTGATGGGAGCTGAGCTAGAGCACAATAACACTAATACAAGTCCTATCATACAGTGTACAAGTCAGGCACTTGTTAGTATAAGGCCTGTGCAGTGATGGGAGCTGAGCTAGAGCACAATAACACTAATGCAAGTCCTATCATACAGTGTACAAGTCAGGCACTTGTTAGTATAAGGCCTGTGCAGTGATGGGAGCTGAGCTAGAGCACAATAACACTAATACAAGTCCTATCATACAGTGTACAAGTCAGGCACTTGTTAGTATAAGGCTTGTGCAGTGATGGGAGCTGAGCTAGAGCACAATAACACTAATGCAAGTCCTATCATACAGTGTACAAGTCAGGCACTTGTTAGTATAAGGCTTGTGCAGTGATGGGAGCTGAGCTAGAGCACAATAACACTAATGCAAGTCCTATCATACAGTGTACAAGTCAGGCTCTTGTTACTATAAGGCTTGTGCAGTGATGGGAGCTAAGCTAGAGCACAATAACACTAATGCAAGTCCTATCATACAGTGTACAAGTCAGGCACTTGTTAGTATAAGGCTTGTGCAGTGATGGGAGCTGAGCTAGAGCACAATAACACTAATACAAGTCCTATCATACAGTGTACAAGTCAGGCACTTGTTACTATAAGGCCTGTGCAGTGATGGGAGCTGAGCTAGAGCACAATAACACTAATGCAAGTCCTATCATACAGTGTACAAGTCAGGCACTTGTTAGTATAAGGCCTGTGCAGTGATGGGAGCTGAGCTAGAGCACAATAACACTAATACAAGTCCTATCATACAGTGTACAAGTCAGGCACTTGTTAGTATAAGGCTTGTGCAGTGATGGGAGCTGAGCTAGAGCACAATAACACTAATGCAAGTCCTATCATACAGTGTACAAGTCAGGCACTTGTTACTATAAGGCTTGTGCAGTGATGGGAGCTGAGCTAGAGCACAATAACACTAATGCAAGTCCTATCATACAGTGTACAAGTCAGGCTCTTGTTACTATAAGGCTTGTGCAGTGATGGGAGCTAAGCTAGAGCACAATAACACTAATGCAAGTCCTATCATACAGTGTACATGTCAGGCACTTGTTACTATAAGGCTTGTGCAGTGATGGGAGCTGAGCTAGAGCACAATAACACTAATGCAAATCCTATCATACAGTGTACAAGACAGGCACTTGTTACTATAAGGCTTGTGCAGTGATGGGAGCCCAGGATGAGCAGTTATATCAATGGGACAGTCACCTTACCCTTTGACCTAATCAGATTAGCCATCTAAGTGTCAGTGACACATATGAAACTTTAACGAGCTGTCTGGGTTATACACAGATATGTGAGAGTAAGTAGCACCCTATGCATGTTTTATATCTTTCACATAGACATTGGATTTTTTTAAAAGAGAGATTGTGAACATAAAATTAATTTAGGTGGACCTTGAAGTTTGAATGGTCATTTACCTCACTGTAAGTGCTTGTCGTGGTGTGAAAGAGCACATAATATGTTAAAATGATCTATTTTATTAATTACACTAATAACAGATAAAAAAAAAATGTTACGTTTTATGTCTGTTTACATACAAAGTCGATAACAGCATTACATTAGAGGAATATAAGGATTTTGAAGAAGACGCAGAATTAGCAGTGAAACAGATTATAGATTTTTGTTTTTATCCTTACACCACTGTTATTTTAACGAGAATGAAGAAATCTTTATATTGTACTCTTTACACGAAATACCTACACCAAGCCTATCACAGTCTCTTTTATATAGAGAGATCAGTACTATTTGGATTGTTTAGCTTCCAAAAAATATTTGGTCCGCTACTATTCGTCAAGTGGACCTCTTTGACCACATAATATCCATATGTACGTGTTGTCATGACTGACTTTGGGGGGGGGGGTCAGGGCAGGGTGAGGTTCCCCTGAACCCCACAAGGAAGGACCCTTAAGTCTTTATGGCCCAAGACCTAATGGTCACAGCCATGAAAGCAATCAGAATGAATATGAGACATGTTTTAAGGACTGTGATATGTTGTTTTTATGCATAATGTAATGTGGCCCAAAATAATGAATGCTGGTGTTACCATGTGATGTGTCAATCTTATGTATTTGGTTTCTCTAATCCCTCATGTGTGATCAAAATACAGCAATACAATCTGAAGTGACCTAATAAGATGACCCCCTTCAGGACCTTATCCTGAGAGGCGTTGACAGCCTATTAACAGAGTGGGAAGGTCACAGTGAGAAAGCAGACTCCTCATACAGGGAGGGGAATTATGAAGGGGCGCATGTGGGTGGCTTATTTTGTGCTAGTTTAAAATATCTGGTAAGGAGAGTAAAGAGTAAGTCTGACTGATGCACTAAGAAAAGGTGTGAGCTGCTATTTCTTGTATTCTGTGATATCATAAGGGATTAAAGTTACAGAACCTCATTCAATTAGAAGCCTGCATCCCGCGGTATACAGGCCATATGTCTGTGGGCTTGCTGTGGGTTGAACACTGCTACAGATCCGGTGCTATTCAATTTAACAAGCCCGCAAGTTACGGGCCGAAAGCCAAAACCGTAAAGCATGCACTCCTATGTAGCATGATCAATTAAGCAATGCCGTAACTACCCATTTAGAAACAGCCAATAGAAAATTAGACTGTCATCATTACTTCAGTAAAACATGGAGGTTACATGTCAATCAATTAGCGTTTAGGGGTCCGATATGCTATCAGACTTGCAATTTGGCAATGTACAAAATAATAAAAATGAATGAAGGAAATGTTCTAGTCCATGTGGGTGGCCTAAAATGTATTAACTCATTGATTCCCGAGATCAATATAACCCTAAAATGAAACATAAAATAAAATGTTTTTGATTGCAAATTTGCGAGCTTGAGTCTGTGGTGTAATTAATTCTACTGTCTTTCATTGCTTTCCCCGTCAGTTACACTGCAGTATTGATTTTTAATTTGCTTTTACAGTGCTACGGATATGTCTTTAACCCCTTTGCTGGTCCTCTCTAGTACTCATAGGATTTTCTTCTATATTTGCCGTTTATGGGTTTGAAAATATTTGCGGTCTTGAGGAATTGTAGCAGTTGAATAGCGATTTGTGATTGATCTTTCACGTCCACAAGAATACCAAAGGCTTAGATGGGGTGAAAATTACAGTTGTAACAACCGCAAGGAATGCAAGGCCGTAACCCATTTGTAGCCCACAAAAAGATGCCAATTGAATAGCAAAATAACTTACGGCCTCTATTACAGGCTACTGTAAGTTACAATTGCTAAATTGAATCGGGCTCACAGTCGGCAATAAGCCTGCTATTCTGCTTCTCCATGAATGATGTACTGATCTCAATTGACATGATAGGCACCGGGATGAATGCAAAATCACAACCTGTAAGCTAAAGCAGGAGTAAGCGGTGCACGTGGCCCCTCATCTCAGGGTCGTGGCAGGTGTGTGTATATATATATATAGTAAATAAATAGTACATTTGAATGTCTAAAACAAGTAAAAAAACTTGTTTCATGGCCAGAATCCCGAGAAATACAGTTATTACACTGCATTCTGGGAACCTTGGCAGGGACATGCAAATGTGCCCACAAAGTCTAGGCTCTTGCAATACATAACCATATGAAACATGGCTTCCCTAGAGCATATGCCCGCTGTATAAAACAGCTGTGATCAAAGCTAGGGTTGGATTATACACAAGATAGGAATCCCCCTCCATATCATAATTATATACACATAAACACAATAGTCCAAGAAAGAGGACAGGGATACAGCGAGCAGCCAATTGCAGTTCTTATTACAGGGCCATATCAGCCATACGCGCATCCAATACCTCCTCACATGATTTCAGGTCTCACAAGGTGACAGTCATAACACAACAATTGTTTGTGTTTGTTGATTGTTATTAATCAAGCTGTAGGGAGTCTTTGTGCGTGCTTTTCTACCCGTCTTAGTTTTTATGCACAAAGTCAACGTGAACAGTGTCAATTTTGAAATAGCAGCACACCACAGAAAAAAGTAGATATAGATTACAATTCACCTATTCACCCAAGATAAAGGTGGAATTTTAATAGGAACACACTATTCGTTCCAGGGAAAGTCGTTATCAGTCCAACTATATTAATCAAGCTAAAGGATCAGAACCAGTATTTAGACCTGAAGGCACATCTATTATCTACATTACCAACAACTATTCCAGTGCACCGACTTAAGTCTATCAGTCCCAGTATCCTTTGCAAAGTCTATCCTGCCTACTGGCTGTTGCATGAGTAAGACACATAGCCAAGCCGCGCAGTGAGGATAGTGATCAGTTTCCCCTGCACTCAGGACTGCATTGTTAAACCATAACTGACTTGTTTAGGTAATTACAGCATTTCATGCTCTGCACCGATGGATTTGTTGAGGGGTAATTCCATTTTTCTTTTGCTCACTAGATAGAGCTGTAGCGTGTGTCTGGCAGTGGGCAGTCGGTGACGCGTAAAAAATTTGAAAAGTATTTCAACATGCTTTTAGGAGATACTTACTGCATTTTGGTCCAAATTGTGCCTAATTAACTGGCCCTTTAAGCAACAAGTCTCAGTTTAAAAGATATATACTCTTAGCATGCCCACAAACCCCTATATTTTGATATTTTGTAGCATAGACATGTTTTTTGGCATGTCACTCATTACAAATTTACTGCAAAACAAACACTCTCCCTCTCTCTGTTCACATGTATATAGGGGAAAGGCACACCCCTGCCCTTTTTATACACATATATACTATAGAATGATACATATACATGGAGTGCAGAATTATAAGGCAAATTAGTATTTTGACCACATCATCCTCTTTATGCATGTTGTCTTACTCCAAGCTGTATAGGCTCGAAAGCCTACTACCAATTAAGCATATTAGGTGATGTGCATCTCTGTAATGAGAAGGGGTGTGGTCTAATGACATCAACACCCTATATCAGGTGTGCATAATTATTAGGCAACTTCCTTTCCTTTGGCAAAATGGGTCAAAAGAAGGACTTGACAGGCTCAGAAAAGTCAAAATAGTGAGATATCTTGCAGAGGGATGCAGCACTCTTAAAATTGCAAAGCTTCTGAAGCGTGATCATTGAACAATCAAGTGTTTCATTTAAAATAGTCAACAGGGTCGCAAGAAGCGTGTGGAAAAACCAAGGCGCAAAATAACTGCCCATGAACTGAGAAAAGTCAAGCGTGCAGCTGCCACGATGCCACTTGCCACCAGTTTGGCCATATTTCAGAGCTGCAACATCACTGGAGTGCCCAAAAGCACAAGGGGCCTCATTCAATTGCGATTTGGCCAATTGAATAGGGCTCTAAATAAGCACATAGCATATTTTTTTTAAAGAAGTTTTTAGTTAGTGAAAATCTTGCTTTTGTATAGATATTTACTAACTAAAAACTTCTTTAAAAAAAATATATTATGTGCTTATTTAGACACCTATTCAATTGGCCAAGTTGCAATTGAATGAGGGCCAAGGTGTGCAATACTCAGAGACATGGCCAAGGTCAGAAAGGCTGAAAGACGACCACCACTGAACAAGACACACAAGCTGAAACGTCAAGACTGGGCCAAGAAATATCTCAAGACTGATTTTTCTAAGGTTTTATGGACTGATGAAATGAGAGTGAGTCTTGATGGGCCAGATGGATGGGCCCGTGGCTGGATTGGTAAAGGGCAGAGAGCTCCAGTCCGACTCAGATGCCAGCAAGGTGGAGGTGGAGTACTGGTTTGGGCTGGTATCATCAAAGATGAGCTTGTGGGGCCTTTTCGGGTTGAGGATGGAGTCAAGCTCAACTCCCAGTCCTACTGCCAGTTCCTGGAAGACACCTTCTTCAAGCAGTGGTACAGGAAGAAGTCTGCATCCTTCAAGAAAAACATTATTTTCATGCAGGACAATGCTCCATCACACACGTCCAAGTACTCCACAGAGTGGCTGGCAAGAAAGGGTATAAAAGAAGAAAATCTAATGACATGGCCTCCTTGTTCACCTGATCTGAACCCCATTGAGAACCTGTGGTCCATCATCAAATGTGAGATTTACAAGGAGGGAAAACAGTACACCTCTCTGAACAGTGTCTGGGAGGCTGTGATTGCTGCTGCACGCAATGTTGATGGTGAACAGATCAAAACACTGACAGAATCCATGGATGGCAGGCTTTTGAGTGTCCTTGCAAAGAAAGGTGGCTATATTGGTCACTGATTTGTTTTTGTTTTGTTTTTGAATGTCAGAAATGTATATTTGTGAATGTTGAGATGTTATATTGGTTTCACTGGAAAAAATAAATAATTGAAATGGGTATATATTTGTTTTTTGTTAAGTTGCCTAATAATTATGCGCAGTAATAGTCACCTGCACACACATATCCCCCTAAAATAGCTAAAACTAAAAACAAACTAAAAACTACTTCCAAAAATATTCAGCTTTGATATTAATGAGTTTTTTGGGTTCATTGAGAACATGGTTGTTGTTCAATAATAAAATTAATCCTCAAAAATACAACTTGCCTAATAATTCTGCACTCCCTGTATGTATAGAAACAGTCAGATGTGTATGGCAGGATAGGCATGCATCTTCCGCCCCTCATATGCACATATACCTCTACAATGATATATTCTGGTACTAGTGTTGCCCAGCTGGTCTGCAAAAGCAAAACTGGACGCTGGAGCCCCCTTATAAATGTTACAAGCCATGATTATGCACCACATAACATAGCTTCAGCACATTTATAGGTCACATTAAAAGGTGGAAAAAGTTCTGAAATTATTTATCTTTGTCTCATTTTTTTACAGCACAGAAACCTGACATTTTAACAGGGGTGTGTAGACTTTTTATATCCACTGTAAAAATAAAATGCTAATAGTAGATTGTTAAACCTAAAACCACTTAAAAACTCAAATTATAAAAGGCAATTAAATCTTTCAAAAAGTGTTTTCAATATTTTAATATATTGCTGTAAGAGTCAAATACCCTTTAAATGCATATATACGTTTTCTGGATTATGAGTGCAGAGAATTAGTAGTGTATGAAAACATTTTTCCATGACAAAATACCAAAATAAACATTACCTTGAAGTTAAAACTTACCTTGCAGTTAACAAAATGTCTTGTAAATTCTGACAGTTGAAAATTGGAGTGAACACCCCCTTGAAAACCAGCCTAAATTAGCATAAAATTCATGATTGCTTCCTTCTGATTGGCCAAAACCAAAGGCTGAAACATTTGTATCAAACTCTGGGGTTCCTGTTTGTGCTGTAAAGCAGCCTGATATATGTAGTGTGGCACCATGTTAGAAGGTGCTATGTATTTCAATATAGGAGTCTCTCTGTGCAGCACATGCACACTTGATTACCACCCCTGTAGATTGTCCATTCCCTGCATCAACTACTGCTGGTGTTTTCTTTCCTTCCTCTCTCTCTGTTTGGCAGCGCTAAGCAGCAGCGGAGTCTGGGGCATCAACATAATCATTAGAGGGATTTTTAGATATTCATAAAAATAAAACGCTTTATGAAATGAACTGCACATATAAAGGATGCTTTTTGCAGAAGAAGTGCAGAAATGTGATAATCTAGGAGACTTAGGTATGCCTTTAAACTTAGTCATATCAGCTAGTATTATATTTGCTGTGTGGTGCAATGTTTATTTCTTCATGACATTAACTCTTCGGAAAACAAAAAACAGCCAGATAAAGTTTATTTCTGAACTTATTGTAGTAAAGCCAATGTTTTAATAAAACTATTAAATAAAACAAATTAAATTATAGCAAAGTATATATTCCAACATTCAAACAGTAATAATGAACAGAGTACAGAAACAATACTAACTTAAATAGAGTATATTTTAATCCCTGTTTTTCACGAATACTAAAAGCAGCATCCACATGGGTTTCATTTGTCTCTTTTTATGAACATTGTAGATCACAGCGGCAGTGTTAATGGTCTTGATATGTTTGTAAAAAAAACATTCACTATATGCATTTAATTTAGGAGGCACATGTTAATAACATAAATACCTTATAATATAATGCCACATTTGTAAAGCTTAAAAACATACATACAATCTCTTTTACAGAATATATATTTCCATTTCCCTTTTTAACATGTTAAATATGATTAGTTTAGCTCAAACATGATATGCGTTTGTGTTTCTTCTTTGTCCCCCACTAAACAGTCCTATCTGAACTGCTTTCTCTGTATAGTAACACAGCTTTGCACACATTAACATCATTAAAACTATAAACGGCAAATCACACCATATTTGTTTGGCAAATCACACAAAAAATTCAATATTTGTACATAGCACAGTATTTAATTCACAAGCTGGTTCGGAACAATAGTTAATTTATGTTATTGTTATAGGACCACTGTAAACAAGAGGAGCTAGTTATTTTATTTATGCATTGATATTAAGAAAATTCCAACTAAAATTTTTATTTCATAATTTACCATAGCAATATTCAATATTAAATTCACAAAAATTAGAATAGCCTTCAGTTGTGTGTTTGTCTCCACCCTAATAAGGGCATGAAGGACAAGGAGGTGCTGAGAGTCAGGTCTGTAAGGTTTTAGCAGCAATCTGATTAGATAAGAGGGAAAAAAAACTGTTCATAGGTTGCCCCCACAGCAAAAGCTTGGGAAAGTTTCCAGCCAATACAGACTACTGTATTGATATAACTTTGTGTCTGAAAATACAGCACTGCCTTTTACACAAAGCCACCACAACTCACTGACATTGTAGTGAGTGGATATCAAGCAGCGGCAGAGTGTGAACATTGAATGTAAGTTTAATATTGAAATAAATTCATATGAATTGTATCAATGCCAAATTAAAATATATAGTTCCTGTTAGAGCTTTACAGCGATCCTTTAATGGATATATGGTGTTAAACTGGACATAAATAACTCTTCTTTTCACCAAACATAATACAACATGCTTTCCATATTATATATCAAATCCATTGCCAATCCCAGGTGTGATAAACACTTGCTTATACCTAGAATTGATAACAGTAGGATATATTGAAAGTAGCATCTTGGGCAATGCTACTCATTTCAACAAACTGGAAATAAGAACTTTAAAAATAGCAATAATAAGCTATCAGTGGGTGAGGGTAACGGCGTGCAACTTGGAGCCATGTACTGATTGTACATCTGGGCCGAGTCCAAGAACGAATCTGAGCTAAACTATAACCCAAAGGAAATCCAGCAATCACGAGTGCTCTCTCATTACAGTATTTGCAAAGAAATTATTCGAATGCTCTGGCTTTAAATAAGATATGTATCGTACAAGGGAAGGTGTTCTTATCTATACTAACAGGATATGCTTATCGCCCCGGGCACTGACGTCAAATACAGTATTTGCAGTTAGCTTCTTTGAAAAACTAAATGTGGAAAAATAGATTTTTTTTTTAGCAGAAAGAAAGAAGAAGCAACCTTACATATTTTATTCAGTTATATGTCATATGAAGACCTTCACTGCAGCCTAAGAAGACAATCCCAACCTGTGTATCCATGTCTTATCTATTGCAATGTAACATTGGAGGATACAATAATAATGGTTTGTTCTTATCTCTATTTGTATCTACAGATGATTGTTTTTATTTTACATTCTAAATAGGATTTTTGCCCGTTACCAATTCCAATTCTTCAAAAGAACATATAATTAATTAATTAATTGTTTACTTGCAGAGGGATTAGCCCATGTGTTTCTGGGGTGGCAAAAAGTAATGTTATCATGCAGTTAAGTCTCCCCCCCACACTTCTCATGCACTCTAAGCTACAAATTGGCACAATAAGCTGCATATTCTGAATCTATCCCGTTTTAAATTCGTCACCACTGCAGTGGCGGCAAGTGGCCACTAGATGGTGATGCTGATATTTTGCAGCGCTGCCAATATTTCACACAAGTTGTAACCTTAGAAGGTCACCCTAAGCCTTAAACTAACCCTCACTGTAGCCCTAAAAGTTTACTTAACCCTAACTCTATGGTATGGGAACTGAAAATCGGCAGCACCATCTAGAGGTTGGTGGGCAGCACTGCTGCTGCCACTGCTGGTGAATTTCAAAGGACCCATATTCACATAAACGAACCTCATCTCAAGAATTATTTACTATCAAGAAAACAGCTCATACAATGTATAGAGAGTTTCTAATGTTTTTTTAACTTTAAAAAATAAATTGTTATTAGGGGTCAGAGGGTTCCTTTAATATTTTCTATGACATCATGGTCATATAAACCACTTTTTCTTTTCTCATAATTCTGCAACTTTTAAGCTACTGCGGAGGTGGTAGGAGAAGATATCCTAATCAAAGGAAGTGAAACCCACAACTCTGCATTTAAAGGAACATGTTTTAAACACATATATTTTTAGCATTGTTTTCCAAATAAAACAAGTCATATAAAAGTGTGAACAGTCTATTTTGTAGCAGTCACAACCTCTACCTTTAAAGGACCGCTGTACAACAAAAAAAACCAGCAGTTGTTACACATTAATAGCATTAGCAGCTGTCTAAGCCATGGGCATTAAAGAGACATTTGTTTCTTAGTTAAATATTTATTCCCTTACGCAGACTCAGAGTTTAAAAGCATATATTTTTTCATTGTAGAGTGGTCCTTTAATTTGCCAAATTGTTTCCATATGACAGATTCAGCCAATATCAGCCTGCATTGAGTACATTGCTGTAACCATGCAGATAATAATAAAGGGAGAACAATAAATGTGGAAAGCATGCTGTATCCAGATCATATAGGTTACATGGCTCATTGGTTATGCAAAAACATGCAAAATCTTTAAAGGGTGCAGAATTGTAAAAGTTTCAGGAATGATTCACAAGATCATGATGTAGATGGAAGTGTAATTAGTAAGAGCTGAAACTGATAAGGATGCTGCCATATTATCACTTCAAGGGTCCTTGGTTCTTTATAAAGACATAAAATGGCTATGCATTAATACTTTTTTTATACTAAATCATTCTTGGGCTATACATATTTTTTTTGTGAATTGCTTGGAGGACTAATTTGTGGCACAATATGTTTTTTAATATGGGGGAGGGTTTTAAATTAAGGTACATTGTCATGGGGTAGATTACTTAGTGGTACAGTTTGTTGTGTAGTACAAATTAATATACTTTGTCAGAGAAAGTGGTTTATATATTAATAATTATTTTAATTTGTAAAAAAAACAATTGCTTGTAAAACCAATTTTTTCGAATTTACAGCACCACTGTAATTTTTCTATTTAAATAGAAAACATGTATATCATGTAATACGATTAATATAATGCACTATATAGCGGATACAGGAAAAAAAGGGAGCAATCTTTATGATGTATTCCTATTACATATAATGGACTTCAACTTGTCCAATTTCAGACCTTGAGGTACAGGAAGGAAGTATGAGTACTTGTATGAGTTGACCACAATGTTTGAGCCACTGATTGACAGGCATTGGAAGACCATAGTCTAATGAGAGCATTACTTAGAGCCACAGTTATGCGGATATTGTATTCCATTGCTATATCATGTTATCACCTATATCGAGTTACATTATATGGAGTTACTAAGGTTTGATGAATCTACAATAAATATAATTACTGCAATCTTTCATAAAACAAAAGGTATGCTTGAGAACTCAAGACTCGAGCCTCAGAGACCATCTGTACATGTGCGTCACTAACATATACCCACTGACTCGAAGAGGCGCCAACTCCCTCCTTCATTCCTGTAATAAAAACACAAACATATAACAGGATTACTAACACTTTACATATAATACAGAATGCATACTAAGGAAAGTATAAACAGATTACAGCAGCATAAAAAAACATTATGGATCAGGACCATGGTGGGATTTATAACAAGGCAGCTGCCTAGAGGCGCCTCATTTGTATATTAATGCATTTAAATTTCAGTTTATTTACATCTCGCACAAAGATCCTGCCGTGTCTAACCATCTGCCACAAGCATGTTCTTCTGAGGGGAAGGGGGAGGAGATGACTGTGAGGTGGTAGACTTCCAGTATTAGAAAAAAAAAAACAGGACATGGGAATTCATGGGCAAGTTTACTGTCTCTGGACTACCCTGTTCCTCTGTGTACACCGACAGGAGGTAACAATTCAATTCTTTCTACTACCTCTGCCTATCACTCCCCCTCCTTCAGATCCTGAAAGGACCGTAAACAGCTCATGTTCTTCCCTTAAAAGCACAGCATGCTTCTGCTCGTCTTTTTTAGGAGTGCCTAGTATGGACAACTAGGATTCCACCGTCTCATATATGGTTAATAAGTAAAAAACAATGTATTGTGCCCTTGTCTGCATGAGGAATTAGACTTGCAACTCACATTATAAAGCATGTGTTTTTGTATACAATATGATGTTTTGTTTGTGCCTCTATCTATATCCCAATTCTCCAGTCCACGGTCTCCTTTAGAGGTTTCTTTACATTTGTACCAATACTAATGGTTATTACACTATTGTCCTTAAAATCATTACAAATATATTTTGTAGAAAAATATAATTTTTAAGGAAATAATATAATGCATAAAACAAAATATGACCGCACCAAAGCCTACTACTTGTTACACTAGCCACAGCAAGGTGAAATGTTAATTACTACATTTTAAAATTATATTATGAACAGCTTCTTGTGTGTAGACAATGTAATTGTGTGATGTATGTGCCAAGGAATAAATTAGACAGACAGATAGCTATGTAGATAGATACACAGATCGCATATAATAGTTGTCAAACTACTAGACACCGCCACGCTTTGCGTGGTGCGTACAACTTCAGCGCTCATCGCCTGCGAGCCTCGCATAGCGAGGCAAGCCATTAAGGCACTAGACGCCCCACAAATGAAAACTAGGCTACATGACCACGTAGAGCGCAAACCACAGCCAACCCCGTTGCACTTTCACACACCAATGTACGAGGTACAAAATACACTATTGCAAACGACGGAAAATGCTCCTGAGCCACGTAACACACAGACAAACGATGCCAGTTTACAACACAAATTTGCAACTAATAACATTACGATTCTAAAATGGCGCTTTACACAACTACACCAACGGTTTGCACGCAGCCTATTTCTACTGCACAGTTGGGACATTTATTACACCTTCTCCTCAGGGCAGCAACACTCAAACTGTACATTGTATGCTGCAGGAAAATAAAAACAGATTGTTAGCTCTTCAGGTTATTAATTGCTGGATATATTAATTACAAATAGGTAAAGTATATTAATTTATTAGGTAACTAATTATTAGTTAACAAAAAGTAGATAAATATATATCTGTATTTGTGATGAGCGCCGAAGGTCCTCAGAGGAGCAAAAGTACACAAGAGGAGAGGCTCGCAAGTAGCGAACCATGGGATGAGCACCAAAGGCGCTCAGCGCAAGGTTTGCAATGAGCGCCAATGGTCCTCAGAGTAGAAAAAAGCTATACATTGTGTGGCAAACAGCATTGCCATGGCTTCAAATTTTATTGCCTCGTAATTTTTGACGGGCAAGTCGCTAGTGTATATATATTTACTAGCGAATTGACGTCAAAAAATGACGGCAATAGAATTGTAAATGAAGGAATGTTGTTTGGGCCAGACATTATTTTTTATGGTAGTCTGAGATCTCGGCGCTGATTATGAGCCTCTTGGTTGCTGTATTTTTTTGTTATCGGAGGCGCTTTTGCTGTCATTGTAAGATCTGGGCTGATCTGCTTTTTGTGCTTATTGCAAGCCTGTCCCCTGGTGCAGTTTGTGTGCTATGAGCAGCGTTGGCGCTCCGTGTGAGACGCATAGTGAATGTCTTTTGCGTTTATTGCGATAGTGTTTTTTTGTTGTTGTTGTGTATATGTATGTTGTGATGCTAATTAAATACCGTAAGTAGTAAATTAATATACTTTACCTACAGTGGATATAAAAAGTCTACACACCCCTGTTAAAATGTCAGGTTTTTGTGCTGCAAAAAAATGAGACAAAGATAAATAATTTCAGAACTTTTTCCACCTTTAATGTGACCTATAAACTGTACAACTCAATTGAAAAACAAACTGAAATCTTTTAGGTAGAGGGAAGAAAAAATATAAAAATAAAATAATATGGTTGCATAAGTATGCCCCCCCTAAACTAATACTTTGTTGAAGCACCTTTTGATTTTATTACAGCACTCAGTCTTTTTGAGTATGAGTCTATCAGCATGGCACATTTTGACTTGGCAAGATTTGCCCACTCTTCTTTGCAAAAACACTCCAAATCTGTCAGATTGCGAGGGCATCTCCTGTGCACAGCCCTCTTCAGATCACCCCACAGATTTTCAATCGGATTCAGGTCTGGGCTCTGGCTGGGCCATTCCAAAACTTTAATCTTCTTCTGGTGAAGCCATTCCTTTGTTGATTTGGATGTATGCTTTGGGTCGTTGTCATGCTGAAAGATGAAGTTCCTCTTCATGTTCAGCTTTTTAGCAGAAGCCTGAAGGTTTTGTGCCAATATTGACTGGTATTTGGAACTGTTCATAATTCCTAATTCTTAACTAAGGCCCCAGTTCCAGCTGAAGAAAAACAGCCCCAAAGCATGATGCTGCCACCACCATGCTTCACTGTGGGTATGATGTTCTTTTGGTGATGTGCAGTGTTGTTTTTGCGCCAAACATATCATTTGGAATTATGGCCAAAAAGTTCAACCTTAGTTTCATCAGACCATAACACTTTTCCCACATGCTTTTGGGAGACTTCAGATGTGTTTTTGCAAAATGTAGCCTGGCTTGGATGTTTTTCTTCATAAGAAAAGGCTTTCGTCTTGCCACTCTACCCCATAGCCCAGACATATGAAGAATACGGGAGATTGTTGTCACATGTACCACACAGCCAGTACTTGCCAGATATTCCTGCAGCTCCTTTAATGTTGCTGTAAGCCTCTTGGTAGCCTCCCAGACCAGTTTTCTTCTCGTCTTTTCATAAATTTTGGAGGGAGCTCCAGTTCTCGGTAATGTCACTGTTGTGCCATATTTTCTCCACTTGATGATGACTGTCTTCACTGTGTTCCATGGTATATCTAATGCCTTAGAAATTATTTTGTACCCTTCTTCTGACTGATACATTTTAACAAGGAGATCCCTCTGATGCTTTAGAAGCTCTCTGTGGACCATGGCTTTTGCTGTGGGATGAGACTAATAAAATGCCAGGAAAGACCAACTAGAGCAGCTGACCTTTATTTGGGGTTAATCAGAGGCACTTTAAATGATGGCAGGTGTATGCTGATTCCTATTTAACACGATTTGGAATGTGATTGCTTAATTCTGAACACAGCTACATCCCCAGTTATAAGAGGGTGTGCAGACTTATACAACCACATTTTTCTTCCCTCCACCTAAAAGATTTCAGTTTGTTTTTCAATTGAGTTGTACAGTTTATAGGTCACATTAAAGGTGGAAAAAGTTCTGAAATGATTTATCTTTGTCTCATTTTTTTACAGCACAGAAACCTGACATTTTAACAGGGGTGTGTAGACTTTTTATATCCACTGTATTTGTAAGTATTAGATGCAGGGAGCATTGTGCTGAAGAGCTGACAATCTGTTTTCATGTTTCTGCAGCCTACAATGTAGGTTTGCACTGTTGTGGAGCTGAGGTGTAAGTGTCACCAATGTGTGCAGTGTGTAGTGTGTAGTGTAAATAGGCTGCGCGCGCGAGGTGAAGCCGTTAGTGTAGCTGTGTACTTCCGCATTCTGTAAGTTAGTGTTGTAAAATGGCGGCGATTGTGTATGTGGTAGGCGGGTTTGTATGATGAAGCATCCTTGCTAATGGTGTATGTTGTAGGTCGTATGGGTTTTTGTAAAAGACGTATTTGCTTTGTGCAATTTAGCGGTTTTAGGGGTCGTGTAGCCTCGTTTTTTTCGGCGGCCCGAGGTCCTGGGTGTCCCCCCTTGGTGTTGGCAAGGTTTTTATGTTATTTTTGTGTGTAATTTAGTTTTTTTTTAATGTTTGCCGCTGCGCGCGGTTTGTCTGGTAAGGTCGTATTTTTGCGGGTCCGTAATGGATTCTTTCTAAGTCCTGCGGCTCGTATATTTTTGTGCAAGTCCGTAGTTAGTCATTGTGTGTTTATGTGTTTTTTCAAAGTCTCGGTTGTGTGGTCGTTTGTAAGGCGCAGTAGAGCCTCCACCTTCGCAAATGCGGCCCTTTTGCTTTGCAAGGGTCCGCATTTGCGGTCCAAAAGTCGTAGGGGGTCGTAGGGATGAGCGTCTATGGCGCTCATCTCCACCAGCGCATGGAGCGCATTTGGTGCTCTTTGCCAGCAACTGCGGCCCTCGCTTCGCTATAAATATATATATATAGTGTAACGGATCTCCAGCTAGGACGCATCCATCAACGGAGGTACCCGGTCGGGGTGCCAGGAGATCCGTTACATATAGTATATTAGAATTGATTTATTAGAACTACAGCTGTTGGTGGAACAACATAGTGGTAGGGAGCTGAAATATATAATACTGCTCATGACAAACACCTCATACACAGAAAGCACATAAACTGCTAAGTTTTTTAAAACAATAATTACTTGTGTGTCTCTCCCTGTGAGCAACTAGTATGTGCTGTGGTTAAACATGGATCAGGTTTTATTTGCTTGACATTAATAACTCTGGTTACTTCTCAAGTCTGTGTTAGCAGATCCTATTTTGGGAACGTAGCTGATCATTAAATCACATCTAAATGTTACTAAATCTAACAAGTAATTGACTGAGCCAAGATTATCCAGAATAAAGTAAATAAAAGTAGTGACTTTAAAGCAATACTAACTGCACCTAAATATATACCGGTAGGTTTCAGTGCCAAGTTTGAGATTTTGGTTTTGACGAAAATTTAAAGCTAGCTAAATCATAGGCATATTTCCTAGGTAGTTTAAAGGCCACTGCAGTCATATAATTAAATATATATAAAAACATTCACAAAGCTTTCTAAAGACAATACATTTAGGAATTATTGGTAATGATCTACAATTAGCAAATTAACATTAAAAACAAATAAATCACAAATTTGTATTAAAAAAATTTGGCAACCGAGCATAAGAAGCGGGACAAATCTTCCAAATTTGCATGGGCTAATGTGTTCCCTGGTGGTCCAGTGGTTAGCATTCGGTGCTTTCTCTGTGGCAACCTGGGTTCAATTCCAGTCAGGGAACCAAAAGGTCCTAACACCCTGAAGCCATGCAGGGTTAGGCCTGGTCAGTACTTGGATGGGAGACCACTTAGGAGTACAGGAGCTGTATGCTGTGGCCCAATGGAGAATGAACTGGCAACCACTCCAGTATCTCTGCCATGAAAGCCAAGTGGATCAGCATGACCATGGACATGAAGATGTGCCTGGTCTGGGTTACCTAGGTATGAGTAATAATTTATGGTATAATAATAATATCTGCTGTATCCCACTTAAGACAGCTATCTTTTGTAAGACATTTGGGGCCTTATTAAATTAGCCCTCGTAGTTCCCTTTTTTTTGTGGTTTGTGACGACCGATTCCTCAACACGTCTCTCGCAGTCTGCTTTGCGAGATGACACCAAGAAAACGTCCGGGAATAGGCTCAGAGAGAGCTACGTAGTAACACGCAACCATAAATCTATGAGGTGAACCTCGCAAGTCGGAAGAATCCCTACGGGCACAAAAAAGTGCTAGCAAGGGCTCCTAAAGCCTTTACGTGCTGCCTCAAAGCAGCCCGAGACAACCGTGTGATGCTCCCCCCTGCGCCCTAAACACATCCCCATAGTAACCCCTTGCAGTGGGGGACCCCGATCGGCACTGATTAGTCCCCTGCTGCATTTAAACATTTTAAATTCCACGCCGCGGGTCCTTAAAGGGCCTGCGGCACACTATTAACCAATTCCGGCCGCGGGGGTACTGCAAGTACCTAACATTAATCCCCTCAATGCTGGAGGTCCCCATCGTCTCCCCAATATTAACCCCTTGCTGCAGGGCTCCATGAGCACCCCAGCAGCCCCCCCCCCCCCCCCCCCACATTAAGCCCTTGCAGCAGGGGGTCCCCGATCGGCATAGATCAGGCCCCTGCTGCATTTAAACATTTTAAATTACCCGCTGCAGGTCCTTAAAGGGCCCGCAGCATACTGTAAACCTATCCCGGCCGTGGCACCTAAAATTATTATTATTATTATTATCGTTTATTTATAACGCACCAACATATTCCGTAGCGCTGTACATAAGATATGTTCAAGACAAAGATACATACAAATTAACACATAGTAAAACAAGGAGGGCCCTGTCTTTGAGTTTGGAATCCAGTGTCCATGGTGCTTTCCCTAAAACACCTTGTGGGATTGAAACTCGCAGACTTGCATCCTAAAATGTACCTCCTCTATGCTGGGGGTCCTCATCGTGACCCCCAAAGTGTCCTCACATTAACTCCTTGCTGCAGGTGTCCATAGGCACCCCAGCAGCCCCCCCCCCCCACATTAACCCCTTGCAGCGGGGGTCCATGATCGGCACAGATCGTGGCCCCGCTGCATTAACAGTTCAAATTTCTCGACTAGCGGGTCATTAAAGTACCGTAAAGATCCTGAAAGGACCTGCGCTAAAAATAATAACCCCTGCCAAGGGGGATACTATAAGTACCCCCCAGGCAATTAAAATTAACCCCATCACTCATGGGGCTGTAAACAGAGCCCCATGAGAACTTAAATTAACCCTATAACTCATGGGTCTCTATATAGAGCCCCATGAGACTATAATTACCCCCTCAGTCCAATAGGGGTCTATATAGACCCCTATAGGACACTATTAACCACTAGGTTAACCTTACAAGTGCCACGAGGGTCCACCAGGACCGCCATGACAAAGCCTAAGCACTACACTATTAAACCTAACTATACCCCAATAACCCATGCTAAACCCTATCTAACCCTAACTGGGCCAATCTAACCCTAACTGGGCCTATTTAAACCTATCTGGACCTAATAACCCTAACTGGGCCTATTTAACCCCATCTAGGCCTATTTAATCCCATCACTTATGAGGGTCTATACAGACCCCCATAAGCCTCCATATAACCCCATCCCTTATGGGGTTCTATATGGACCCCCATAAGCTTCCATCTAACCCCATCCCTTATGGGGGTCTATACAGACCCCCGTAAGCCTCTTGTTAACCCAATCAGTCCCATAAGGGTTTATGAAGACCCTCATAGGACAATTAGACCCTTATGGAACTGATTGGGTTAAATAGAGACTTACAGGATTCTGTATAGACCCCCATAATGGATGAGGTTAGATGGAGGCTTATGGGGGTCTGTATAAAAAAAACATTTAATTGATAGTAAAGCGGACAGCTAGTGTAATGGAGAACATGACAAATCAAAGGCTATATCAAACTTACATTTATAGGGCTTATAAATGTACTTTTTCTGCGGACCTGCATGAAATGAAATGCAATGAAGAATAATACATCAGGCGTACTATAAGTCTTCTAGACTGTCTGGAATGGGAGGAGATTCTGATAATTCATGTATGGAATGTGGATGTTTTCGGCGAATGTGCCTATTCTGGACCCTTACATTTGGGGACAACTGAAGAAGAATCATTGAAGTACATGGAAAATAAATCAAATGCAATTAATTTCAAACATCATAGAATTTAATTTGTGTATAAAAAATGCAGGTGACAAGTTTCAGCTACTCTCACTGCATACAAACATGCCAATCCATTTGTGAGTGACATTACTATTGAACAAAATTAATTTAAATATTCTAACACTGCTCCATATTTGGTATTATTTTTCCCCTTTATTTGTAATGTGCGGACATACAGCCTCATTAAATTAGGGGTTACGGGTATTAAATTAGCCCTGTAACGTAGCTCGCAGCGTTCTTGCATGTTAAGATGCAGGACGGCCGAAAATAGGCTACGTGTTGAGCAATGCTGAACTTTGCAGATCAAGCCCATAAGCGCTACTGGTTCAATATAGCTATTAAATCACACGCGAGCAAGCCTGTAACACGCAAATGAAGCCCAAAGCCAGACGTGTGCTCGAGAGCACCCACAAGGGGGTAAAGTTGAATAAGTAGCACTTGTAATGCAAATAAAAACCCACTATTGTACATTTATTAAAAGGGAAAGTGATGTTAGGCCTTAGAATTAATAGCACAACATTCCCAAGCTCGCAAATTGGCCACGAAAAATACTTTATTTCATGTTCATATTTTGTGTTCTATTAATCCCTGCAATCAATGTGTTAAGACATTAGCTGTAACTCGCATGTAATAGAATATGATATTTACTGCTTTATTAATATTGCATTGATCTGGAATGTGGGTCCGATCGCAAACTGTAATTGACGCCTTCAGGACTTTGAAATCTACCCTCCCCTTTTTCAGTGACGTAACGCTTTTTCCATTGGCTCCATCTGAACCTGTAACTACATGCTTGCTAAATGGTTTGCGTTCTAGCCCGCAACTCTGATGGCCAAGAATTGGTTTACGATTTAGTGTCTCTCACTCATAATTCGCAGCACTTTAATTTAATAGCGACATAAAACAGCCAAACATCAAGCATGCAACATTTACAAGCTACACGTAGGATTTAAGAGGCTCCAATTTAACGAGGCTGATATTCTGTAGCGCTAAACAGGGTAGATAAAAATAAACTTCAATTACAAAAGAATGGAGGGCCCTGTCATTGAGTTTCAAATCAAGCAAACAATAGGCACTCAGAGGAAGGCAGTACCAAATGTGTGTTGCCATTCTCTTGGATGATGTGGGGAGAGTCCACGCCCAGGAAGTTGCTAGCATGAGCAGGGCATTGGCGGCAAAACTGCAGGGACGCTAACCTCGCTGGAAGGCTGCAGTAGGTTCCAGAAACCCTCCTCTGCACTAGTAGGGAAGTAAACCGAACAACAGGAAGCTGGTGTGAGCAGTGAAGCGCAGCGACCGACGGCAGACGCAGTGGGTTGCAAGAGACCACGATCCCAGGAGAAGGAACACACCTGGAGTCCATGGAACTGTGGAGAGTTCTGGAGGGCCACAAGGCGAGACATTGCTCGGAGTGGTGGTGGGATCTCCAGAGGCCCTTCCTGAGGTCCGTGATCGCTGGTAAGGTACTGCACAAGTGATCGGCTTTGTTTAAAGCACACGGAAGGAAGGCAAATATTTGCACATACTTTGCACATTGGAGCGGAGGGCCTATTGGCCTATAGACGGAGAGTCTCTTCCTCATAAAGGATTTTTTGGATGGTCTTCAATCTGTTAATAGTCCTTCCATCTGATATATCAATAGGATGGAGGTGATGATGTTGTGGGGGTGAATACCTGAGATTTTTTATAACCATTACCACGGAACCATAGTGGATTAAGAACTCTTATTGCAGCTACTGGCCAAAGTTAAGGGAACTAATGATATAAGGACACGCCAGATGGATACTCACTGCTTGCTTTGTCTCTGCTTCTGTGCAACATGTTTATGATGTCTGGCTAAAGTGGATGGGACAACCTATACAAATAATGTCTGATATGCATTCTTCATTGCTGCAAACTGTTTAAAGATTTCTAAGAAGACCTTAGGCCAATTGTTTCAAAGGGCATCCTTGGTGGACAATCTAAAGGAACATTACATCATTATTCAAGATGTCCCTGTAAAACATTTGCTTTAAAAAGAATGAGCGCTTCAGAAGTTTACATGCTATACTCTATCATTTGCTGTTTTGATAGGCCATAAAATGGGTAAACGCAATCAGACAATTTGCCCCAGAGATAACAGGGTTAATGCAAAGAATTGTGTATAGGAGCAGGACACAAAAGCAGTAAATTTTATTTTGTAAAAAAAATTAAGTTTTAAAAGAATAAGATAGATAACTTAATAAGGGGTCTCTCCCCTGATTCTCTTGGCTATATACATATGCTTTATCTAACTCTCCTGGGGTGTATTCACATTTAAGCTATAAGCTCTTGGATACCTCTAGATAAGCATTTCTTGATGGTTATTTGTATTTCTCCATGAAATTTGTGGGAAAAGATCTGGATTCCATTTGTCATGTTCTTGGCTTAGGTATTATGCTTCACCTCTGAGGGTGCTGCTAGTGAGAATTGATGACTGGATGCCTAAATCAATATAGTTACTTGGTTTTGTTTAAAGCTGGAATAGGCCCTGCTCCAATACTCTGTCACTCAAAATAGAAGAATTAGAAAAAATGTCAGACAATGGAGGTTAAAACCTCTTGATAACATTTACTACTTGTTGCAACTAGATAACACCCTGAGGATTTCAAATGAAGAACAAAGACAACCAGTCCGCTAGAGCTAAAACTAAAGACAAGAAAAATACTAGCACTAAATCACCAGGAAACTTTTTTCCCCCCAGGGACTAAACTTAAAGAGTTGGAGAAACCCCAATGTGAAGGTAACTTGTAAGGTAAATTAGATCTTTCAAGCAACTTTCCAGAGATGGGGGATGAAAATTTAGGCTCTCTGAATTTAGAAACTAACTGATTCTGCAATGGAATCCTTACTGTAAATCCTCTTTGGTTTCTGAATTAATGACAGAAATTGTCAGAAACTCGAGGGCAATTAACAAATTATCACAAAAAAGGGAAGAACTAGAATCTAAGCATAAAAACTTAATTAAAGAGCAACTAGACATTAAGGTGGATATGCATAGGATAAGTAAAGAATTGACAGTTAAAATTAAATATATCAAACTTGAAGATTTTTCAAGGCACCATAATGTACGTATTAGAGGCATATCAGAGAATGTGTCATAAGGATCTATATAAATTTGCAATCACCTTCCGATCTGCTTTGATAAAACCAGATTTTTTTCTGAACACATGATAGATAGAATACACCATATACCCCTTTCTAAAAAAAAGGAGTAGAGAGGGACTTACCCAGAGACATAAAAATAATTTAATTACACTATTTTTCAGATAAAGAAGCTATAATCAGAAAATCTTTTGAAATAAAGAGGTTTGAAGCCCCCTATGAATCTTTGGTTATCTTTCAGGAGAAACAGTCCGTAAACGCAAAGAGTTTATGGTTACAACGAAAACTTTACGAGACAACAACATAAGATATAAATGGTATTTTCCTACAAAACTAATAATTTCTCATGATTCCAACACATTTTTTGTTAATTCTCCCGTGGAAGGAGAAAAAAATATTGGATCAAATATTGGAAATTATCAAGAAAAGGTGACTTAAGATTAAGCTGAAAAAAAAGAAAGAAAGACTAAAAGGATAAGAGGCGGGAGTCAAGGTCTAGTCTGTCCAAAAAAATGTCCTTATTATATTCATAGTTATAAAGAAGCTTAATATTGTAAATGTTTGCATGGGCAGACAGAAATATTTAAATTAAGTCATGAAGGATGAATTCTCTGAAAGGTTGAAGGAGGAAGGATGAGGGTCACTTAAGTAGTTGTAGCAAAGATGTTCCACCTTTGAAGTATTGGTCAGAACTTAGAAAGTAATTTCATTTTATTAAGACTCCAGTTTTGGGATACTTTTTTAATTGAGTTTTAACATATTGGATCTACGATCTACACATCTATTCACTTGATAAATATCCCAGGAAGGATAAGTGGGTATATATAATAAAAAGTACATTCCTCATGGATGGGGGGATACACTAATGATGTAAATATTAATCCTGTATTTAATATTAATTGTAGTTAGACTAATTCGAAAGAGATAATTATTTGGAATTTTGACAGCATTAAAATAGAAAAGTTGGAACAGTCCTTCTCTTTCTATAAATACATGAAATTAAGTAAATTATTATTGTAATAATAATTGTCAGACAAAGGGCCTCATTCTATTAGCGGCCGTAAATCGGCCGTAAGGCTGCGATGCCTTGCGGGGGTTCAGTTAACTCGCGATTCTATTATACGGCCCCGCAAGGATCTCCTTTTACGGCCGGACGCATATCTTGGAACCGGCCGTAAGCTGTGAAATATAAAAACTCAAAAATAAATTCAAGCCTGCACTGTACAGCTCTGTAAATGCTAGGGATCATATTGGGGGACATGAGGATTAAAAGGAACCCACTCTCAAGCTTGCACATCAGCCCAAACCCAAGTTCAAATTAACTGTTTATTTTCCGGCTGCGGCGTGGGCATGTCTGAGGTGCTCCAAGCACTCTGGACTTTTTACATGGATATTTTACGGATATTAAAAATAAAATATTTTACGGATTTGAGTATAGGATAATTATGTGCTATTTTTTCTAACACCTAAAATCCCTTTATAGTCTTCTCAAAGTGCAGGATGGCTTTATTTGAGCTATTTTATGTGCTTAATTGGTGCTAGCGGGACCTCTTTCCTGCAAGTAAGCAGCGGCTCGTTTTTAGCCTTGCAGAGAGGTTTCCCGGAGCAATTGAATTGAAAATAGGAATTTCTTACGGCCGAAACTCTTGCGGCCGTTTTAGATCAAAGGCTTTCCTCTGGCGCGAGCGGCCGCAAGAGATAGCAAGGCACCGGCCGCAAGCCTGCCGGAGCCTCCGGCCGTAAGGGAATAGAATAGCCAAATAGCTTGCGGCCGGTCCTTGCGGCCCCGCAACGGCTGCGGCCGCTAATAGAATGAGGCCCTAAGGCACTAAAGGGATATACATATTTATGGGTGTTCTATAGTAGTATCTTAGTGGGCTAATTAAAATCCTTTTGATACTGTGGTCTAAAGGGAGTGCAAAAAAATAATTAAATTGCTACAATTTATAGGTAATAAGTATCTTATTGGTTAACCCTAGTCTCCTGTAAAATTAGATCTTAAAATTGAAATCTCTTGGTACGTACAAGTTCCACTTGCTAAATTTGTAGGAGGGTTCAATATATTAAAGTCACCCTGATATGGTGTTACCTATAGCGTAAGATGAAAACGTTGGATGTTCTCCAAAGTCTACAAACAGCATTAAAGTCTATCAATATAGACCCGCTCTTTGTTTAATTTGGATTTAATAACCAAAACAGTTTATTAAGATTTTAATTTTATGAAACAGCTTTCTGCCAGAGTTCCATACTTGTCTTGATGATGCCAATTACATACTTTGATATTGTAGAATTACTTATAATGACATGCGTTTTATTGGCAGATTAATTGAAGTCCTGAAGTTAAGTGTCTCCTTGGAATTTTTTCACTTATTTAAGTTCACCATTTCCTGACCTCTCGAGGTCACTCCTCAAAAGTTTGGGACTGACCGGGAGAGGTTAGGTGATGTTATGCGTTTTATTTTTGTGAGTGTTCCACCGGATCTGAGAGGGATGGGGCAGAGTCAATGGGTGGCCCCATTAATTTTTGATAGGAAACAGGTATGGTTAGATGTCTTTGAGATTGGTTAGCCAAAATGTCCAGGGCCTAAACGTAGTGGGAAAGATACGTGTTTTTCAATATGTCTCAGAAAGAGAAAGCATATATCATCTGTCTCCAGGAAACTCTTTGTCTAACAGATAAATCTCCTAATCATAATGATAATTACTTTACTCTGGGCTGCAGTTCAACATTTAAACATAAAGCTCAAGGCACTGCTATTTTCTTTAATAAAAATCTTAATCTAAAAGAAGAACTTCCTGAAACAGATCCAGAAGGCAGATTTGCTTTGTGCACTGGCAGGATTAAAAACTACAAATACATTATTTAAAATATTTATCCTCCTAATAAGGGCCCAAATAAATGTATCTATCATATCTTAAAAATTCTTTAAAAATATTTTTTGGGGCAAGTAATAATTTGTTGAGGTTTTAATTAATGCCTAAACCCAGAGTTCGACAGAAAATCTTCAAAATGCCCAAATGCAGATTCTAGTATAATACAAAAAGCAAAACATTTTAATAATATAGTGCAGGATATATGGCCTATACGATTCCAAGGAGATGTTTTCATCCCGGGGAAAAATATTATTTCTTCTATTTGTTTAGACAAAATACCTATGTCAGACTAAACTATATTTTAGTGAATGAAGCTGCGCTTAAAAATGTTTTGAAAATGGATGTAAATCAGATTATTAGAGCAGATCATGGCAAGGTGTCACACTAAAAACAGGAGTACCTTTACAAAAAATTTAGCAAATGCTCGTAGACATTTACCTATGGAAACTACATTAAAGTCTCTACCAGTTTGGCAACAAAGCAGGTAGATTGTGCCAATAAATTAAAGAAAAAGTTTACAAAAGAAGAGAATTGATAGAATTCGATATAAGAATGAGGAATTTACTAACCCGATAAGATTGCAAAGATATTTGGCAAATTTTATCAACATCTTTACAACTTACTAGGCAATAATGAAATAGTTAAACCCCGGTGAGAAGTTACTCAAAACTTCCTCATGTGTCGGACATAGATTTAGACCTGTTGAATAAGGAAATTACAGAAAAGCTAAGTTTATGGGCCATCTCTAAACTAAAACTCTTTTCGACTCCAGGCCCGGATGGATTTATTAAACCAATACTATCAAATTTGCCAACAGGGTTTTGTCAAATACCTTATGGATGCACTGAATGAAATTAAGAATAATGGCTATGCCCCGAAAGAAATGCTTGAAGCATTGGTTATCACCATATCCAAGGAAGAGCAAGCGCTGCTGAAATGTAAAAACTTTTGCCCCAAATCTTTGCTCAATGCTGATGTGAAGATTTATGCTAAGATTCTGGCCAATAGGCTTAATCAAATCATTCATTCTCCGATGATACCTATATTTCAGGGACCATATAAGTGTCTTAAACACTGAATATCTAAAGTTATGTAGAGATAGAAACGCACTTATAGTCCCTCTATATAAGGACCACTAATAAACAATTAAACTTTATTTAAATGGTACAACAACAGTGTGATATAATTGTTAAAACTTAAATTAAGAAGTGGTCTGAAAAAAGAGAACATAGACCACTATCATCCTCCTACAGGGAAATGTATTGATGCAAGGAATATTTATTTAGATATGCTGTTTGTGATACTAGTCCCAGTGTATTTTAGGCTATTCCACTAATAATGCCTTGTACACAATGGAAGTATATATTGAACTCATATAAGTAGGGATAAATTCCCTTACATTTATATCTATGTCTTCATTATAGTGCTTGTTCATAAGCCTATATTATACTTGGAAACAAAACACACCAGTCTAGATATATCTAGGCTCCAATTTTGCCTTATCTTATTCCTTCATTAACCTGCTATATATTATACTAAGTGACACTGAGAGGATTTAAGCTATGAAAATGCTCTATTTCCCCCATCTCTGGTGAGATCACGAGCAGTAAAATCTAAACACTGGTCTGTATGTTGCAGAGAAGACCTTTGACAGAGTCGGATGGGAATACATGGACCTAACTTTGGCCAAATATGGTTTTGGCGAATTTGGGTCCAGGGCTATCTGCGCTCCTTATGTAGGTCCTTTCACCTCTCTCATGGGCATGTCTTTAGATCAGATAGAGCTGATAGTTGAATACAGTGGGGTTTCTAATTACAAACTAAATTTGACAAAATCAAAGGCCACGGAAGCAGAAGGGTTAAAGGTAGCTTATCCATAAAAATGGAAATCCAACCTAAAACACTTAGGAATTATCCTTCAAACAGATTTAAAACATCTAATATGCCAGAACTATAATTTGGTATATAGGAACCTGATGGATTCCATAATTGCATGGAAAAATCTTAACATCTCTTGGTCTTTTAGGATCATGGCTGTTAAAATGTCTCTTCTTCCGAATATCAGTTACTTAGTGCGGTGTATTCCATACCGTGTTCCCATGTATATAACTAATACATTTCAAGTTGTTATAGATACATTTATTGAAAATATAGGAGGATGAGAGTTAAGAAGGTCTATATGGCTGGGAATTTTAACAAATGAGGTATGGCATACCCAATAATAAAGAACTTTCATGATGCCACTTTAGTCGTCCATATGATTAAATGGATTGATCCAATTGACTCCAACCATTGGCTTCAAAATTGAAAATGAAAGTGTTATAAAGATAGAAAATATTATGGGGTAATATAACCCTGTGGTACTCTGTAACACTCCTCAGGTGGTTCTGATGGTTTAGTTTTAGGGTCAACAGTCACTTGGATACTTGATTTTGTATTCTTTTGTTTAAATATGACTAATATGTTCAATAATTAAATATATTGGTCATTTGCTAGGCGTGCTGCTTCTCTCAAAACTCAGTACACTGTTGTGTCTAAGTAGTATACAAAAAGAAGGGCTGGGGAGAGATAGTGTACTACATCCTAGTGCAGATAACCAAGGTGTAACAATACCAAACTTTTTTTTTTTTTTTTTTTTAAATAAGTAGGGTTCGACTCTCACATTCTATAACGTCAATACAAGAGGTATATCAAGGACTTCCCAACACGTGTTGACCTCTCTGTTGGTAATATGGGTATCAGCTTAACATATGTGTAAGTTTTCCATACATTTTCCAGCATTTTAGCTTTTGATAAAGCCAATTACAGGGTGAAACGGGGGTATAATACCCACCAGGTTGCTACTTATCCCTACCATGTCATATTAACTTTGATTAAGCGTATTACTTTAATGTGGGTAGTTGTTTGTGACCCATAGTATACTGGTAGGCGTTCATGCCCAATAGAGTTGCTGCAAGGCTAGAACTTTGTTTTTAGCTCTATGCAAACTGGTTTGAGCTATCTTGTTGGACGGATAGATTTGATACTATACTTCTTTAGCCACATTGTGTGCTTTATTATAGGGAACCTAGCCAGCTTGTGAGGCATACCATAGCCTTTTAGATATGAGGTCCCTGAAATGGGACATAGGGGCTGAGAAATTCTAATTACCCTATCTATTACTCTGTAATGTGATTTTTTTATCACAGGAATAGTCACATCAATTGATTGACAACTAGTTTCTGGAAGTTGGATTCTATTAGTTGCTGGAGAGCTTTAGTTGTCATACTACAGGGGTTATCTTAACCTGTGAAATATGTACAATTCTCGTTCATCCAATGCGTAGTTTTATGTTACATATGTTAATAAAGTTCCTATATTTTTTAGATTCCAATTGATTTTAGAATTTGAGTTCTTTTCAGTAAATTATTCCAGCACAACTGTGGATCTTGACACAAATCCCTTTACCAGCAACCTACGGTCTGGGTAGCCATTGTATTCGTTGACTACTCCTTTGGATATATATGCTATGTGTGCATTTTGTATGTATTTTTTAACAATAAAATAATTAAAAAATAAATAAAAAAATGAAGCAAAGTGCTTTCTCTAGAGCACCCAATAAGATTGGAAACTCGCAAACTTGAGGCCTAAAGGGTATAGGTGAGGTATAGAAAGGTGAGGTACAATATATTGTGTATTTGGTATCTATATACTATGTACAGTGATTCTTGTCCAGTCATACAGTGCCTTGCAAAAGTACTCACCCCCATTGGCATTTATTGTGTTTTGTTGCATCACAACCTGGAATTAACATGGATTGTTTGAGGATTTGCATCATTTAAATTTACAGAACATGCCCACAACTTTAAAGATGTTTTTTTTTTTTATTATTGGGAAGCAAATAACAAATAGGACAAAACAGAAAAAGTCAATGTGCATAACTATTCACTCCCCTAAAGTCAATACTTTGTAGAGCCACCTTTTGCGGCAATCAGAGCTCCAAGTCACTCTATGAGCTTGCCACATGTTTCCGCTGGGATTTTTGCCCATTCCTCCTTGCAAAACTGCTCCAGCTCCTTAAAGTTGGATGGTTTGCGCTTGTGAACAGCAATCTTTAAGTCTGACCACAGACTTTCTATTGGATTGAGGTCTGGGCTTTGACTCGGCCATTCCAACATATTTACATGTTTCCCCTTAAACCACTCAAGTGTTGCTTTAGCAGTGTGTTTGGGGTCATTGTCCTGCTGGAAGGTGAACCTCCGTCCTAGCCTCAAATCACGCACAGAGCGGTACAGGTTTTACTCAAGAATATCCCTGTATTTAGCACCATCCATCTTTCCCTCAACTCTGACCAGTTTCCCAGTCCCGGCTGCTGAAAAACATGGTGGTGTTCTTTGGGTGATGTGATGTGTTGGGTTTGCGCCAGACATAGCGTTTTCTTGGATGGCCGAAAAGTTAAATTTTAGTCTCATCAGACCAGAGCACCTTCCTCCATACATTTTGAGAGTCTCCCACATGACTTTTAGCAAACTCAAAACGTGCCATTTAGTTTTTTGCTGAAAGTAATGGCTTTCTTCTGGCCACTCTGCCATAAAGCCCAACTCTATGGAGCGTACGGCTTATTGTCGTCCTATGAACAGATACTCCAGTCTCTGATGTGGAACTCTGCAGGGTTACCTTAGGACTCTGTGCTGCCTCTCTGATTAATGCCCTCCTTGCCCGGTCTGTGAGTTTTGGTGGGCGGCCGTCTCTTGGAAGGTTTACTGTTGTGTCATGTTCTTTCCATTTGGTTATGATAGATTTGATGGTCCTCCTGGGGATCATCAAAGATTTTGATATTTTTTTATAACCTAACCCTAACTTGTACTTCTCAACAACATTGTCCCTTACTTGTTCGGAGAGTTCCTGGGTCTTCATGGCAGTGTTTGGTTAGTGGTGCCTCTTGCTTAGGTGTTGCAGCCTCTGGGGCCTTTCAAAAAAGGTGTGTATATGTAATGACAGATCATGTGACACTGAGATTGCACACTGGTGGACATCATTTCACTAATTATGTGACTTCTGAAGGTAATTGGTTGCACCAGAGCTTTTTATGGGCTTCATAACAAAGGGGGTGAATACATACGCACATGCCAATTTTCTATTTTCTATTTATAAAAAATGGTTTTATGTATATATTTTTCTCATTTCACTTCAGCAACTTAGACTAATGTGTTCTGATCCATCACAGATTAACAAAACATTGAATTTAAGGCTGTAATGTAATAAAATGGGTAAAAAGCCAAGGGGGTGAATACTTTTGCAAGGCACTGCATTTCCTTAGAAGCACCTGTTCCATACCTTTTTTTACAAGTTTTTGTTTTAAGTCTGCATTATTAGATATGTGCTGAAACCTGAAGGATACAGTTGAGACCAGAATAAATTATATTAAAATCTATGACTAAGAATTATTAGAATATTTATAAAAATGTATATGTCAAAGGAGCGGTTTAACAATTGAATTATCAAAATACTCAAAAGCAAGTAGAAACATGGTTAGTATGCTTTTTGTTCTGGTCACTTTTTAAATAATAAAAGTATTATTTGTGGAGAAAAAAATAAGTAACCTCTGAAAATATTTTCAATAGCCAAGGTAAAAAAACAATTAAAGAGATGAAAATACTATACTTACCCATGCAATTTTTATTACTAGCAATGCTGCCAATGATTTTTTGGGGAGGCATCCTTATTTTCACATATGCTGCATAGTGTCCTTCTTTCATGGAGCCGCTGTGTTCCACTATGCCATAGAGACTGTACAGAACACACTTCTCTTCCAACACGTTCTAATTATTTAAAGAATAAACAATATCAGCAATGCAATGACTGTGGTTACTCCTTATCCCTGTAAATCCCCAGGGTTAAGGTGAGACATCATAACCTTTCATATAAACCTATGTCTGTACGTTTAGAATCATATTTTAAATTCAGATCGTTTTAAAGAATATCAAATGTTTGCTTACTATGCTATACATTAGGTAATGTTGATTCCTTATGGAAAATTAGAATGATACCGATTTGTTAATATACTCCTCAACAGACAAAATAAACATGTACTACCTTTTAAATGATACACATGTATTCATTTACAGTGCAGTCCAATCATTAGTGAGCACACCTCAATCAAGTTCTTCCCATCTTACAAGGACATGGAATGCACATTTTTCTATATTGGATTTAAAAGTGCATGTTTTAAACTTTATAAAAGTTTCTTTTTTTTAGTATATCTTGTTTTGACTTACTGGAAACTAACAGGAAATGCGACTGGAAATACCTCTGGATAATCAGACAGTATGCACCACTCCAGATCTCATTGGCAAACACTTATATTGCTGCATATTGACTGATAGGGTCAACCTCCCAAAGACAGTTATACATTCATAGCAGTATATTCTCACCCAACAGCTTCATTTGTAAAAAAGAAACACACTGTTACATTATCAAATGCCCTCTTTCAGATGCAAGGATGAAAATGAGTTCAATAATCTGCATACAGCTGTGACTAATGGCAGTGCAATATAATGGCATAAATATTTCAGCTGCTCCCCAATATTCCCAACTTGTCACCCATCCTTCTCACAGCACACCTCATCCCTCTATCTCATCCATCTCACCCCAATCTACAGCACTTTTTCTCCCAGAGGACCTGGGCTGTTGAGAAGCAGTGGTTTATCTTTCAAAAAACTTACACTGAAAAAGAAACTGCTGCAGGGCAATGCATTTATTATCCTCTCTGCTCTGAACTGATGAAGGGACACGGCTTCTGGATTTCACTAGTAATAGAATATACGGATTTATCGATTTACTATTATGTGCTTTATTTTATTATGAATTGCTTAAAAACTGTTTTTTTCTGCCTAAATTCATACAATTTGTACCTGTTTGGGTCTGTGCTCTGTAGCTCATGAAGACACAAGCAGTGAAGTGTAGTGTTTCAAATTAGACTCTCAGGGAGCATGTTGCAGAATGTTGCCACTGATTGGTTGCTATGAGACACTGCACACCCTGTACTTAGAAGTACACTGTCTTCATGCGCTGCAGAGGGGAGAGACCAGTTAGGAACTATTTGTAAAACTTTAGGCAGAGAAAACTTATAAGTACTTCTAAATAAAATAAAGTACACAAAAAAACACACATATGTATATTATATTACTAGTGAAAACCAGAAACCTTCCATGTCCCTTTAAATGATACATCATTGAAGGAAGCCTTTGAAAGCTATTGCAAATTAAGAAGGCGCTGGATGATTATCATCTATTTTAATGGACTAAGAAAACACAGCTAACTGAATTAACAATCAGGTAATAATTCCCCTTCTGTTTTTTTGTGTTGCTTTAGTATTAGGTTTCAGGTAATTCACCTTTAATGGCAAAAAGTGCTTTCAAATACATGAGATATCAGTTAACTGTACCAGTCTAGCATGTATGTAATGTAATATAATATATAAAAGGGATATGGAAGGTTCCTGGATTTTGCTATGTATGTAATATACCTATGTATCAATGTACTTGTTTGTATTTTATTTTATTAAGAAGTGCTTATAAGCTCTGTAAAACTGGATGTGCAGTGTAGTGTCCTAGCCTATCAGGGACCCAGTTTCATCAGCATGTTGCAGAATGTTGCCGAGAGATCATCACTGATCGGTTAATATGAGACACAGCAAAATACAGCATTGTCTGTATCTGCAGCAGGCAGACCCATACAGGGACTATTTGTTTGATTTTAGGCAGTAAAAACAAAGCCTTTTAGCATTTCTTAATACAATAAATTAGCTACAAGTAAACATACATAGGTAAATGATATACCTAGTAAAATCCATGAATCTTCCATATCCCTTTAACAAAGGTGGATTTAGAGGTGTATCTGACACTGCCCCTGGTTCCTTCACAGTTGCGCTCCCTTTTTCCTAGGTGTTACTTCTCCTTTCCCTTGCTATGTCCCCATATTGTATGTTTGTTTATGTTTATATCAGACACTTTCAGGTATACTTACAGATGGACATGCAAGTGCATTAACCATATGAGCACACTGATCTAAAGCCTGCTGCCTCTCTTGGTATGGGTAATACATGACAACTTTATGTCTATATGTATACGATTTACCTCTAAAAAGCATAGTTCACAACCTCCCTATAGTGTATTTACCTTATATCACATTATGCCTCTGTATGCACTAAAATAAACCACAAAAGTATAATACATTTGTCAGTTATACTGTACCTTGCAGGAAGCAGAACAGAAAGGTGCCAAGTCTAAAATGAAAGGAAAGTCCACGTGTCTATTAATTTTCCTTAGAGTTAAACCATTCTGCAAAAAAAGACAAAAATGGAAAGAATGGTTATAATTATTATTCCCAATTGAAGGTGGAGTTCTTACAAGTGAAGGGAAGGTTGTTGATTTTCGCTGCATGTATTACCAGCAAAGTATTTCTAAAGTAGTCATTAAAGGGACTGCCGTCACAAATGTGCTTTTTTTTGTCATTTAGAAGACCATATTTTAAACATTAAAAAATATTTCCGTTGCATTAAAAATAAATGTTAGATCTCTGTACAAAATGCTTTTGAAACAAAGTCAGGAGCTCCTTCTAAGGTGTGACACTTCTAGAGATCTACGGGGATATCAGTTACCCCTTCTACATAATGAGCTAGATTCAGCTAAGCAAAATTCAGTTTGAGCAAAGATTAAAAGAACATTTGCTTTTTTTAAATAGAGGCTAAAAATACATCAAATTAGTAAAGTGTTTATTAGAACTAATGTTTCTAAACGACCACTGAAGTCTCAGAAAATGTCTGTTTAATCAATATTTTATAACATGGTATAAATGCTTTATTGTATTAATATGCTATTAAAACACAGCCATGACACTGCTTATTCATTATTTATGTCTTCTATTTACTTTTATGGGAGCAGCCATTTTGTTATTGACAGTGTGGTGTCTCTTGAGAAGGCCTCCATCTTGCTAATGCTGCAGTTACAAATGAACATGCAACACATGCCAGATTGATGTCACAGTTGTTTGTAACTGGTAACACTGCATGACAATGTGAAATACATGGAAGCGTGCATGCATGGTGCTGTGTTGTATACAGGAGCTCCCCGGATTATAGACGACACAACCTGTATCTAAGAAGGGCTCCCAAGACTTGTTGTATGAGTTTGTTTTTATGTTCTGTTCGTTTGAATTAAAAGAAAGAAAGAAAGAGCACAAAAGTTTCTGTAACGTATTATTATATTGCAGTACAGGGGTCTTATTATTATTACAGTATTACACTGTATTATTATTACCACATTATAGTATTGTTAATCATATTAATAATAATAATAACACTCATCAAAGATCTGAGTTACATACAAAACTGACCAAAACATGTTGTCAGGAATGTATCTCGTCCATAACCAGGGGAGCGCCTGTATTAATTAGAAACGGCAGCATTAGCAAGATGGAGGCCTTACTATAAACAAAGGTGTTTTTCCTTTATTTTAATAATATATTACTACAAGAAAATATGTTAGAATGATGAAACTGACAATTGTTTTCAGACTCGAGTGGTCTTTTAAGTACAGACACAGAGCTCAGTCTACCTAGGCCCACTAAAATGACAGTTACTTCTAAAGCTGGATCAATTTGTTAAATGTCCAATTTAGCTACCAATAACCATACCTTCATATAAATGAGTTAATCACAATAGATTAAACCAACTGAAACACACAATATTATTATTATTATAGTTTATGGTCAGAACATAAGCAGACGACCCTAGACTATACACCCACATTTACAGTTTCAGGTAAGTCAGCATCGCATCACAGGTCCCATTTTCTCTGAGAAAAGTAAGTATACCTCTCTCTGTGTGGCTACAGAAAAGTGATATCATGGCTGATGGTACAGATGAGAATCTTGATCTCAGTACGAAGAAGGATGAGCAGGATGCAATCTAATGTTATAATCCTTTTATTGCAGCCGTATGAGGTAAGGTTAATATTTTATACTAAATGGCATGTTCAAAACAATGATAAAACAAGCTGAGGGTCCTTATCTTACAACAGTAATATCTAGTCTCTGAAATAAAAATTAAACAATGTAAATGAAAGCGGCACAGAAAGTGGTCATTTACCTGATAAAATCTCTTCAGGTGTAGGATGAGATTGGCTGGAGCTGCAGAAATCAAAAGCTGTTTCCTTGCATTGGTGTACACACTTTCCTGCTTTTCCTCTAAATGCAGAAGGATAGGGAGCCAAGTTACAATGTGGGCAAATGCCCAATTACATAGACAGGGAGGTATAGATCAGGAGAAAGTGAGGAAATAACGGAGGAAGACCACCAATAACAGGGAATAATGTAGGAAACAGACCACGGCAATATGCCTGGACATTATACAAAAATAATCCATTATAGAAAAATATTTATGTTAAAGTACTTAGCATAAATGTCACAGAATTTTACAGATCTGAGTTACAGTGATATAAAGAAACTGGTAAACAGAAGAAAGAAGATCTGCTTTACTCTCCCTCATCACTAATCAATCCAGCAGTACCCATTACCTCATATTTCTATCCCCATCGCCTGTAAGCTCCTGAGAGCATGTCCCTTATCTCGTCATGTAATACTGTGTATGTACAAATCTGCCTTCTAATGTATGTAAATGTCTACCCATTGTTATTTGTACTTAAAGCGCTATGGAATTAGCTGGACCTCTAAATATAAAATAAAATATAATAATAATAACTGTATCAACATATCTGATCCGATTACTTTTTCGCTGCATTCAGTATCCAGAATAAAATGTCTACTTAAAAATGTTGCAATACCCCTCCCTACTGTATTAGCCTGAGATGTTACATTACTCTACACTTTGAATCAAGTCATAACGTCTAAAGCTTCCATATACTCACTTCAGAGACTGATCTATCGTTCCAGCTGCATATATGGAAAGAAGTTTTTTTGCCTATTGTATAGATAAGGGTATTTCATGCATCAGTGCGATTTCTTTTTCAAATGAAGGTCTCATAACATAAAAACGTCTTCAGATTTCTAAGTGCTCTTGGGGGCTTGCCCTCTCTCAGCAAATGAGATCTACAGACTAAAGCAGGGATGAGCAATTCATTTCCCAAAGGGGCCACATGAGAAATTCGGAATGTTGTAGAGGGCCGAACCATAGGGTGATCTTAATTCTGCTCAATATTCATTTTATAGCTTTATTTTATTTTCTCAGTGCCAGGAGCAGGATCTACAGAATGCTATTCATCCCAGTTAGTCACAACACTTCTGCTCATAAATTCGCCTTCTTTTACAATTGGCAGTGTTTTTTTGTCCAGGACACAAATTTGTATACCACTGTAGCGGGCCGGACAGGGAAAGCCAAGGACCCGGATAATGCCCACGGGCCGCACAGTGCCCAGGTCTGGACTAAAGTATGCTCTCTGCATTTAAAGCTTAAACAGGTTTTGCGTATATTTTACAAAAACAACTTTTATAATGTGTAAAACAAGCTCTTGAAAATTCATTAAAGAATCAGTTGTTTTCCATGTCCCTTTTGCTTTGTTTAAAAAAACTTCTCAACTATACATTGTTGCCCCTCATTTTTTACTCCATTGCTTCACTACTATATTACTAGCCACCTTTTTGCTTTTAGGATATAGGAATGTTTATATGTAAAGCAGTACCAGCTATATTCTTCAGTGTATTTATCAGACAGTGAACTCATTGCTAAGCTCACCAAAACCACATTGCTCTGTAATAGCTAGCAAAGTTCAAACTTCCTTTAAATAAGAAATACCAGATCTATATATACACAATGAGCTGTAATGAAAACTATATTTACCTAAATGTATATTCTATGTTTATTGCAATAGAAGCCACTGTTAAAGGACCACTTTGTTCTACAAAAATATTAGCAAGGCCTCCATCTTGCTAAAGCTAGAACTGCAAATGAATATGCAACACAGGGACATGCGTGTATTCACCTAGTCATGTAATGCCATGGTTGAAAACCGGGTCAATCAAGGGAGGGCTGCTAATAGCAAAATGGCTTCATCCATAGTGAAAAATAGAAAGCCTAAATCATGATTAATTAGCATATCCCTTTATTGTAATAATATGTTAATACAATGAAATCCATTATAAACGGTCATATTAATTATACTGAAAGTTTTCTTTTCAGACTTAAGTGGTCCTTTCACTTAGAAAATGATGTGATCTAGTATAATTATTCTATGTTAACTTGTGCGCTCTGTCATAATACAAATTACAAGGACAATGGTTCATAAACCTTTAAAATATGCAGTAGAGGCATGGATGGCATTATAATATGGATCTAACAAAATGACAGTCAAAAGACCTCAAATATAGAGATAGATGACACAAACAAGATTAAATAATGGTTCAATATAACATATTTAGTAGTTATTGGAATCAATGCCCCATCATCTGAGCCGGACCTTAAAATGTTTGTCAAGTTTAAATCAAATGATTGGATTTATCTCCCTTAACTGCAGCATACCTCTCCAGATTAAAAAAAATATATATATACATATATATATATATTTTTTTTTTCTAATTACATACTGGAAATCAACATTTTATATTGAACAATGACTGTTACCAATTTATAATCTAGCTCTTGAAGTGTAATTTTATTTGACTCTCCATATGCCGTTTGTTGGTAGGCTTAGAGAAACCATGTTTTTTGGACCAGGAACTAAAAAACATGTTATTTTATTTATTATTATGATAATATACACCTCTAAAGAACATTACTGGGGAGGCTTGTCATCCATCATGGATCTTCCTTAATAACATTATGGACCTTCATTAATGAGAATACCTTAGTGAGTTACAGTGACACTCACTGCAGTTTTCATTTTACAGTAAGCACCTTACCAGCAGTATTTGTCTTTCTCTGGTACCTCCTTCTGATCTCTGTACACTTCTCACACAGCAGTTTGTTGTTCCCCATTAGCAGCTCCACCGAAGTAAACTGATAGAGACAGGACTGGACTGAGCACTCCTTAGAGCTGGTCACATAGCTCTGTGAAAGTGTCTGGAAGGCGGTCTGAGGGTTCTGACATGGCACGCTCTTTGCCAGTGAACAAGGCTGGATACTTGTGAGACTTAGTGGCTGCTCTGAAGTGCAGGTGTCAGAGCTCTCATCCATGGGATTTAGGCTGAGTTTGGCTATATCACCAGTCAATGATCCGTGATCATAGTCTGCAGGGTCATGAAGGACCTGGTCACTGTCCACATCAGTATTCTTATGGTGATTATTATTTACTGCAGGTGCAGGACTTGTTCTTTTATTGTCTATATGGACTGATGCAATCTCACACTCTGAGGCCTCACTGTCTGCATCTCCACTGCTTTCAGACTGGCTGCAGTCTCCTCTTTCACTGCCCTCTGACTGGCTGCCAATGGACATATTACCAGATACTGAATTACACTCCTGTGAAAACAGGTCTTCAGTTGTATTTGTCTCTGATTTTAATCTGTTTTCTTGCATTATTACAAGGCTTCTATTGTCACCATCTGAAGAAGGATTTCCAGTCACCTTCTGTCCTTGGTTTAGCTCATTCTGAAACAACATAACACAATTACCACCACCTGAGTTGTTATTTTGACTATATCATCTTCAATCCTTCACACAGTATTCTAGGAACAGTCTCACTAGTGATCTAAAACATATAGGAATTAATAACTCCCTTTTTCCTGCAGGGAATATCACTCCCTATTTAACCAACCATCCCACTGGCTTGCACTATTTGTCTACCATTTAGTAATCTAAAGTCATTGTTCTTTATTTCTTTTCCTCTGTGGCTGGAGTCCGCAAACGTCACACGACGATAATTTAGCGTCTCCTTCTCCGGCAAATCATCTTCTCCTCACCCCCTGTGTATTGGCGTTCCCCAAGGATCAGTCCTAGGCCCCCCTTCTCTTCTCCATCTACACATCCTCACTCAGCACCCTAATAAACTCTTTCGGGTTCCAGTACCATCTCTATGCAGATAACACCCAAATCTACCTCTCAGCACCAGATCTATCCCCCTCTCTTCTAGCACACGTCTCCGACTGCCTCTCTAGTATATCCTCTTGGATGTCCGCCCACCACCTGAAACTCAACATGTCTAAGACTGAACTCTTAACTTCCCACCCTCTACTACAGCTTAAATTCCTCACATCTCTCTCTCTGTCAACAATGCCATCATCACTCCCACCTCCCAAGCCCGTTGTCTCGGGTTCTACTGGACCCTGCCCTCTCTTTCATCCCACACATACAGTCTCTAACCAAATCGTGTCTTTTCCATCTAAAAAACATATCCAAAATACGCCATTACCTTACACTAGACACTACTAAGATTCTAATACACTCTCTCATCATTTCTCGTCTTGACTATTGCAACTCGCTCCTTGTTGGCCTGCCCATCACTCGCCTCTCCCCACTTCAATCCATACTGAATGGCTCCACCAGACTCAACTTCCGTACACATTGCCAACGACCTTCTTTCTACCACTCTTGTCACCTCCTCGCACTCCCGCCTCCAGGACTTTTCTCGCGCTGCCTCTATTCTCTGGAACTCCTTGCCTCGCTTCAACAGACTATCCTCCTGCCTTAAATCCTTCAAAACATCAATAAAAACGCACCTCTTTAAAGAAGCCTATAACCTTCATCCCTAACATGCTCAGCACTACTCTCTCCCTACTGTACCACATACACACTTCAACCTTTAGATGGTAAGTCGCGAGTTTCAATCCTGCGCAGTGCTTTAGTCAAAGCGCTAAGGACACCGGATTCCAAGCTCAAAGACAGGGCCCTCCACTCTTTGCAATGTGTGAATCTGGAACTTGTCATTGCCTGTAACTTAACTTATGTATAGCGCTACGGAATATGTTGGCGCGTAGATAGATAATAATAATAAAACTGTAAATGGAAAGGTGAGAATGGGCAGGAGCCTCAAAGAGTGAACAGGGTTTGATGTATGTGAGAATGTGTTAGGATTTTTTTTTTTTTTTTAAAGTTAATGTCTGAATGTGTATTGCATGTGTGCTTGACACGTTTGGCAGCAAACATGCTACATAGTCATGTAAAGCATCTATACATGTTCCTGACCTTGGCTTTGTATTCTCATCCAGATTCTTGTCTACGGTCAGAATCTTTTCTGGATTTATAAATCATGAAGCTTTGCTGCCTGCCCCTGACTACAAACTGTCTTACCACAATTTCTGCCTCTTTTATATCAATCCTGGTAGGTAGTATATTATGTATATAATAAATATATAATGTAAGAGATTCCCAAGTTAAAAACTTTAGTAGCTGTGAAAGCCATGAGCATTGTCAAGAGGATGGACAAGCTCAACTGGTCCAAAGAATGGATCCCACCTCTGTGGTTTCTGTGTATTGGTGCTAGGGATTCCCGCTTTAGAATCTGGGCAAAATGGCAGTTAATAAGTGGCTCTGTCCCAAGCACTGAATAGGACATGGTTTCAATGCATTATGTTTCCTCACTATGTCTCAAGCACACAAAAATAAGTAGAGAAGAAGTATTAGGTAAAAGCAGGATAATGTTCTGCTCCCATTCCTCTGAGCTCATGAGCCAAACACTAGCTTTGTGCATGAGACAAAATGTTCACTTTTCAACTATCACTGCTACCATGGCAAACCCCAACACCACAGCACTTCACTTCAAAATTCTCCTCCATCAAAGCTGTCTTCACAAGCATGAAGACAATTTCAGAGAAAAACTTAATTTAGCTGAATTTTGAACCTCATATGAATTGCACTTCCATGTAACTCTTCCTACTGAGTGTCTCAATATCACGGAAGCCTTGCTACAGAGCTGAATAGAGTTCATATTTACATCCATTGCCCCTCAAATTCTTCACTCGTGGCTAATCCTGTAAGTAGTCTCTGTCTAGTAAAGCAAAATTCAATACAATAGTTACAATTAAAAGCAAGATTTTTTTTTTTACTTTTCTAAAACGTTTTGCACATTATAAAGCCAAGTTCTTCAGAAGTGAATATTGCAAATATGACCCTTCCGTAGTTTTTTTTTTTATTTCTAATAAGCATACTGGAATTCTACATTCCCTCTTAAATTCTAGATACCTCTGTAAATTAGTAAAATACATGATACTCCTACTCAAATTGTAACAATCCAACTTAGAAGTTTAAGTGAGCAGACATGCTGACACAGCAAAGGATTTATATATCGTATAATTAAAATTACAGAGATCCATAAGTACTTTATCAAGTTAAATTTTTTAAAATAAAAGTTTGGAAATTGTGTGTTGTGAAATTTCTACTCCTCCCTTCTGGTTCTGCTTCTCAATAATAATAATAATAATAATAATAATATGTTAATCACCATGTCTCTCGTCTTTTTCGTTTCTTAGTGGACTCTATAACTAAGCAAATAATACTTACCACATAAATATTAAAATTGAGCAAGCAATATGTAATACTTGTCAAAAAATGGAACGGAGAAAGACTGACACTCCTAGCTTCGGAGATAAATGATAGGTGCAACTACTGAGTTATGTGTTCAGTATGTGATTGAATCAGGACTCATTTCCTTTACTTTTGATGTATGAAGTTTGTGTTCTTTGGAAACAGTGTCCTTTGCAACTAAAGGGACAGCATCATCCATATAAAGTAGATCTTATTTAATAGCAGGATGCTGTCCCCCATGTATATTTTGTCAATGTTATCCTTGTAATATATTTTTGCTCATACATTTTTGCATCACAGCAGCAGCTGCAAGTTATTTTTTATCCTATGTAATGAGCAGAAACTGACAACATCTTCCATCCTCCGGGGCAATAATAATCCTAATCAGTAATGTGAAATTTAACAGCACATGAGAAATTCTCTCTATCCAAATAGGGGTCTCATTGCTTTGTGCATAGCGTGGGGACCAAATTATGCCCATTAAAGACTCACTCCTTTTCTGGGATTTTAAACAGTATTTCTTTTTTGCTAAGGAATGCTAATGAGGATATAAAGTCATGTCATACGGTAAATGGTCAGCTACAGTTAATGTTATGTTTGGGGTTCCTACTGTAGAGGGGAACCCCAGGGGTCCCCAAAATTGCAAGGTTGTGCAGAGGACATCTGGGAGACATCCTTGGCATTCAAGAAGTTAGATGACCATATTAATCTCATATTTACAATATCTATTTAAAGAACTACACTTGATATCGGGCAACATGTTTTAAATGGTAAAAATACAACTAATTTATTATCTATTAAATACAATTATCCATCCATTTGTTATCTGTTTATCTGCTTCTGTATGTGGGAGGGCACCTTTAATGCAGTGGAAGCTTTCAGCTGCTACAATGGAAATGTGGCAATTCAAAGTGCTGGTGCTTTCTATACTAATGGAAATCCTATTACTGGAAAACAAAAAAGGCAATGGCAGGTCACAATGATCATTGCATGTGATAGTTCACAAATTAACTTTTAAAAATCTTATGCCGTTATCAAGTGGTAAATATGAAGCTATAGTGGTCTTCTAAGGAAAACAGGGTGATGGAATCTGCAGCTTGTTTTTCACCATTTATACAATCTATTTGTATCTTTCAAATAAGTTCAAATATTCATATTTCGAGACTTATCTGTGGTATCTGATTTTTATGACACAAATAAAATAAATACAATCCTTTTTATGTGTTCTTCCTGCATGACATATAGACAGTGATATGATTCTTACTTTATCTTTGGTAAGCGAATGTCTCCTATGTGACCTCATAGGCGGATTGTTATTGCAGTTCCAGTGGGTGGTGTCTTCCTCTTGGGCATTTTTACCTTTGCTTCCTCGTCCTACAGGGACAGGTTTGGATACCTTGTCAAAAAGAACAATATTTAAGTAAATCAGATTTTTGTTTAAATGATAACCACAATATCTAAGAGGCTGAACCCCCAGCTCACTGCCAAGGGTACCCGCTTTATAAAGCCCACAAAGGTCATAAACCCCTATATTTAAAAAAAAATATGATTTATGCTCCTTTCTTAAGTGTGGGATAGTATCCTTTGATATCTCTTGAAAGTTCTAGGTCGATTTTTCAAGAAATAGCAACAAAAGGACAAAATCTTAACAGGCTTTTGAGTGATGTTAATTAATATTATTATTATGTGTTTTATGTATTCCTGTTCAGAAAGCAGTATCAGACATATTTTTTAAAATATATCCACAGATTAATGTATGCATTATTTTTAAAAGCATGTAACACAGTTTATTTCAACGACAGAGAAACTTTTTAAAAGGCGCTCTTAATTGTATTGCCCAAATTAGCACTCTATTTAACAAGAAGCTGACCCATTGTAAACCTGCGATCACAACAAAGAAAGTCTGTGAACTCACCCGCTCCTCTATAATTGGCAGAGAGAGATCAATAAATGCTTCCTTCACTGTAGAGATCTTGAGAGGAAGAAAACACAATTACATCAAGAAGCCTTCACCTCTGCTCCGGTTATTATGCTCCTCTAGTGCTGTGGGTCCTGTATTAGTGATATGAATACTTTCCATTCATGTCCTTCTATATTAAAGGGTATTCAGCACTGGTACAAAATATTTTTTTTCTATGAAGGTTATAAAGGTTATGGAGATTCCTATTTCACTGAATATCAAGTATAAAAATAATCCTTATTCCCTATTCCTTATATTTGCAATATTAGCAGACAAGAATGACATCATGTACCACATGATATGAGAGCAACATCTGAGGACAATTAAAATATGATCACACTTACGCTAACTAAACTCATTTCAAGATTTGGCTAGTAAGTTAGAAATGGCACATTTACATTTTGGTCCTGTATTTCATATCATGCATTTACATAGAAATATAGATATGATGGAAGCAAAGAGCCAAAAGGGTCCATCTATTATGCCAATTATATCTGCCTAAAACTTTGGCTAAATTAAGCCTGAAGGATAGCCTTATGCTTATCCCAGGCATGCTCACATTCCTTAACTGTGTTTGACTTTACCACTAAGTTTTCCCCCTTCCAACTTGAAATCCTGACCCCCTTTTCTTGCATTCCACTTTTTCCAAAGACACCTCCCTCTTTAACTGTATTAAATACATGTTTGTGAAGCATGCAACAATCTTACAGTGTTAGCAAATGTGCAAGTCGTGAATATAAATCACGGAGGGAAATCCTTTATGTTAGATGATAATGTTGTTTGTTGCATACTTCAAAAGCATATAAACTTTTCCTTAATCTTCAATGATCCTTTAAGTATCATTATTTTATGTCATGTCATTAGTTTAATGCATCTCTGAAAATACATTTCTAATACAAATCATGTGCAACAGCCTTTGACATTAGGAAGAATATAAAATATTTTTTTTAGAGTCTTCCTAATTTTTTTGATTAGGAAGAATATAAAATGGTTTAAACATTAGTACCAGCATAGGATGCAATTATAGCATACTATAATAAGGAACAGTGACAACAGATAGTGGCCAGCAAGCAGCAGATTAAGTCATTTAAGTTGTTTTTTTTACATGTAAGTAATTGCTGAGAGCTCCATAAAATTACTCTGGATACAGCAGACTGGCATGGATCGATTCCAAACTAAGGTTATTATCCAGATAGGAGAAAGGTAGAGGATCTTGGTCAAGTGATTTGTATCTGTCCACAGGATGTCTGTGTGATGGCCACTATTAACAGAAAGCTTTTTAGAAAGTAACCTACATAGCCCATCGCTCCAAGACAACATGGTTTCTCACTGGCAATAAACAAAAGCAGATCCAGGGCAGCAAAACAGTTATTTTAATGTTATTCGTAAACTTTGCCCCATACTACCCAGTTTTGATTTGTTATATAACTTAAAGGAAGCAACCTACAGTCCAAGCCAAGGAGTGGAACCATGAGCATAGGCTTATTACTGTTAAGAACAATAGAGAGCCAAGCAAGACAGACTGGTGTGAATTAGTACTACTGATATAATGTGCTTCATGTATCCAATGAACTGGTGATAGTAATAAAGTGACATATCTAATGCATATATGAATGACATATACTTACATTTTCACATTCCTCACACATGACTGTGCTAGTCAATTCACCAACAAATATTTTGTCAATAAAGTTCATCTTCACGCCTTCTCTTCCATAAGCTGGGAAAGAGTGGAACAAATGTTACTGAATAAAACACAAGGAAGCTTACCCTGTGCAACTTTCCCTAGATTAATTACTGTCCAGACTGTTTCTGTGGTCCTTGTTCTGCCAGGGAAAGCTCAATAAAACATTTGGGACATATGTATGATACATACACACACACATGCATTTTTGTTAAATGACCATATTTTAAATCTGGGCAAGCAGGTCATCGATCGAAATAATTCTGCCCCCCGAACTAAAGAAATCAATCATCACTTCCATAGAATATTAAACACCCAGGCAAGAACGGTTTAGGGTTGCGGAAACACTGCATACCCGAGCCAGCAGGTGGTGCTGTACAGCTATAGATGCTTCATAAGATCTATGGTTTATCTACATTGCTGACCCCATCGCTAAACAACTGTTGTCACAGTGTAATGTTGTATAATGTAATAAGCCTAATATTATTGTTATAAGTTGTAACGGAGATACACAAATGCTTTAAATGTGTAGTCTTTCTTCCTTGTACTCCTATTGCCTATTGTTTCTATACATAATATTTAAATTTACTGCTACGCTACTGAATTGGAGCTACTAACATTTGAATATAGTGTGTTGGATATATAGTTATAAAACTGAATATCTTTGTTTTGGATATACTAGACATAATATGGTTTGGGATTTTTCTGAGACAAGATCAGAGTGATAGGTAAAGCCAAGAGATCAGAAGAAGTAGGATGAAATAATACAAGTTACATAGTTACATAGTAATTAAGGTTGAAAAAAGACTTTCAGTCCATCAAGTTCAACCTGTTAAGATCTCCTCTGATCTGCTTTATGCAGATTAGTTATTAATCTTTTTGTTGATTAAATAATTATTAATAGTATAGTATTGGAGGATGAATAAAGAGTTAGTCCATCAAGTTCAACCTTTTTAGATCTCTATTAATCTTTTTAATGTGGACTATTTATTATTAATTGTTATTTGATCCAGAGGAAGGCAAACAGAAAACAAAAAAAAAAACATTGAAAATTTGCCAATTGTCTCATAAGGGGAAAAAAAAGCAAAATTCCTTCCTGACCCCAGAAACTGGAGATCAAATTTCTCCCTGGATCAATATTCCTTGCTAGTTATCTAGGATAGCCTTAAATGCCCTCTTTATTCAAAAATATATCTAACCCCTTTTTGAAGTTGTCTATCGAATTCGCTGTCACCACCTCCTTTGGTAGAGAATTCCACAGTTTAACCACCATAACTGTGAAGAACCCTTTTCTTTGTTTAAGGTGAAATCTTTTTTCCTCTAACCTCAAAGGGTGTCCTCTTGTAAGTTGAAAATCTCTTGCTACAAAAAGCTCACTTGGCAAAGCCTTATATTGACCCTGGATGTATTTAAATAAGGTAATCATATCCCCTCGTAGACGCCTTTTTTCTAGCGAAAATAAGTTTAGTTTGGTTAGTCTTTATTCATAACTTAGCCCCTCCATTCCCCTTATTTGTTTTGTTGCCCTTCTCTGTACTTTTTCCAGCTCTAAAATGTCTTTTTTATGAAGTGGTGCCCAAAATTGTACTCCATATTCCAAATGAGGGCGTCCTAGGGATTTGTATAGTGGCAGAATTATATTTGCTTCCCTTGCTTCTATACTGTTCCTAATACATGCTAATATTTTATTTGCCTTTGCAGCTGCTGCTTGGCATTGAGCACTGCTACCTAGGTGGTTGTCCACTAGTACTCCCAAATCCCTTTCAATATCTGATACCCCTAGATTTGTTCCATTAAGATTATAGATTGCATGGCTATTTTTCCTTCCCAAATGCATAACCTTACATTTATTCGTATTAAATCTCATTTGCCATTTAGCCGCCCATTTCTCTAATTTATGCAAATCCTTTTGTAGGGAAAGTACATCATTATCTGATTTAATTACCTTGCACAACTTAGTGTCATCAGCAAAAATGGAGACACTACTTTCGAGTCCTACTTCTATGTCATTAATAAATATGTTAAAAAGGAGAGGACCTAATACTGAACCTTGAGGAACCCCACTTATCACATTAGACCAATCGGAGTATGTTCCATTTACAACAACCCTTTGCTTCCTGTCTTTTAGCCAGCTCTCGATCCATGAGCAGATATTTACTGCAATTCCTCTATCCCTTAGTTTGCTCACTAGTCTTACATGTGGCACTTTATCAAATGCCTTTGAAAAATCTAAAAAGACTACATCCACTGAGTTGCCCTGATCCAAGTTCCTACTAACCTCCTCATAAAAACTAATTAGATTGGTCTGACACGACCTTTCCTTCATAAATCTGTGTTGACTGCTACCTATGATCTTGTTTAAATAGACATATTCTTGTATTCTGTCCCTTATTAACCCTTCTAAAAGCTTCCCCACTACAGAAGTGAGGCTCACTGGTCTATAATTCCCCGGATTTGCTCTTGCTCCCTTCTTAAATATAGGTATCACCTCTGCTTTTCTCCAGTCATCCGGTAGAGACCCTGTGGTGAGTGAGTCTTGAAAGATTAGATATAATGATTTGGCTATTACAGAACCCAGCTCCCTCAGTACCCTTGGATGTATTCCATCAGGACCTGGGGCTTTATTAACATTTATTTTCTCCAATCTCTTTTGGATTTCTTCCTGCGTTAACCAATTATTTAGTGATGGTAGTGTAGCCCCATTATGTTGCGGTGTCCCAACCACTGGTACCTCCCTTGTGTATACTGATCTATTTAGCTCATCTGCCTTTTCCTGGTCACTAATTATCAGATGGCCTGTGTCACATTGTAATGTTCCTATGGCTTCCTTCCTGGCCTTCTTCCCATTAATATATTTAAAAAATATTTTAGGGTTAGTCTTACTTTCCATTGCAACTGACTTCTCATTTTCTATTTTAGCCAGTCTAATAGCCCTTTTGCAAGACTTGTTGATTTCCTTATAGTCACATAAAGCTGCCTCTGTTCCCTCCTTCTTGTATAATTTAAATGCATATTTCTTTTTCCTCATCATGATCTTTAAGTCATTGTTAAGCCACATGGGATGTGATTTACTCCTATTCATTTTATTTCCACATGGTACATGCCAATGAGTATGTTTATTTAGTAAGGATTTGAATGTTGTCCATTTATTTTTAGTATTTTTCCCTGTAAGCTCTTTGACCCAGTCTATATGTAGTATTGCTGCCCGTAGCCCATTAAAGTTAGCGCTTTTAAAATTTAGAGTTTTTGTTGGCCCATTACAACTCTGTTTATTGTATTCAATCTCAAATGATACGGTGTTGTGATCACTGTTCCCCAAGGGTTCCCCTATTTTAACATTTGATATTATATCAATATTACTTGTGATTAATAAATCCAAGATGGCCCCATTTCTAGTAGGTTCTTGTATTACCTGGGCCAGATAATGATCCCTGAGTGTACTCAAGAACCTGCTCCCCTTAGCTGAGCTGCTGGTCTCATTTATCCAGTTTATTTCAGGGCAATTAAAGTCTCCCATTATTAGAACTTGCCCATGCTTAGCTGCATTTCCAATCTGTAACAAGAATTGTATTTCCTCCCTTTCAGCTATATTTGGGGGTTTATAGCATACTCCCACCAATATGCGTTTAGAATTAGCTCCTCCACTATTTAGCTCAACCCACAAAGATTCAATGATGCCAGCATAAATATCTTCTCTGACTATAGGCTTAAATTCAGGCTTAACATACAGACAGATCCCTCCTCCTCTTTTACCAATTCCACTATCTTTCCTAAATAGGTTATAACCATCCAGATTAACAGTCCAGTCATGAGATTCATCCCACCATGTTTCAGTAATGCCTATTAAGCCCCATTTTTCTTGTACTGCTAATATTTCTAGCTCGTCCATTTTCCCAGGCAAACTTCTTGCGTTAGCAAGCATACACTTTATGTTGCTATGTCTCTGTCGTTGTGAAGTGCTTGCCACTGTATTTGAGGCCCCTGTTAATACCTCCCTACTGTCTATTGTAACCCCCCCCCCCCTTCTCCTCCCCCATGGGTAACTAATTCATCCCTTTCCCTTTCTACCCTATTTACCCCAATACTTCTATATAGTCCCTCCCCCCCCACCAACAAGTTTAAAAACTCCCCCAGCCGTTCTACCATCCTATCCCCTAGCACAAAAGCGCCCTCATCATTAAGGTGCAATCCATTCTTGCTATAGAGATTGTACCCAAGTGAGAAGTCAGCCCAGTGCTCAAAAAACCCCAAACCCTCTGCACTGCACTACTTTTTTAGCCACGCATTAACCTCCCTAAGTGTGAGACTTTGAAGGAGATCAGAAGTAGGATGAAATAATACAAGTTGTGTGAGACTTTGAAGGAGAGAGGATAAGGGTCTTCCGGAGTTGCAGAATATGTGCTTGTTTGGAGTTAAATGTGAAGTAGAGCTTATTCCAGAGATAGGGCACAAGCAGGAAAAAAATGAAAGACAGACTGGGCACAGGGTAAAAATGGGACCTTGAGTGCTGTGGGGGATTCGAATAGTAGAAAGCAATGAAAAGGAAATGGTGGAGATTAGTGACACAAAGTATGGAGAGGCAAGGCTATGTAGGAATTTGTAGACAAGGATTAGGAATTTGAAAAAGCAACAGAAAATACAAGAAACCACTAGAATTTGGTTAGGAGCTGGAGATGTAGTTTATGCTAGGATGACTGAATATTAAACATGCAGAAGCATCTTGGATGTGTTGGAGTGGGGTGAATGCATGGGTTTGGAGACCTATGAGGAGTGAGGTGTAGTAGTCCAGGAGAGTAAAACAGTGAACCAGCAGTTCTGTTGTAGAGACAGAGGGGCATATTGTCTAATGTTATTCAGTCAAAATCTGCAGATGCGAGTAACCAAGTGTATTAAAATGTATTCAATGGAATGGGCTAGCAGCACAAAATGAAGGTAACCACATGCTTTTCTTTACCAATAAGATTCACGTTGTTCTGTGATGTTCTAATTGGGACTCTCAATGACATCTTGGCGAGTTATAAATTAGTTTTTACGACTGTATTTGTTTACCAAACTGTTGCGTTATTTTAAGCACAAACCTAGATTGGTAGCGATTTCCACATTTCCTTTATGTGTACTACATCAATATACATAGTATAGTCGTCCAAGTATGTGAATGATCTTAGCTGAACAGCAATGTCTGGACCTTTGCAATACGAAGCTCATGATCTAAGCAGCAGTTGGCTCCTCCATCTTTGACTACAATTTATATTGTCAATCTCATTTCTATTATGTCCATCTATGATGTCCATGTGTAGAGTCATCTCTGAGGCTGTTGGAAGAGGGTGTTTGCTACTAATCTCTGACCTGCTTCTTTTGTACTCAAAGGCAAAACTTACCAGTTATTCCAGGTTTCTTTATGTTCCTTACTTTAGCTTTCCAATGTCCTATGATGATAGTAACATCTTTTCATTCTGTCATTTATTGGGTTTGTAACCAAGCACTGCTTTGGCCACTCTTTAATTGACTAGGATTGCTACTCCATTTCTTTTGCAGAATTCTGGACCACAGTAGATGATCTGGTGGTTGTCTGATGTGAAATGTTCCATTCCAGTCCATTTAAGTTTACCAATTCCCAGGATCTCAATGTTTAATCTTGCCATTTAATTCTAGACCACATCTAGTTTGCCTTGGTGCATAGTTCGAACATTACAGGTTCCTATTCTGAATTGGTCTTTGCAGCAGCTGACTTTCCTTTTCCCTCCAGACACTTCCACTGGGTGTCCTTTCTTCTTTGGCCTAACCACTTCATTGGATCTGGTGCTTCTCAAACTTACCCTCTGTTCTTCCTCAGTAATGTGGTAGGCACTTTCTGAGGGCTGTTTTTATGTCCATGGCTTACACAAATACTAATATTGTTACAAACAAGTTTGTTCACAAACTATTTTCTTGAATTCCAGTGGTTCTTGGTATTACCAATTCTACAGCACACATTGCAAAGCCAAAACTGCCCACTAGATGGCAACATAAACCCATATAATTCTGCTGACTCTTTTGAAAGTTAAGGGGAGAACTCATTTTCACAGTAACCCTTCAGCTTAACACACTGAATAACAGTCATTGTATATTTACTTTTATACGCATTTTAAATGAATGAAGCTCACCTTTGACTTTTCTCTTTGTTTCTTCATCTGCTGTTTTGCTAGTTGGGTTGTTGAATGCCTTTAATATACCAGACTGTATACGCTGCAAAGATAAAGACAAGAGCTTAACAACCAAGGTTATTACAATGTATGTAAAGTGCTTTTCTTTACTAATAATATTCACATTGTTCTGTGATGTTCTAAATAGGACTCTCAATGATATCTGTGAGTTATAAATTAGATTTTCTGACTGTATTTGTTTACCAAGTGTAGGCCTGTGTAAAGAAACATGTCATTTTTTAACCAATACTGAAAAAATCTGAAAAATCATATACAGAAGTGTTGTGGCTGAGTTTTCATCAAATACTATGGAAGCAAATATAATGGATATACGTTACTAGATGGGCCGATTACGGCTGTATTTGCTAATGACTGACACAGCAATGTCCAACTACCGAATACGACTTACCGCATGTTCGAAAGTCGGGGGAAAAAGTTCTTCATCTAAAAGAGCATCTTTTTATCTAAAATTTGCACTAACATTTCCAGATTATTCCAATATTTTCCTGCACAATGTCAGCTAAAAAAAGATGTCAAATATTTTACATGGAGCTGACAAATATTTATAATTAAGGGGAAAATAGAAGGAGAACCAATTCATTGTTGTAACATGGCAGAACATTGCCTCCAGGCGCTCATTGCAAGGCTCAAAGGCGCTCATTGCAAGGCTTGCGATCAGCGGCGCAGGTGCTCATCGCGACCCGTAAATGCACAACTTAGGCTGCAATGAGGCTCGCAATGAGCGCCACAGGCCCGTAGGACGCAGGCGATCATTGCAAGGCTCATCCTCCCCACGGCTCATCCTCCTCCCCCCTGCCCGTCACACTGTGCCGAGCGAGCTATGCCAGGTCCTGGGAGGTGGGGGGCTGTGTGTGGTGGCGGGCTCTGTACGTTGCCCCCCTCCACCGGAATGATACCTTGCAGTGTTGGCACACATGGCCCGTAGGAGGCAGGCGTTCATCAGGAGGCTCCTCCCCATGGCTCATCCTCCTCCACACTGCCCACCCAAAAGGCATGTACGATGTTGTGCGAAGGGAGCCAGGTCCTGGGAGGTGGGGGGGCGAGACACACAAGGGAGGGAGAGTGGGGGAAGAGACACAGGTGAGGAAGAGGGGGGGAATAGACACAGGGGAGGAGAGGGGGGGGAAGAGACACAGGAGGGGGGGGGGCTATTTATGAAACTATATCACGCCGTCATTTTTGACGGGCAAGTAGCTAGTTATCTCATAATCAACGGATCTTCTTAAGGACCTCCAGAAAACTAAGCACCCTGCAATTAGAGAGCTCTTTGTTGTTCTGATGACACAGGTGTTTAGGGTACATATGTATTTAAAGGGATTTTATCAACACAACAGAGGGTTATTTAGCCTTAAAAACAGGGTTCCCTGATGATCCAGTGATTAGGATTTGGTGCTTTCACCAATGCGACCCGGGTTTGATTCCAGTCAGGATACCAAGAGGTCAAACTACCCTGAAACCATGCAGGGTTGGGCCTGATCAGTACTTGGATGGGAGACCACCTAGGAATACCAGGAGCTGTATGCTGTGGCCCAGTGGAGAAGGAACTGGCAACCCACTCCAGTATCTCTGCCATGAATACCAAGTGGATCAGCATGGTGTGTTACAGTCCATGAGATCACAGACAGTCGGACACAATTGAGCGTCGCAAACACACATAAACTGGTTAGACATTGCACTCATAATTTATCTCTACAGTAAATAATTTCTGAAATACTCTGAATCATTTTTGATCCTCCTGTATGAGAATGTACAGCTGAGTATGCTAATTTGTGACTCACAGTGTTTGATAAGGGAGGGAGAGGTGTCTAACTGCCAGATAACATTGAAGGTCTTTATATTGTCTCCTACAGAGTCAGACAGCAGACTGGAATACTAATTACCACATAAAAGCAGCTAAATAATATATGTGACCTGCTCAATTGCATATAAATGGAACAACAGCATGAAATTTCCCAGAATTGATTCACTTTAGAATACCATGGATAACAAAACAAGCAGTCAGTTTTTCATGCTCTTCAAATGGCCATTTACCTCACTATAAGTGCTCTTCATGGTGTGAAAGAGCACAACATTCTATGTTAAAATTATCTATTGTTTTTTTTTTTTATTATTACACTAATAACAGCTAAAAATCTGCAGTTTTAGGTCTGTTTACAAACACACTCCTGACTGTTCCACTATTAACATCTGCCGACACTGAGTGGCGAAGGCTCCATGAGCACAAAGATTTATAGTTTCTCCCTGAACTTCAGGAATGTAGCAGAACATGTTAACCCCCAACTATCATTTTTAGCTGATTCCAGCAGTCCTTTTCCTGCACAGATGAATTTGGAAAGGGTTAACTCTCTTTTTGCTTCTGCTCTCTGCACGCAGATGCTGTTGTGGCTTTGTCTGAGGGCACTGCCTGGGACTCATGTAAACAGACATTTCAGTTATACATTACTCTATGAAAAATGCACATATTACAAACATTCCCAAAGTTTGGTTTTATGAGAGCTTTACAGTGGTGTGCTCCAAGTTGTAATGCAAAAAAACTTGATTTTGGAGGGAATCTATTTAACTGGGAATGAGCTCCAGTAACATTGTTGAAGATAATTTGACATTATGAAACTAACTAAGAGTTAGAAGCTCCATTTACAAAAAATATATATAAATATATAAAATATATATATTTCACTTAATGCACAACTGTATTGTATTCATACACTATGTGGTTTCATGACATAGCAGATCTTTTTATAACAAGTGTATTCAGCTTAAGAGTTTCAGTCCAGATTCAGGGACAGATTGCAGACTGTAGTATACATTTTCATATAACATTCACCTATATCATAAACAGAGTGTGTTCAGATCCCAGGGATTAACTAGACTGATAAATCTAATTATTCATAGGGTCTGAGCACACAAAGTTTTCTTAGTTTCAGAGTATATTTAGCAATTGCTGGTAATAATCATCAATTCGATCGAGATATCATTCTGTGATTAGTGGGTGAGCCACAAATGTTACACAAGACACAACTACAATTCTAATTCACTCTCTCATCAGATCTCGCCTCAACCACTGCAACTCTCTCCTTGCTGGACTACCCATCACCCACCTCTCTCCACTCTAATCCATAATGATTGCCTGCGCAAAACTCTTCTAGTACACTCATCTCGCAGTGACTGCAGCTTCACTCTGTTAGTCATCTCACTGACTTCCAGTAACCGCCAGAATAACATTGAAACTTATAACCCTAACAAAAGAAGCCCTCAACAACAGTGCACCCTCTTATATCTCTGATGGTTTCTCTAAATACTCCCCCACTTGCACTCTTTGCACTGCTATTGACCTTCTTCTTTCCTCCTCTCTTATCACCTCCTCTCATTGCCACCTTCAGGACTTTTCCCGTGCCGCCCCTATTCTTTGGAACTTCTGGCCTCACTCCACTAGTCTATCCTCCTGTCTCAAAGCCTCAACAAAAAAACATCTGTCACATTCAGCCTTAATAAGCACAATTCATCTATCACCCGATCCCTTTAGACTTTAAGTTTGTGAGTTTTCAATCTTGTAAGCAGGGGTGGCACGTGCATGGGGGCAAATGGGCAAGAAACCCTCCCCCAAAAAATTATCAATCACTTTAATATTGTATTTAAAATTTATATAGATAATAATACAATTTAGTTATATCTGTATATCAACTTTCATGTCTTCTTTCATATGATTTTGTTAAAAATATGCATCTATCACTTTAAATTAACCCTTTGTGAGCCTTTCCCCTTGCCTGGTGTCTCTCCCTAGTACTGCACTTTACAGTGTGAGCGTTGTGCTAGAACGCTCAACCTGGGGGAATCTAAATTCACTCTGCAAGGAAATGTATCAATGTTCCTTTCTCTCAGTTTTGCAGCACCCACCAATCAGTGCTGCAGGCTGTCTGGTTGCTAGGATCTGACTGCCCCCATGCCTATAGAGACTTATTATACATGATACCAAGAAGGCTTTTTAAGCCAATTATCTCAAACACTCACTACTCTGTTCCTGTTCTTTTTACTGACTGATCCTACCGTGCTGATCTACCCAACCTCATCAACCAAGTAAGTTTGCACAAGCAGTGATACCGGACTGGGTTGCCAGTTCCTTCTCCAGTGTAACGGACTTGGATTAGAACCCAGGTCAATAGTTGTGGAAGCACAGAGCTCTAACCCAGTGCAGCGCACCACCAGCAACAATATATATATATATATATATATATATATATATATATATATATATATATATATATATATATATATAGATGTGTATGAATTACGGTATCTGTTTCTGTACTCTGTATGGTGGGGCTTCTCTTGTACACTAAATGGTATTTCTAAAGACACGGGAGGAAGAGGAGGGGGGGAGACACAGGGGAAGGGGGGAACAAATACAAGAGAGGCAGGGGGGAAGAGACACAGGGGAGGGAGAGGAGGTGGAAGAGACACAGGGGAGGGAGGGGGAAGTAGAGGGGAGGGAGAGGAAGTAGAGGGAGGAGAGGCTCGCAATATGCGCCAAAGGTGCTCATCAAAAGGCCAGTAAGTTAGAGGTGGGGAGAGGCTCGCAATGGTTCCGCTTGGTGTAATGTGGGTTATTAAGGTCCGTTACGGGCCTATATAGTCCTGCTTGGTATTTTAAGGTTTTAAAGGTCCGGTTGGGACCTATATGGTCCCGCTTGGTATTTTAAGGTTTTAAAGGTCCGGTTGGGGCCTATATGGTCCCGCTTGGTGTAATGTGGGTTTTTAAGGTCCTGTTTGGACCTATATAGTCCTGCTTGGTATTTTAAGGTTTAAAAGGTCCGGTTGGGGCCTATATGGTCACGATTTGTGTAATGTGGGTTATTAAGGTCCGGTTGGGCCCTATATAGTCCTGCTTGGTATTTTAAGGTTTTAAAGGTCCGGTTAGGACCTATATGGTCCCGCTTGGTATTTTAAGGTTTTAAAGGTCCGGTTGGGGCCTATATGGTCACGATTTGTGTAATGTGGGTTTTTAAGGTACGATTGGGGCCTATATAGTTCTGCTTGGTATTTTAAGGTTTTAAAGGTCTGGTTGGGGCTTATATGATCCTGCATGGTGTAGTGTGGGTTTTTAAGATCCAGTTGGGGCCTATATTGTCCAGCTTGGTGTAATGTGGGTTTTTAAGGTACGATTGGGGCTTATATGGTACCACTTGGTGTAATGTTGGTTTTTAAGGTCGAGTTTGGACCTATATAGTCCCACTTGGTATTTTAAGGTTTTAAAGGTCCGGTTGGAGCTTATATTGTTACACTTGATGTAATGTGTGTTTTTAAAGTCCGGTTGGGGCCTATATAGTCCCTCTTGGTATTTTAAGGTTTTTTTAGGTACGGTTTGGGCCTATATAGTCCTGATTGGTGTAATGTGGGTTTTTAAGGTTTGGTTGGGGCCCATATAGTCCCGCTTGACATAATAGTTTTTTTTTTTAGTTATGGTTGGGGCCTATATAGTCCCGCTTTGTATAATATGTTTTTTTTAAGTATGGTTGGGGCCTAGATAGTCTTGCTTGGTTTCATAAGTGTTTTTAAGTCTCATTGCATTCATGCAGTAGAGAAATGTTATTATTTGCCCGATGCCCAAGATTCTAGCATTTTTGAACAGTATTATAAAATCAGTAGGTGGTCTATTTCAATGGGTGTGGAAAGTATAAGATCATTGAACAGGGAGTATAAAGGTCAATATAACAACAGGGTGAGGAGTTTAAAAATGGGTGGGGTCTGTGTAAGGGGAGGAGCCAAGTCTTGCTCTGGCGCCCCTCCAACTTGAAAGTTCACCTGCCGCCACTGCTTGTAAGGTGTTTTTGGGAAAGCACTTTGTATGTTTGATTTTAAACTCAATGACAGATGCCTTGATTCTTTTGCAAAGTGTTAAAATTGTTTTTAACTTTTACTCATCCCCAGTATAGCGCTACAGAATATGTAAGAACATTACAAATAAAGGATAATAATAATAATAATAATAGTAATAATAATAATAGACCTCCAAAACTGAACCACACCTAAAACCAAATATAAATTAATTTGCAGAGAAAATGTCAAACGGGGAAGGTGGATTATTGATTTTTATAATTACAGAGGTTGTTGGATTGCAGAAATCAAACTGCAGTAGTTATAAATAGAGCATAATATAATAAATATGTCTGGAAGGAACATACCTGCTCTTTCCAGTGTCGGTTATTATTTATGTTATATCTGTAATTTATATATCTTACTCAATACAGAGGTAAACCACATAAAGACTTTTTTGGCCAGTCATTGGAATTTTAGATAATATATGGGGTGTTATTGTGATCTCAGGTACATACCCAATTACATGTCTATAAGTACCCTTAATTATATAAAATACAAATTGGGACCACAGAGTGATGTGACTCAGGAATCGATTTTGTCTCAAATAATTTGCAGTCATTCCCAAAAAATGTGGTAATAGTGTGCCCAGAGCACAGCAAACAGTGGAGTGGAAACATGGCTGGGTGTATATACTGGGAAGTGTGGCGGGATACCACCTGAACGGGACTTAATAATAATACTAAGCACATGGTTAATAATTACATTAAAGCCACTGGGACAAAGAGCTAGACAGAGTAATGTAGAAAGACACACTAGAATTTTGAAAATAAAGGATGATTACAGAAGGCAGAGAAAAAAGAGGGATAAGTGCAACTTGGCAATAGCATTACTGAAGTCTAGATGACAGTGGTTGAATAAAGTGAAACATCACCATATAACATGATTTCTCCAGCAGGCAAATCATTTTACACAAATTGGGAACATAGTCATGGAATAATTTCCTTTGTCAAGATTCAGCATACTTTGTTTTACCCAATGCCTACTCATTCCAGGCTTATCAGAGAAATCAGCTACCGATCTGCGGGTTATGGGAGAAAAAAGCCTTACGGGACGTGGAACTTCACGGCCGCAAATCCTTTGCGCTGTCAAGTCCGTAACTGCTATGTTGCAATTTAGCTATTAAACTGCAACAAATTCACTGGCGTTCAACCCCGTAACACGCAAATGGAGCCAGGAAGCCAATGGATACCAGAGAGGATCCGCAAGAGGGGTAAAGTCCTATATGTAGCACTGTAAATGCAAATATACACACACTACTGTACATACAATAATAGGGGAAGTGATGTTAGGTATTAGAATTAATAGCACAACATTATCAAACTCTCAAATCGGCAATATAAAATACTTAAGTTCAAGTTTCTGTGTTATATCGATCCCGGCAATAAATGTGTTAATACATACAATGGATCTCGCATGTAATAGAATATCATAATTACAGCTTTATCAATATTGCATTATTTCGCTAAAGTGGGTCCGATCGTAACTCGTAATTGTGACCCATAAGGCTTTAAAATCGCACCTCCCTTTTTCAGTGACGTAATTACGACGATCTCTGTTGCCATTGGCTCCATGTAAACCCGTTACTATGGGTTTGACTAATTGACCACGTTCAAGGCCACGCATCCAACAGTCGACAATTGGTTTATGGGTTTGCGTCTCAAGCCCACAACTCGCCCCCTGCTCGAATTTATTAGCTCTGTAACTCGGCCAAATTTCAAGCCCGCAGCCATAACAAGTCTCGTGCTGCACTTACGTGCTTCAAATTTAATAGGGATATTAATGTCACAAAGAATCTTCCCTCTGTGTAGAGTTGAATTGCTCTGAATATGCAAAACCTGTGACCATCATGGTGCTCAGTGGGATGTGTCATGTCTCGGCTCACAATAGTAGTATTTAGGTCTCCTTCTGCAGACATCAGTATTTGGAATCAGTTGGTATATATACGATTCAAAGGGTTATTCACTTACACCATTAGATGATTCAACCACTATATCATTATAACTAAATATCTTCCCTTGCATAGCAGGACCACTCCAGGATGAAATTGTCAGACTAATTTAAATGAAGCCTCCTGCAGACATTCAGCTACTTATCTTTTTGCAGTTTCACAAGCAGGGTTCTCCAACTCTTGAAACCTGGTGCCTATCTGGACCCACAAGTATGCTCAACTCCAGGCTACATGGATTCAGATTAGCTCCATTCAATAATTGGTTGGGTTACCCTAGCCTGCATGCAGCTTTATCCAAAGTAGCCTCTCCTTCCGTAGTATTTCTCAAACCCATAGTCCACTTGTATGGGCTTCTAACGCAGCTCTTTCTGCAGGCCCTTGCGCTTCCCACCACTTTGTTTTTGATAGCACAACAGGCCATCTTTTGGCTTTTCTGCAACCATTTCTCACACAATACTGTAAACAATTGTGGACTGAAACATGATTGAAAAAAAAGCATAATCTCTGCTCTGCAATATTCTGGTTTAGCTTGACCTTTACATTTTCTAGTTTATATTTTGCTCTGAACATTTCAGATGTAGCCAGTCATACATATACATACATTATTTGCACTACAGTATGCAATTAAATGTTCCTTAATCTAAAATTACTTTGATCATTAATTCAAATATAATGTATATTGCTAAATCCTCTCTGTGTTTATGATATTTTTGAACTTTATTATTTTGGCATCCTTGTTCTCAAGAGACCAGGGTTTTATAATCTGCTTATGTTAAGATTGTCTAGAATTTTACAGGCTACCTACAAAATAATGTATAGCTATGACATAATATTCTTCTTTAACGGATTTATCCAGTATCCTCCTACTTTATCTATGTTAACCATTTCACTGCCGAGTCATTTTTAATCCCGTACTAAGCCTATTTTTGACATTTTTTCACATGTTTTTCAGTGAGGTATCAAGTTAAATTTTGTTTTATTTTTCTTTACACATTAAAGATTCCAAATTTGCTTGTAGATATACACGGATATGAGAAAAAGTCACTGATTAAAATGCTGTCAAACTAGATAACATCAATTACAAACTATAGTGTAAGTTTATGCTAGCAATGTACACAAATACATCTTCTAGTCACCTCCCACTATCATACTGCAAGTACAGATAATACATTATTCATGGTGTGGAGATATAAGGAGCCCATACTACCTGTAGGTATGATAAAAATAAAAATTGTTTAAATGCCTAGTAAAAGTTGATGTGTTTCTTCTTATCAGGTCTAACCTATTCTTAAAGAACCCTTTGTAAGAACACGCCAAGTGAGGAAATGCTGGGGAAGAAAAAGCGTAAGTACTAAATGATTAAGAAACCAACACAAATCAATAAATGTTACAATACAACCAATCTTTGTGGCTATTTACAAGGAATATTTTGTTTTTTTTACCATTGCCAATAAATAAACAAGAGTCAATTGTCCCTAACCCTCCTCCTCACAACCATTCAATTACAGTATATAATGAGCACTAAACTGTCAAATCAATCACACTCAGCAAGCACGCCATTGTATTTTGTATGGTTTCCTTGGTTTCCATGTGTTACTTAGAGGGCCTTTTCACCATTTCTTGTTGTGATGTCAGTACCTTGGGTATCGTGGCTTAGTCGTGTTGTACTGGAGAAGAATGCCAATATAAACACTGCTAAAATGATGTATTAATGAGCTATGAGAGATATCTACATGAAAAGCCACCACGTGCACAGCTCTCTCATATTCTTTTAACTTACCCCTATTGTGTATTAAAGCCACCTTGCCGAAAACATTAAGAAAACTGTATATCAAACCGAACTGTTACATTAAATAGCAAACCTAGAAGTCAATCTAATAAATAAATAACATCATTGCTGAATATTACATGATTCTGCCACTGTCTAAAGTCACTGTGTGATAATATGATGTTTAATTGTTATTTCTAGCTCTGGTTCATGTAACTGAAAGGGGCATGGATCACAATTAAACAGGTTTTAAACAATGTAAAAGTTGTTTCTTTGCATGAAAAAATATTAAGCGAAGCCTTTCACTCTTAATCGCAACTAAAAGGAAATGCATCTTTGCACAGCGAGTGCATGACACTCTATTCTGGCACAGACATGCATGGGTCATACAGCTATATTGCTATATAATGGCGAAAAGTGCTACCCATTAACAGCAGTTAATTGAATCAGTTAATTCTGTTATGAGACCTTAATATAAAGGAAAAAAACACTATCTGACAATATAACAAATTCTATCTTTCTGGTGCAGCAAAGAAAAAATGTGTCCCGTGCCACTTTAAAATGTAATCTAGAAAACGTTGCACAGGCACAGAACTGACAAAAATAATGCCTTAAGACCAACACAAATCTTGTGTAACGCTAAAGAACTTTCTAAAAAATGACGGCTGTGGGTCTTTTTAATTATTGTTTTTTTTTCAATGATTTAAATCTTTTTGGTTTTGTTTTAAAGCAGTCTATGAGTCGATGCTTTAAAAAAGTCATAAGACTTGTTTAAATTATTTAGCCTTGAACTTTGTGTAGTCTCCCTATGTAAATTCTGCACAGAATTTTTAAATAATTTTCATTAAACAATATAATTTAACTAGCGACTTGCCCGTCAAAAAATGACGGCAATAAGATTGTAAGGCAGGTAATGTTGTTTGGGTGCAAAATTAATTTTGTTGGTGTTTTAAGATCCTTCGGCGCTCATTGCGAGGCTCTTGGTTGTTTGTGTGCTATGAGCAGCGTTGGTGTTTTTTTGTTGTTATGGCAATGAATAATTAATAAAATAAGAAATTAATATACTTTACCTATTGTGAAGTAATATATGCAGGAAGCATTGTGTTGAAGAGCTGGCAATCTGTTTTCATGTTGCTGCATCATCAGTGCTGTGGAGCTGCTGTGTAAGTGTCAGCAATGTGTGCAGTGTGTAGGATAATAGTGTGCGTGCGCGAGGCAAATCCGTTCGTGTTGCTGTGTACTTCCGGATTGTATAAGTTATTGTTGTAAAATGGCGCCTAATGTGTGGTATGCGGCTGTGGCTGACTTGGCGTCCTTCGTTTAGGATGTCGTCCGACTTTTTCGGAATATTCAGAGCGGTTTGGTGGTGTTTTGCGTGTTTAGGGACCTTTAGCCTCGTTTTCGTTTTGTTCGGCGGCCATTTTTTCTCTTGCTTAGGTGATTTTCGAGTGTCTAAACTCTGAAATTTTGAGTTAAATCGAGGTGTAACTTTACTTGCAGAGGTCCTGGGTGTTTTATGTGTTTGTTGTGTGTATTTATTGTGTTTCTAATGTTTTTGGGGTTGCGCGGGTTGCGTCCTTGTTTTCGGATTTCGTACGTCTTTTTCGATAAATCCGTAGGTGTTTGGTGGCGTTTTGCGTCTTTAGACTGCTGTAGCCTTGTTTTCGTTTTTTCCAGCAGCCATTTTTTCTCTTGCTTAGCCGATTTTTGAGTGGCTAAACTCTTTTATTTGCAGTTAAATTGAGGTGTAACTTCAGTTTTCGAGGTCCTGGGTGCCCCGCCTTGCTGTAGGTAAGTTTTTTTATGTATCTCTTGTGTGTATTTATCGTGTTTTCCATGTTTTCATGTGCGTGCGTTTCGGACATTTTATGCGAGGTCGTAACGTGTCTCGTATTTTGCTTTTGTAACTACGTAAATGTGGCGAGATCCACAGTTGCTGGCGAAGAGCGCCTTTGGTGCTCCTTGCCAGCAATTGCGGCCCTCGCTTCGCGAGCCTGCAAGCGTTAGCAAAAGCTTGCATGCTCACAACTATATATATGATGCTCAGGTACATTCACTTCTACTCCAAGTGAGTGCTCCAGGATTTGCTCAGATTATTTTAAAGTTCTGCTTTGGGATTTGAGCCTGTAACTCTACCAGGGGAAGCTTACATTTAAAGAGAAGTAAAATATACATGGAAATTCAGCATAGTAGAAATTATGGGTCAGCAACCTATGGCGCGACTGCCAAATGTGGCTCTTGTCAATCAAGCTCAATTTATATTATCAGTTCTCAGTAACCCATATCACCTTCTGTAAAACATAGAATTCTTGGAGTTATAAAGACATAATAGGCAATATTATGCTGTATACATTCAGTTATGGAAATTATATTTTGTATATACTGGCTCTTGGTTGATCTCTTGCTCTGAAGTCCGATGTGTGTTGGGTCTGGTTGCCGACCCCTGATGTACGATATAGGATTATACAGAGCTTTCTCCAGTCTGATTAGTAGGGCACATCACCCACCTAATTAGAAACACCACCCGGCATGAAAACTAAATAACACACATTGCACAACAATATACCCACTCACCTATTTCTTCATGCCACCAGGCTGGTGAAAATATCTGGGATGAACAGTCAGGTCATATTTTATACACTGTATTGAAGTATAAAACCACTACCTCTTGGTGGCCACAATGAACAAAACCAAACTTACTTGACTGCAATCAACTCCGTGGATTAAGCCGGGTCTGTCCTATTGCTTTTAGTTTTAAACTCTTTGGTATGAGGGGAGTATGACACATTTTACATTCCATTTAGAGTACTTTTAAAAGTAATGTTTTAATATGTTAGCACAAGTAATACATAAATATCTTGGTTCTAAGTAATTAACATAATGCATTATATTTATGTTCATGGTTCCTCTTCTCTCACTTGCCTTAGGGGGGGACATGGGAAGATTCTTACTCTGTTATGAAAGAAAAAGAGAGCATTTGATAATGAATCCGTGTGCTTTATTTTTTCAAATTAATTCTAAAGTGTAACTGCTCCTGGGGCTTGCCAATGAGCTCTATAGACTAAAGTATGTGCTCTGTACTTCCTGTTGGTTTCAATGAGGTTTAAGTAGGTTTTACTAAATTTTTCCATGCAAAAAAACCAACTTGTTCCTTTAAATGCATGGAAAAAAAACACCATGTCCCTTTAACGTATAGTTTTAGTACTATATTTAAAATACACTATTTACAAGAATTACTTTTAAAATATGCGAAATGGTTTAGAATGTAAAATAAAACTAAAGACAGTCTAACATTTTATATGCAATTCTGCTTTTATGAAATCTATCATCTGCAGAATGGAAAATGTATCATCTACAACTGCCAGTGCTCTCATTAGCAGTAATCGAGAGCTCATTAGTTTCTAAGAACACACCTTTCTGAGAAAGCAAAGAATCAGACGAGAAACGAAATGGACGCTTACAGTAAAATCTAATTGTATATACCGTATATACTCGAGTATAAGCCGAGTTTTTCAGCCCTTTTTTTAAGGCAAAAAAGGGCTCCTTCAGCTTATACTCGAATCACTCTCCCCCCCGTGTGTCTCTACCCCCCCCGTGTGTCTCTCTACCCCCCCCCGTGTGTCTCTCTACCCCCCCCCGTGTGTCTCACCCTGTATATGCTAATGACGTGGCGCGCATGTGACGTCACAAGGAGCGAAGGCCAGAGCACAAGCAGGTAAGTGAGGGGAGAAGGGGGAGGTATTTAGGGGGTTGGAGTGGAGGAGGGGGGTTGAGGAGGTGGGTTGGGGTTGAGGTGGGTTGAGGTTGAGGGGGGTTGAGGATGGTGGGGTTGAGGATATGGTGGGGTTGAGGATATGGTGGGGTTGAGGATATGGTGGGGTTGAGGATATGGTGGGGTTGAGGATATGGTGGGGTTGAGGATATGGGGGGGTTGAGGATATGGGGGGGTTGAGGAGGGGGGTTTGGGTTGAGGGAGGTTGAGGGGGGTTAAGGTTGAGGAGGTGGGTTGGGGTTGAGGAGGTGGGTTGGGGTTGAGGGGGGTTGAGGTTGAGGAGGGGGGTTGAGGGAGGTTGAGGTTGTGGAGGGGGGTTGAGGTTGAGGAGGGAGGTTGAGGATGGGGGGTTGAGGTTGAGGAGGGAGGTTGAGGATGGGGGGGTTGAGGAGGGGGTTGAGGAGGAAGGTTGAGGATGGGGGGGTTGAGGATGGGGGGGTTGAGGAAGGAGTTGAGGATGAGTAGGGAGGTTGAGGAGGGGGTTGAGGATGGGGGGGTTGAGGAGGAAGGTTGAGGAGGGGGTTGAGGATGAGGAGGGAGGTTGAGGAGGGGATGGAGGATGAGGAGGGAGGTTGAGGAGGGGGTTGAGGATGAGGAGGGAGGTTGAGGAGGGGGTTGAGGATGAGGAGGGAGGTTGAGAATGAGGAGGGAGGTTGAGAATGAGGAGGGAGGTTGAGGATGAGGAGGGAGGTTGAGGATGAGGAGGGAGGTTGAGGATGAGGAGGGAGGTTGAGGATGAGGAGGGAGGCGGGAAGAGACACAGGGAAGGGAGCAGCACATTTCCCACCCTCGGCTTATACTCGAGTCACTCATTTTACCCAGTATTTTGTGGTAAAATGGGTGCCTCGGCTTATACTCGGGTCGGCTTATACTCGAGTATATACGGTAAGTTAAAAATGTAAAGACTGTATTTATTTATTTTTGGGCATTTTTAAATAATTTTGGTCACTATCAAACATAGCGGTACTTGGGACATGAAATACAACTGGGTTTTTCATGCATTTAAAATGAGCATGCTTTAGACATTACAAATATAGTAGGGTTTTTTTTTGCATGAAAAATGTTAAGTAAAACCTGTTTAAACCTCATTGAATCTAACAGGAAATGCAGAGAGTTTATTTTTATTCTGTAAATCTCACTGGCTGGCAAAGGGTAAGTTTTTGTGCTCTGAGACCTTCATTTGAATAAGCAAAACACACTGAACTATTATCAAATATCCTTTTACTGATGTAACAAAGAAAACAGATCTTTCCATGTCCCTTTAAAGCCAGCTTATAGAGGTTACTCATAGAGAAACACATGTATGGTAAACTGGTCCTGGCAGCAAGCTATAGCTTAGAGTAAATAAAATATCTAGAGCAGGACTTTATGGTGTAATATTTTTGGTACGTGTCAGCCTACCTTTTATAAGAAGTATGCCCATTTCTAAAAGGGGTTCATAAATACTTTGTATGTTCAAAATGATATACTAATCAGTTTACATATGAAAAATGGCCATTTCTTTTGACTTATTAACTGAGAAATCTGCTTTTGCTCCTCGCAAGGTTGCATGTTAGGGATAACTGCAGCATATTATCATTCTGTGTCATTAATGCCATGGTTTCTGGGCAAACTTAAATGACAACTAAAAGCACTCTCACTAGATAGTAGACAATTGAAGGAAACTACCCATGGCAATTATCTGTGGTGCACAGAACTATGACCCATTACTGGATCACTTTTTCTATTCAGTCTAAAGTCACAAATTTACCAAAGAGACAATCGATCAGCCGTTCCCTAAACTGAATAACCTAAAAGGGGATTAGGGCCATAATTAACCCCCTCTGGTGGGATTAGGGCTTCAAACCATTTATTTAGGTCAAACAAAAACAGAGGCCTGAATAGTCCTGGGGGAGGGCTGAAGAGATATGTAATGAAGTACACGACTGCTGTCCTGAAGCACTAACAACAGGACATTATGTCTCTACCACTTCTGGATTGCTTATAATTAACTACGGACATCCAAATGTTTTTTTTATGTTTCATGTAACAATCTATTTTAAGATTAGACTGGTATAACATCATTATGGCTCGTTAGCATTTACTATAAAAAAAAAAAAAAAAAAAAAAAAGAGGCTAAAGAAGATTTTATATACTACATATATTTATATATGTACCTTCTATTGCTCCTGGGTTTGATAACATTTTGTTCATCCCTAAAAATTTAAAATACTTTATGCATGATATTCAATAGATATATATATATATATATATATATATATATATATATATATATATATATATATATATATATATATATATATATATATATATATATATATACATATACACAAGCACGAGATACATTCCTGAGAACTTCTTTAATCCAGATTTGTATGTAACTCAGGTACCTGAATAATAATATTATAATGGCTCATATGTGGCTCTTTCTTTTAACTCAAATAAAAAGAACATAAAAACAAACTCATACATAAAACTTTGGGTGGTAATTGTTAAGTATGCCCCCCTGTATGTGTGTATATATATATATTTATTACACACATATTCAAACTATATATAATATACACTATGTTTCCTGAGGCTTAGTTAAAAGAAATAAAGTAATCATGAATGTTTTAAAAACTCTATTAATTATTGAATGAATCTTATACACACAAAACTCAAACACATAATTGCGATAAAAGAAAGATATTTCATACAAAATAAGATACAGTTAGAACCATAATGTTATAAATGTTCATAAAATGTTATTCTAAGTTTTCCTTTAGAATTAACATTGATAGAATGAATGGAGCTAGTCCATTGCCATTGTGACTACTACTTTTCGGTTTTAAAATGCAAATATGAAACCAAGAAAGAAGATAACATAAGTGAAGACTACAACAGGACAGTTAATTCTTGTAATGCCATTATAAATATTCTGGTGGCAGACATATTGCTGTAGGCTTTCTTCAATCAGGAAACACATGGTAATGACACTCCACTACAATTGCATGGTTCACAGCTGTGGAGTTCCCAGGAAAGACAATGTAGCTACTGCTAAGGTACTGCTGGGTACGACCGGCACAACTGTCAGTGCTCAAGGGCCTGAATAAGTCCCCAGACCTGACATCCTAATTTTGTCACACCGTCTACTGCTATGAAAAAGGGGCTAGAAAAACAAATAGAAAGCTAAGCTTTTACTAGTGCTGATCCCCTGCTGTGCTGCCCTGGGGTGATAAAGTGGATGTTCATACTAATGCACCATTATTGCAAAACAGGCGCTGTAATTGTGGCAGAGGGTGGAATCCAACCTTTATCTGACCATTATTGGAAATGTCTCGTATGTAGGCACAAAGCCCTTTGCAAATGGCTCATGCACGGGTGATTGCAGAAGTTTAGCATGCTTTTTTGACAGACATCAAGATAACTCAGAAAAAGAGTCACCAGTCATTCTTTTCCCCAAGTTGTTGAACCATAGAGGTGACCTCTATTACCAATGTCTGGGATAAAACTGCTCATCTGGAGCATTACTGGTGTATAAGCAATAGTGCTGTTTATACTGGAAATAAATCTGGTCACAATGCACCTCTATACCAAGGGGCAGCTTAACAACAGCACTTCATTTAGCAACATTGAGAGAGTTAAATTCTCTGTGGCACAATGCTATTGTACAGATACAGTATCATTTACTGCATCTACTTGTACTCCTGGGCACTTCCTCCCTAGTTCACAGATTGTGTGTATTCATGGATGGTAACTTTTCATCATTACATAGTTATTATTGCTATTGCTGACAAATCCACAATTCCAACTACTACTCAAGATTTCTTGAATACAAGTCAGTTGTCCAGCTAGTTCTACACACCTCCTGTTACCTCCACCTATATAACATTACCAAAATAAACATATTTCTCAACAAAGGTACTGCAAAGCTAAATTATTTATTGATATGCTCTCTTCCCCCAAATCCCCCCTTGTAACCGATGCCTAAATTCTTATTTCTTTCATGAACTAATGTTATTGTGTACTAGGCCAAAAATCTAAAACATCCCATTAACATCCTCTATAACATTTTACATACCTGGTGTTATTGTCTACTAAAATTACATAGGGCTCTATTTCATGGCTGAGGTAAGAATGCTTGGAACAATGACTCACAGATACAGGAGTTTTGAAAAGCCAATTTGTGGAGATACTTCATGGCTCTCACAAAAAATAATATTGAAAAATATACTTACACCCATGGGGGTTTGGCCGGAGCTCTACAGCCTGCCTAGAGCCCAGAGCCTACAGGAGACCCCGAGCCTGAACCTCAGTGGTCTCCATAGTAATGCTACAGAATGGTACGCACGCATGTGAATAAAATACACTAGCATCATCCCATAACCCTATCTATCTATATAAATCCCTTCCCATGGCAAGGAAGGGGTTAAATAAAAATTATAAAAAATATGCAGGGTTTTATGATCCCTCCACCTATGACCCACCCCCCCTATGAGACCAGATAAACCCCTGGATTCTCCCCTCAATATCCTGGGGGCATTAACCACATGGGGGTCCCTATGGACCCCCATAGAATCTAAAATTAACCCCATACCATGTACTCCATATCCCCATGGGGGTCCACAAGGACCCCCATAGTTCCATACACCACACTTTAAAAAATACATAAAAAATGAACAAGTAAAATTTAAAAAAAACTAACAAAAATAAACCAAATACTCCACCTATAAGGGTGGAATTTATACTAACCCTCTACTTTGACGACCCTCCAGCAACAATCCGCAACGCCCTGGTCCTCACTTTTCAGCCCTGGATATAAGGGCACATCCATGATGGTTGTAGAATCCATCCTCTTCTTATTTGAAGCCCTTGTTCATCTTCAGCCCATGGAAATTGGCCTCTGTGTAAAAATCTCACCTTTCTATACAAAATAAAAAAAATCTCTAATTTAGCTCCTCCTCCGAGAAGTTTCCACACTGACTTAGCATTTTTTTGACTGCATCCTTGCTTTATATAAAAAATTAGCAGATTACGATTGGCTGAAATGTGTCAATCATATTTTAGCCAATTGAATATTTGAGTTACTCCCTGCCCCATTTTTAATTGGTTAAAGGTTTAACCAATCAGAATGCACAGCTTAAAAATAAGGGCTAAAATATGATCGTCACAAATTTTAATCTATTGCAATCCGCAAAAATAGAAATAGAGAACACGGTGCAAAAAACTGTTAGTCGACATGGTAACTTCTTGGAGGAGGAACTCCGTTAGATGAAAAATGTTTTTTATAGAGCGGTGGGATTTTTAGGCGAAGGTCTTTTTCCATGGGGAGAAGATGAGGAACAAGGTATTTAACCAAGCAAGAAGAGGACATGTTCTTCAAACAACATGAAAGTGCCTGTTTATCTAGGGCTCAAGAGTGATGACCAGGGAATTGAGGATTGACACTCAAGAGTTGTCAAAGTGGAGAATAAGTATAGCTTTCCCCCCCTATTGGAGTAGTTTTATTTTTTACAGTCTCTTTTTCTTATTTGTTTTTCATTTCTCTGTATTTTTTATTTTGGATATTTTTTTTATTTTTTATAATTTTTATTTAGTTTATGTAATTCATTTTTAAAAAGGGGTAGATTAGTGACTATGGGGGCCCTTGTGGTCCACCATGTGACACAAGGTCTATAAGAAAACCTGTGGTAGCCATTAGAGTACCATGGGGAGCCCCATGTTAGGGGGTTATGATTAGGTGCCACAGGGGCTGTAGGGACTCCCATGGTTATAGTATAGTATACCATGAAAGCGAGTAGGGACTCCCATGGTACAGGGTTGATTATAGGTGCCATTGGGGTCCATAGGGAACCACCACAGTTATAGTATAGGGGTTACATTTCTATGAAATGGGGTTTGATAGGGATCCCCATGGCGTTAATATAGAACCAAAGCACAATAGGTGGTGAAAGGAGGGTATGGAGGGAGATTTGAGGGGGAATCCCCAGGCTCATAGGTGGAACCAGTAGCTCCTTTATAGAGTTGGTTTTATGCAATCCAGGCTTCTCTGTGGCATTATTCTACATTTACAGGCGGGCAAAGGTACTCAGAGTTTTCTTTTCTTTTTTTTTATAATTTAGAGCACTTGGAGAGACTTATGAGTAAACTTCAATCGAGCCTGGATATTGTTATAGGAGCCATGTGATGACAATTTAAAAAAGAGATATAGGACAGGCACTCTGATGGCATTTCTCAGAGGTTAGATTTACAAGTGTGATGTGGTAGCCAGGTAGATAAGTTAACTTCACTCAGCTGTTTATATACAAAAGCCATGGAATAGAACACATAATTTGTTGACATAGTAAATACTGTTCACATCCAGTATACTCTAATATACATGCCTAGTAATGACCAGTTCTACATTTTACCATGTGTTAGCAGCTGTGAAAAAGTTCTTGAAATGTCTCATAGCAAGAATATTATTATTTCCTTTATTTGTAATATGCCAAATATAGCGCTGTACAGGGGTAAATTTAGGTTAAAACAATATTAACACAATGCAAAAAAAAAAAATAAAAAAAAATAAAAGAATGGAGTGCCCTGTGTTTGAGCTTGAAATCAAAACAAGCATACACAGTGTTTTCACTAAGCACAAAACAAGATTGAAAAAAGGAATTATATTGTATTTTTCTAACTATTGGTTATGATCATATGCTTTTTGTTTTGGTATATTTCTGTTCTTTTTAGACCAGAGTGTACTACATTAGTATAAAATCTATTAATGCATGATTATTATTCCACAGATATACTGGTGTTATACAGGTTTACACATTATTTCCATTTTTTCTTTGTTTTACTGCTGCTGTCATTATGGTTTATGATACAGTGTATTTTACTTTCAATGTATTGTGTTCATTACATTTCTATCTTTTGTTGTTTCATAATACAGTTGTGCTCAAAAGTTTGCATACCCTTGAATGTTTGGCCTTGTTAGAGACACACAAGGTGACACACACAGGTTACAATGGCAATTAAAAGGTTATTCCCCACACCTGTGGCTTTTTAAATTGCAATTAGTGCCTGTGTATAAATAGTCAATGAGTTTAGCTCTCACATGGATACACTGAGCAGGCTAGATACTGAGCCATGTGGAGCAGAAAATAACTGTCAAAAGACCTGTGTAACAAGGTAATGGAATTTCATAAAGATGGAAAAGGATATAAAAAGATATCCAAAGCCTTGAAAATGCAGTACTGTTCGATCACTTATTAAGAAGTGGAACATTCAGGGATCTCTTGATACCAAGCCAAGGTCAGGTAGACCAAGAAAGATTTCAGCCACAACTGCCAGAAGAATTGTTTGGAATACAAAGAAAAACCCACAGGTAACCTCAGGAGAAATACAGGCTGCTCTGGAAAAAGATGGTGTGGTTGGTTCAAGCAGCACAATACGACGATACTTGAACAAAAACGAGCTGCATGGTCGAGATGCCAGAAAGAAGCCTTTACTGCGCCAATGCCACAAAAAAGCCTGGTTACAATATGCCCGACAACACCTTGACACGCCTCACAGCTTCTGGTACACTGTAATTTGGAGTGACGAGACCAAAATAGAGCTTTATAGTCACAACCATAAGCGCTATGTTTGTAGAGGGGTCAACAAGGCCTATAGTGAAAATAATGCCATCCCCACTGTGAAGCATGGTGGTGGCTCACTGAGGTTTTGGGGGTGTCTGAGCTCTAAAGGCACGCGGGGCATTACTGGCAAGATGAATGCAGCATGTTATCAGAAAATACTGGCAGACAATATGCATTCTTCGTCACGAAGGCTGCGCCTGGGACGCTCTTGGACTTTCCATCATGACAATGAGCCTAAGAACAAGACCAAGTTGACCCGCCAGTGGTTACAGCAGAAAAAGGTGAAGGTTGTGGAGTGGTTATCACATTTTCCTCACCTTAATATCATCGAGCCACTCTGGGGAGATCTCAGAAGTGCGGTTCATGCAAGATGACCAAAGACTTTACATGACCTGGAGCCAAGACGAATAGGCAGCTATACCACCTGCAAGAATTAGGGTCCTCGTAGACAACCATTACAAAAGACTGCACGCTGCCATTGATGCTAAAGGGGGCAATAAAGAGTATTACGAACTAAGGGTATGCAAACTTCTGAACAGGTTCATTACATTTTTTTCTTGGTTGCCATGCTTTGTTTTAGGATTGTGCCATTCTGTTATAACCTACAATTGAATATGAATCCCATAAGAAATTAAATAAATGTGTTTTGCCTGCTCACTCATGTTTTCTTTAAAAATGGTACATATATTACCAATTCTCCAAGGGTATGAAAACCTTTGAGCACAACGGTATATATATATTGATGATTTCTGAATAATACAGTTCAGTAACAATTACTTTGCTTTATATAAGGTCTTATTTTTATTTCCAAAGCCATATTTAAGATGTGAACTCACACTATCTACATTGTGTTCAAATAGTTTTTGACTTGTACTTAACCACTATATAGTGATAAGGAATATGTTGGCACGTTACAAATAAAGAATAATAATAATAATAATAATACTTATGGAAATTTTTACAAGGTAAAATCTTCAGGTACATAAAGCCCCAAAATATTGAAAGATTATGAGCTCTCAAGAGCGGAGCCATTACAGACTTCCATATTGGTTGGCTGACCTTTAATTGGAACTGTAACTATCCCGGACTTTAAAGCACTGTGTAATATGCAGGCGCCTTACAAATAATTGATATTAATAAGACCCAATCACAATCATCCTAAGTATTTCCTCTCTTGAACTAACTTCAAACTACAATCCTTATCAAAATGTATCATTTTAGGGCTACATTCTCAAGGCCATTTCTTCTCATCATACCCATATATTAAGTTTCTCCATGTGAAACCGTATATTGAGTACTATAGAGTAACAGATGTGTTACCTTGGTTTCTTCTAACCGGACTGCATCCAGCAAGTAGTGGAGAAGTTCCTGACTGTCTTGTTGCTGGAAAGCCTTAAAACGGGGGGCCCTGTAAATCAAAGAAACAGTTAGGTTATGACACACAGTACACAATACATGACCAATCAAATTAGTTATGTATCGATTCTCTTGGTCTCATACTGTCCCCAAATTAACTCCAGGATATAAAGGCAATTGTCCAGAAACACTAATAGCAACGACGTCTCACCAACATTTATTGAACAAGGATGTCAGTGTATTTCAGAAACATTAAAAATGTCTGTCAACCAATGAACAGAACACTAGTTACATGCCTAAGGTGTAGTGTGTTTTAAGTGAGAAGGACAAATAAAAGAATGACTGCACTAGTGGTACACAGAGTATATATTTAATGATATTAAAGCTTGCAGATGAAAACATTATGCTACTGCTACATAATTTTTACATAAACAGTCATGTAAATTACAAGGGGACACACCATAAATGCCTTCTGTAACATTATGGGTCATATTTGCTCAGCGATTTGTGAGAGAACTCTTGGATATGATAAATATTAATATCTAAGCCTATGAGGAATATTGTTGACTTCTATGTGGACTTTCCTACCTGCACTTCTTCATATACCTGATTTGTTTTAAATTACGGTGTACCATTAGTACCAAATCTTTTAGAAAGGATTTAAATACATTTCCTTTCATTAAAAAGATCTGAAAGAGTATTTATACATCTTTGTTGTTCTTTTATTGGGTTCAATATTACAATATCAGAAATGTATATCAAGAATTTAGCTTACATTAATAAATGTTGCTTTAATTCAATTAAACTCATTACCATGCAGATGGCATGGAAAACATGTAATAAAAATTATACACATTAAATGCATTGTTCACCTTAAACAGAGAAAGGATTAATGTGACGTTTAAATACTTTTCTGCATGCAACTTAACATAGTAAAAATATAAGTTTTCATGTTTTTTATTCTGGTCTCTCAGAAATAAAACCATTCTGCACTAGCATTGATACATAGAAAGCTGACAGCTAAAAGATGTGCACTCTTGTCTCCTTGAGAATATGCCCCGAGCAAGATCCTTGGCAAAAGTGGACGACTGGGATGGTTGGTTGAGTTGACCGTTCACAGATGTGGAGACATATGGGAGCCAGTGCCAATGCGCTACAACCTGTTGTACAGTGTCAGCAGTATAATGACAGAACAGGTTGGGCCCCTGCTAATGGTCACACGAAGTGAAGGGCAACTGGCACCGATAGATACAAGTTAATAAAAATCATCTGTTCTCAGCCATAACAAGATAAACTCTCAATATAATGAAAACGATATTACAGTATGACAGTATGCAATTGAAATGTGTATGCATTTATACATTCTTTATTATATACAAATAGTATATAATATAATGATATACAATAAATTATTCACATACATATACAGAAAATCCTACTTGTCTGTTAACTATGTAACAAACTAACATTAGCAACTGTATAAGCTATGAACAGGGTTCCCTGGTGGTCCAGTGGTTAGGATTCGGTGCTTTCACCACGGAGACCTGGGTTTTATTCCAGTCAGGGAAACTAGTCAGTGATTGGATGGGAAACCACCTAGGAATACCAGGAGCTGTATGCTGCGGATTGCAGGAGAAGGAACTGGTAAACACCTCTATCTTATACACACAACTTCCACCAAATTATCACGAATGGCTCCAAGATCCAGCAGAGGCATTCATTTTTTCACACTAGCTTTAGGATTTTTACAGTTGTTTTTTTTAAGATGATGAAAATATTGCTGCTCCGTGTCCCCCACAAAAAATACTTTAACAATAATTATACAAATGGCTGCACATGGCTGGTAGTACAGTCTCCATCTGGCTGCACCTGCATTTCATGGAAAGGTTAGTATTAGGGAAAAAGATTTTAAAAACGCAGTTCAAGTTTTAATGTGGAATCATAAACTTGAAAACAACTTGAATTTGAATATCCACAACTACTTTCCAAATAGATGTTTACATTTCTTTGTCCTCCACCAATTTGTGTATATCCTTAAGAAGAGTGATGCAAAGTTCTAAACCACTATACTGCAATGTAATGACAGTGAAGATAGTGATAGTTCTTTAGAAACTAAAGTGGAGTATACTTCTTACACACTAATGTGCAAGAATATTCTGAAAGAGATGTGAATTTCAAATTCACCTACAAAAAAAAATCATGTCGGCCTCACTGAACACTTGGATTACATTTATGAATTGAAAGTGATTGCAATTTATGATAGGCAAGGGTTTTAAAATTAATAGGACCCCAACTTTTACTCTTCCGACTTCGTTATCGTTGTTGAATCGATCAGTCGTGTCGGACATTTGTGCCTGGTTGTGATAATCCATAAGGTTTTCATTGCTAAGATACTGGAGTGGGTTGCTAGATACTTCTCCAGTGGACCACGATTTGTCTGACCTCTCTGCTATGACCTGCCCATTTTGGGTGATTCGATAAGGTATAGCTCATAAAGGTACACAAGTACCTTCACCACAACAAGGTAGTGATCCAAAAGGGGACCTACTTAGTACTATCATTATTTCTGTAGCAGAAAGGTAAGGGGAGCTGAGGGGTTTAACAGGAGTACAAAGTGCTCCCACTGCAGGGCTGGTATCAAATACTACAGCCACCACACTCACACTCAGTTCAGAGGATGGACTCCAACTTGAGTAGTCACTCATCATCTAAGGTAACAGCAAGATTGATAATACTCTTGGAGATGAGTGGATGTTGGCTCTTCTGACAGTAGAAGTATCGCAGAGAAAAGGAATTGAAGGGGTAGATGTATGGGAATGTTCTGAAAGTTAGTGTCACAAAAAAAAGGACATGAGAAAAGAAAATCGAGCTATATTTATGAAATAAAAGAAAGGTAGATTTTCATTGAAAAAAAGACATACTTTTCATAGCACTCAAATGTACACAAATGGTAATTACTAGTTAAGTACATTTGATTGCTGAGCATTGTATGTTTTTTCTTCTTATTGTTCTTGTAAGTGTTCATTTACATAAGCACCAGCACAATCTGCTACAAAGATTATTATTATACGCAGTGACCAATTCTTGCCGTGCCAGTATAATTCGTTTTGCTAAGTAGAACAGCATTGCAAGGACTGACTGGAAGCTGACAGCTAAAAGATGTGCACTCTTGTCTCCTTGAGAATATGCCCCGAGCAAGATCCTTGGCAAAAGTGGACGACTGGGATGGTTGGTTGAGTTGACCGTTCGCAGATGTGGAGACATATGGGAGCCAGTGCCAATGCGCTACAACCTGTTGTACAGTGTCAGCAGTATAATGACAGAACAGGTTGGGCCCCTGCTAATGGTCACACGAAGTGAAGGGCAACTGACATTGACAAGCTAATAAAGTCTATCCCTCTCTGTTCATTAGTATAAATCTAGTAGAAGACAAGCAAAAGTTTCTTACCCCGAAGAGGTGGCCTGCAGCAAAGTATAGAGCAATTATATATGGTGTCTGTCACTAGTGAATGTACGTTTCCTTTATCAACTTTACAAGTGTGTAAAAAGATACATTGAGCAGAATATACATCTTATAATATTTAATACATTTATGCTCTAAAAATGTGTTTTGAAAAAAAAAACAAAGAGTGTATATATTATTATTAACTATGTGGTCACACAGGAATGGTAACCCAGAGCGGAGTTTGTCACCTCAACAAGTATTTACATTTTCTTTTTTTTTTTATATTTTATCGAGCATTTTCTTATTTTTTAAACAATAAACATACACAGATACAGGCAGAGAAAAAAAGTATGATAAGGAATATCATCACCCTGCTTTCCATAGACAAAGAATAAGACTCGGAAAAAATAAAAGTGATAGACACTCTTGTACAATATATAATAAAAACTCATTTGGTCCAGGCAAGAGAAATTATGGGATTTCCCAACATTACAATATAACAAGAGGATATCATTCTAAACCCTGAACATACAATAAAAAGGCAAACATTTACATAAAAAAGGAGAGCGTAATAAACTTCTTCACAAAATTAATCCAAATGCCAAAATAGCTAAAATTACTAGATTAAATGCTAAATAGGAACCATAATTTGACAACAACCATGGACAATATTTCCATTTTTCTGATGGAGGGACCAACAAAATTCCACTGATTTATAATTTAACTATAGCCAACATTTTTGTTGAACCTCAAAATCAGCAAAAATGTCAAAGAAAGAGATTAAATGGTTACAAATTGTCTTGTGAAATGTGCAAAACAGACACACTCATACATGTTGCATCAAATTGATTGGTTAGGACCTCTGATACTAGATTTCCTATCCCTTCTTAGTTCACATTCCAAGTGTACTTCAGTAAAGCGGTCCTTTGTGAAAACCACTAAAATAATGCTTTATATAAAATGCAAATATTAAGAGCACCAACAATCTTGATATTAACTTTGTTATTCAAACTGTAATCATTTGTTACCAACAATCGCTTATCATCCTATGATAATGCTATTCTTATTTTACGCATTTAATACTTGTTCACATTATCCGGTAGAACACTGTAGCTAACAGATATGCGATACCATTAGTCCATCCCAGCTTACTTGCTTTGATTGGTTACTTGGTTTTGGTGATATTCTGTGGTTAAAAATCCTCTTAGTGTGGGTTTATATGGTTAGTGAGGGATGTATTTTTGCAAGTACAGGTTTAATTGTAAGCACAACTTGGTAAACTTAAAAAAAAACAAAAAAAACAACAATTATTAAGACCCTATTTTGAAAAGCGTAGGAGAATGTGATCCAAGGTCACCAGCACTACCAGTTTTTATACTTAATTTCATCCGAATTACCCTCACTGGTAGAAATAATTGTCTTTATATAATATTTAGATACGATTAGTATTTTACCTCCTTGGTGCTACTGAATTTCAGTATATATTTATATTACTGCAAATGTATCACTAAGGGACATTTATATCTTAATGGCACATCACTTAGATGTACAAGACCATATTGTAGGTACTCTAGTAGGTACAATATTGTACAGTGGCAAAGTGCTATTTGTACATACTTCACTATATTTTTTTCTATTTTCTCTTGTTTTTGTAAATTTTTAGGTTTATTGTGTGTATGTCAGCAAGACAAATCTGATGAGGCCCTTAAAGTGAGATTATCCAAAGCCAAATCATTTTTTTCACAAATACATTGCTCATTAAAGGAGATGGAGAGAGAGATGGAGAGATTTATACACTGTGTACACATACATAAAAGTATGAATTGACAGCTCTATAAATATCACAAGACCTACCTAAAGCATTATGTAGACCTGTCTTATGTGTACTTTGCATTGTTTTATAAGTATTGATTTCCACAAGGTATCACTTAGAGAATAAAATTTCACATATCTTTATTCCAAGTATGGTACGGTCATACAATGAATATAATATTTTTCTTCCTAATCTCTTTCATGCTAAAAGTTCTTGCTTTGCAGGCCTTCAGCATCAAAAAGGTTAAAACATGTCAAGCACTATCTCTCCAGATAAGTTAAAATGTAAATGTGCACTCCTAATATTCAGAGCAGTGGAAAACAAACAGACGGGCCCTGTAGCGATGCATCCAATCTGTCCCAGCAAAACGTCTGACAGCTGCAACACTAACACAATTAACAGTGGATGAATTAGTACCAGACGCTAAACAGTCGCCATGGAGGGAATCATCCTTCTAGTCCGAAGTTCCAGAACAGAGGAGCAAAGAAAACCGTGTAAGGTCTGGGGACATAAATTAGTGACTGCATGTCTTAAAAGGCCGCTGTAGTCATATATTTATAATATACTCTTTTATAAAATGAAACAAAATCATTTACAAATGGATTACCTTAAATATGCATCTGTGCTGCAGCTGAATCTACCATTTTGGTTTCTGCTGATCTACTTCATGAGGTGGAAGAAGTAACTGAATGCAGAGAAAGCCTCTCTCTCTGCATCAATGAGAAAGGGACAACTAAAATAATAGTGCTATCAACAGGAAACATTGGAAGCTAATTATTTTAGGGCACACACTCCTGAATGAGCATTTAAATGTATCTCCATTATGAAGTTCAGTTATTTATTATTATTATTATTATTATTATCTTTATTTATATCGCGCCAACATATTCCGTAGCGCTGTACAGGTGGTTAGTACATGGCAAAAAACAAACTTAACACCTTAAAGAATGGAGGGCCCTGTTTTTGAGCATATAATCAAATGTACATAGTGCTTGTTTCCAAGACACGGACACACAAATGAAAAACTCGCAAACTTACAATCTAAGGGTTTAGGTGTGATACAAGAGGGTGACAAATACAAAAATGGCGACCTGAATGCAATTTGTTTAATCAATTGGAGGGGTCTGTGAGCTGTACTGTAGATTGTGGGTGGGAGTGTTTTTAAGCTGTGGAGTGTGCAGTTGTAATTATAAAGGCTGAAGGTGATATGATTTTTTAAATAGGTGTGTTTTTAGTAATTTTTTAAAGGTTTTGAAGCAGGAAGTTAATCTAATGGAGCGAGGCAAGGAGTTCCAAATAGTAGGGGCTGCACGAGAAAAGTCCTGAAGACGGGAGTGAGAGGAGGTGATGAGAGAGGAGGAAAGAAGAAGGTCATTAGCAGAACGAAGGGGGCGGTTGGGAGAGTATTTTGAAACAAGAGCAGAGATATAAGGGGGTGCACTGTTGTTGAGGGCTTTATGTGTTAGGGTCATGATTTTAAATTTGATTCGGGAAGCTATGGGAAGCCAATGGAGTGATTGACAGAGAGGAGCTGCAGACACTGATCGTTTGGTATTGAAGATGAGTCTAGCGGAGGCGTTCATTATGAATTGGAGGGGAGACAGACGAGAGATGGGGAGGCCAGCAAGAAGGGAATTGCAGTAGTCGAGTCGAGATATGATGAGAGAGTGTATTAGAATTTTAGCTGTGTCTTGTGTAAGATAATGACGAATTTTGGAGATGTTTTTTAGGTGAAACTGACAAGATTTAGTTATCGATTGGATGTGAGGAATAAAAGAGAGGGCGGGATCCAGTAGAACACCAAGACAACGGGCCTGGGAGGTGGGAGTGATGATGGTGTTGTCAACAGTGAGAGATATTTGCGGAGTGGAAGCTATAGTAGAGGGTGGAAAGATTAGGAGTTCAGTTTTAGACATGTTGAGTTTGAGTTGACGGGTAGACATCCAGGAGGATATGCTAGAGAGGCAGTTGGAAACTTGAGCTAAAAGAGAGGGGGATAGATCGGGTGCAGAGAGGTAGATTTGAGTATCATCTGCATAGAGATGATACTGAAATCCAAAGGATTTTATGAGGGTGCCAAGGGAGGAGGTGTAGATGGAGAAGAGGAGGGGGCCTAGGACAGAACCTTGGGGAACGCCAACAGACAGAGGGAGAGGTGAAGAAGAGGTGCCAGAGAAGGGGACGCTAAATGTACGATCTTTTAGATAGGATGTGAACCATAAAAGAGCTGTGCCCTGGATGCCAAATGAACGGAGAGTTTGGATTAGAAGAGGGTGGTCAACTTTGTCGAAGGCAGCAGAGAGGTCCAGAAGAATTAGCATGGAGAAGTTACCCTTTGATTTGGCAGTTAGCAAGTCATTGGTGACTTTTGTGAGGGCTGTTTCTGTTGAGTGTTGGGCACGGAAACCAGATTGGAAGGGGTCAAGAAGGGAATTGGAAGAAATAAATTGAGTGAGGCGATTGTAAACAAGCCGCTCAAGCAGTTTAGAAGCCAGGGGAAGTAGTGAGATAGGGCGGTAGTTGGAGGCAGAAGCTGGATCAGATGAGGGCTTCTTGAGAATGGGTGTAATTACGGCATGTTTTAAAGAGGATGGAAACCTGCCAGTGTTTAGGGAGAGGTTGAATAGATGTGTGAGAGCTGGGATAAGTGCGGTGGATAGGGGAGGAATTAGCTGTGAAGGAATAGGATCATGTGGGCATGTGGTAAGGTGAGAGGTTGATAGTAAAGTAGATACTTCATCCTCGGTAACAGGGTCAAAGGAATCCATAGTGGAGGAGGGATTGGGGAAGGGTAAATGTTGGGTGTTGTCGGCTTGTGGAAAGGATGGTGGGATAGGGCCAAGCTGGGAGGAGAGCTCATTTCGGATAGTTTCAATTTTTTTTTTTATTTCAAAATTCATATAGAAAAAAATGGGACTACAGTGGTCCTTTAACTATTTCCTAATATACGCCAACAAAGCAAAGATAAAGAAAGTGATTCTGTAGAAGGGGACATGAAAAAAAAACATTTGAAATAAAAAAAAAAATACTTCCATTAGTTGTCTAAGAATAAGTAAACTGATGAAATATTTTTTCTTAAATTCAGTGTTTTTCAAATGGGGGTCCCAAATGAACCATTAAAAGATTACCCACAATATTAATGCAACCTGTATGAAATCACCATTTAGACCATGGGAGAAGGTAGACAGCGTTGCGGTTCCTTAGAAAAAAAATGAGTTCCCAAGAAAACTGCACTAATAACTATGTTCACACCTTACAATTTTAATTTTATTTTCATGGTCCAAGCTGAGCTGAGAGAACCCGCAGCATGATGGCAACCTGTAACAGCTACAGAAATAGGCTTAAAAAGTTCATATCTGCATAAAGTAAATATGAAAAGGTAATTTCTCCATTGCTATGGTATTAAATAAAATGTAGGAGTAATAAAGTTCAATACTTTTTTGGGAGGAAGAACTCTCTCCCAGCCTTTATCTATGGCTGGTTGGATATGTCAGTCCTGAACATCAGGCCCATATAGTCTGGTCATTTTCCTTATAGATGTAGACATATACACACCTTAGGTACACACCACCCCTCCAATGTACAAGAACTGCATGTTATCAAATAAACATTGCCAACACAAAAATATATGTTCATTTATTTACATTGATCTGTGTTTTAAGTATTTCTAGGGTCTTTTACATTTCTGCAACAACCTTTTATCCTCTTTTTTAATGAAAATCTTAGTAAGTAAATAGTTGTCGTTTATATTTCCTCCCAAATGTCTTTCCATTTTCTGGTAAAATTAAGGTGAATATATCATATGTTGTATCGATTTCTGTTAATTTAGTGTCAATTTTCTTAATTTAGTGTAATTTATTATTATTCATCTAAAAACCTACAATATCTAAACATGCTTTTTTAATAAACAGTTTGGGACTACAGTGCCCCTTTAAGCACGATAGCAAACGTGTGACGTCCGTGTCCATTTAAGGATAGCAAATATGCAAACAGGGTGGGCCCCCCCCAAAAAAACCTTGAAGGAGAAAGATGTTTGAATTACACTCAAGCTCTCAGAGGGGAGGCATTGAAAAGGTTAGGTATGATATATTTGTAGTGAGAATGTATCCATATGATGATATAAGATCATTTCTAGCAGATAGTATGAAGGGGAGTATTATACTGCAGAATGAGCAGAACAGAGTTCACTCTTTTAGGATGTATTTCTAGATGGATAAAAGAAACAAGATGAATTGGATGTAACTATACATATTTTATAGAAACATAGATTTATGTAGACTGCCTATTACATCTACCAATAAAACTTGTCTTTATTAACACTCAGATGTTATACCAAAGATATAATCGCAAGCCATTTGCATATGGAATGTGCTATACTTCCAGATAATTTATATCCAGATACATAACTCGCCATTCTGGTATTAAAAGGAAAAAGTGACTTTTTTTCTGAAAATTTGGACAGCTTTGAAAATAGAAAAACAACAGACTGGCAGTTTCTGGCCAGCCAGCACCCAATGTGAGCAGGCGGAAGTAATGAAACCTCCTGCTCACCCTGGTGGGGACTGCAGCCTGCCGTGGTGAGGGCACTGTCACTGCGCCATCTCATGAAGGTCTGTTCAGTACTGGCATCGGAGAGACATGGTGTGCAGCTTGAGCCTCTAGAGAAGCAAAGGCACAGATATCAAGAGACCAGTCGCAGCACACCAATTGGAGGGGTCACAACAAGCACATCTCTAATAGAAAAAGGAAACATTCCCCAGCATTCATCTACTTGTAGTCCAACATCACGCAATATTCCTGCGCACAGGCCAAGTGAAATCATGCAAATATGGAAAACACGAGAATTGTCAATAATTAACAGTTTTCAAAATTCTCAATCAAAAAGTCAATACATTTTATTAATTAACACTAAACCTCAGTGTTAAAATTTCTCTGGATATTACATTTAAGGCTTTTCTTGTACATTCAAATGTCAGGACAATACCAACTGCATTTCAGGCACACTGTATATTATATGGCTATTTTATTATCAAATGTAAATTTAACATTTGGATTATGTGCTTTGTACTTAACATATGAGGCACACAAACACCTAATTTTTTTAGTGGTCTGATAGGAAAGATGCCAAGTGTTAAGTCGTAGTCCATTGGCATCATGGGTATTGCCCTAGTTATCAGTACTTTAATTGCAGTTTGTAAATAACGGAGGAGAATAATTTCTCTCAAGCTGCTCCAAAGCTACAATATTTTGTATTGTTTCAAGAACACTGGAAAACAGCATAAAGAAATACATTATACTTGCAAAAGTATTCACCCCCATGACTTTTTAAATATTTTGTTACATTACAGCCTTAAGTTCAATGTTTTGTTAATCTGAATTTCATGTGATGGATCAGAACACAATAGCCTAAGTTGGCGAAGTGAAATCAGAAAAATATATACATAAAACTATTTTTTAGAAATAGAAAACAAAAAATGTGCATGTGCATATGTATTCACCCCCTTTGTTATGAAGCCCATTAAAATCTCTGGTGCAACCAATTACCTTCAGAAGTCACATAATTAGTGAAATGATGTCCACCAGTGTGCAATCTAAGTGTCACATGATCTGTCATTACATATACACACCTTTTTGTGAAAGGCCCCAGAGGCTGCAACACCTAAGCAAGAGGCACCACTAACCAAGGATATTTCCAAAAAATTAAGGGACAATGTTGTTGAGAAGTACAAGTCAGGGTTAGGTTATAAAAAAATATCCAAATCTTTGATGATCCCCAGGAGCACCATCAAATCTTTCATAACCAAATGGAAAGAACATGGCACAACAGCAAACCTGCCAAGAGACGGCCGCCCACCAAAACTCAGGGACTGGGCAAGGAGGGCATTAATCAGAGAGGCCGCACAGAGACCTAAGGTAACCCTGGAGGAGCTGCAGAGTTCCACAGCAGAGACTGGAGTATCTGTACATAGGACAACAATAAGCCGTACACTCCATAGAGTTGGGCTTTATGGCAAAGTGGCCAGAAGAAAGCCATTACTTTCAGCAAAAAACAAAATGGCACGTTTTGAGTTTGCAAAAAGGCATGTGGGAGACTCCCAAAATGTATGGAGGAAGGTGCTCTGGTCTGATTAGACTAAAATTGAACTTTTCGGCCATCAAACAAAACGCTATGACTGGCGCAAACCCAACACATCACATCACCCAGAGAACACCATCCCCACAGTGAAACATGGTGGTGGCAGCATCATGCTGTGGGGATGTTTTTCAGCAGCCGGGACTGGGAAACTGGTCAGAGTTGAGGGAAAGATGGATGGTGCTAAATACAGGGATATTCTTGAGCAAAACCTGTACCACTGTGCTTGATTTGAGGCTAGGACGGAGGTTCACCTTCCAGCAGGACAATGTTAAACCACTCAAGTGTTGCTTTAAGGGGAAACATGTAAATGTGTTGGAAAGGCCTAGTCAAAACCCAGACCTCAATCCAATAGGAAATCTGTGGTCAGATTTAAAGATTGCTGTTCAGAAGGGCAAACCATCCAACTTGAAGGAGCTGGAGCAGTTTTGCAAGGAGGAATGGGCAAAAATCCCAGTGGTAAGATGTGGCAAGCTCATAGAGACTTATCCAGAGAGACTTGGAGCTATGATTGCCGCAAATATGTAATCTGATGGAGGTTGCAGAGGTTACGGAGGCAGGAGCAGCAAGAAAACTAAGCAGAGGGGAGCTTCTTTGGGAAGGGGGGTATTAAAAGAGGAATAAGGGAGGGGTCTTGAAGGGAAGGGGTCTTGGGGTGTATTAGGAGGGGCGAGTGGGTGGGGCAGGGGGGCTTGACGAGAAGGAGTCTTGGGGTGCATTAGGAAAGGCGAGTGGCTGGGGGAGGGGGTCTTAAAACAAGGGGAGCTGCTTTAGGAAGGGCTGGGCAGGTGGCCCTGAGTGAGTTGGCACCTCTGCCACTGAATAATCTGAAGATATCATAATGCGTAAAAAGGAGAGTATGCTTTAACCCATCTGTATATTACTAAATTAGTAAGGACATTCAGCCATGTTTTGTTTAATTTATTTTCTTTTACATACATGTCTCAGTAGAATTTATCATTTTGTTTTCTGCTGTTCATTTTCCTCAGATGAGGAGAGACTTTGAGTTCAGGGAAAGCTCTTATCTGCTCAATGAAAACATGGCAACTAAAACTGCAAGTACTAATGGAAAGCTCATTAGCCTCCTGAAAAAAAACTGCTGATATAGAGCCACATTAAATTCCAAGGGCCTCATTCTATTAGCGGCCGTAAATCGGCCGTAAGGCTGCGATTCCTTGCGGGGGTTCTGTTAACTCGCGATTCTATTATACGGCCCGCAAGGATCTCCTCTTACGGCCGGCCGCATATTTTGGAACCGGCCGTAAGCTGTGAAATCTAAAAACTCAAAAATAAATTCAAGCCTGCACTGTACAGCTCTGTAAATGCTAGGGATCATATTGGGGGACATGAGGATTAAAAGGAACCCCCTCTCAAGCTTGCACATCTGCCCAAACCCGAGTTCAAATTAACTGTTTATTTTCCGGCTGCGGCGTGGGCGTGTCTGAGGTGCTCCAAGCACTCTGGACTTTTTACATGGATATTTTACGGATATTAAAAATAAAATATTTTACGGATTTGAGTATAGGGTAATTATGTGCTATTTTTTCTAACACCGAATATCACTTTATAGTCTTCTCAAAGTGCAGGATGGCTTTATTTGGGCTATTTTATGTGCTTAATTGGTGCTAGCGAGACCTCTTTGCTGCAAGTAAGCTGCGGCTCGTTTTGAGCCTTGCAGACAGGGTTCCCGGTGCAATAGAATCGCAACCAGGCTTTTCTTACAGCCGATTTCCTTGCGGCCGTTTTAGATCAAAGGCTTTCCTCCGGCGCGATCGGCCGCAAGAGATAGCAAGGCGCCGGCCGCAAGCCTGCCGGAGTCCCCGGCCGTAGGGGAATAGAATAGCCGTAAAGCTTGCGGCCGGTCCTTGCGGCCCCGCAGCGGCTGCGGCCGTAATAGAATGAGGCCCCAAGCCATTAACTCCAAAGTGAAGCTCGCAACGGTTGCGTACTTGAAATTTGGCCGAGTTACAGTGCTATTAAATTAGAAGGGGGCTGCAAGCTATGAGCTGGAGACGCAAAATCGAAAACCATTTGTTGGTCAGCTGCCAACAAGCAAGCCCGTTGTTACGGGTTTAGATGGCGCCAATGAGATCATCGGCTTTGTATCACAAGAAAATGGAGGATTGATTTCAAAGTCTTACGAACCCACATTCCAGTCAAAATGCAATATTAATAAAGCAGCAAATATGATATTATATCACATGCGAGTTACAGTATATGTATTAACACATTGATTGCTGTGATCGATATACCACAAAAAACCATACATGAATTGAAGTATTTTTCTGAGACGATTTGCGAGCTTGAGAATGTTGTGCTATTAATTCTAAGACCTAACATCCCTTTCACTTTTAATAAAAGTACAGTAGTGTGTTTTTATTTGTATTACAAGTCCTACGCATTAGACTTTATCACGTAGCCTGAATTTAATGTGGTTGATAGGCAGTAAAAAATCATTGAATAGAAAAGTGAAATGTTTTAAGGCTGTATTTATTTATTTATTGTTTCTTAAAAATATTTTATCACCTATTTGCTATAGCACTCTTTTGTGCTCTACTTCCCTCTCAGAGCTAAACCTTGCAATAGTGCGGTTTTTGAACGCCAAATCTTGTTTGGCCATTTAAATTCCCGCTTAGCACTGTCAGATTCGCCATAGACCTGTCTGAGCGCTATGGTGATAAAATGAACCTTTTTGGAGCACTAGACGGGGTATTTCTGTATTAAGTTTAGTTATTAAAAATGCCATATATAAAAATAGGATCATGGTGGTCCCCTAAGAATAAGAACGTAGAAACAGGTGAGATTATGGACAAATAGTTCTGATGTGTAGTTAACTTAAATGATTTTACAGGAAAAGGCTATCATATATTACATTAAGAAGATCAGATATTATATTGTAAAGAGACTTATGTCCCAAGAGTGATGTGCTAACAATTCTCATATTATAAAGTTGACTTAGGTGATGCATTTCTCGTTGCCACAACTGTATTTCATACATATTAAGATAAAGAGATAGCAACCAAAGCAGAATTTCAATTAACCCTTAAACGTTCAGGCAAACACACCAGAGGACCACCATTTATTAGCAAAGCCATATTCAACATGAGTCATTTCTAGTGCCACACTTGACCTAAATGAAACGAGCACCAATAAAGCTCTATTACCTGGAAAAAGAACCTCTTAAGGGAACAAAACGTCCCCTATTCCCGGTATGAACCACATCTGCGAGCCAGCAGAGCACATAATTAGGATGGTGATTAAGTTATTAGCGATCTTCTGCAGAGTTCTACTGGAATAATAAAATAGATCTTACAAGCTAAATGTACTCTGTACACAAGCTGTGTTAAATGTTTTCGATAACAAGATTATTTTGTGATTCAATAGAAATTTCCACTGATGTTCATTATTGACAAGGAAAACTATTTAATTTATCATGTATATATCTGATATATTTCCACAGGTGTTTCAAAAAGAGAAAATCAATGGGACATGGGGAATGCTTTTCATCATGATACAAGGGGTAAAGACTGCAAGCAATGAAAGTACAGAGCTATAGTAATTGAGGTTGAAAAAAGACTTTTAGTCCATCCAGTTAAACCTTTTAGATCTCTTCTGATCTTTGTAATATGCGGACTAATTGTTAATTAATTAATAATTGATCCAGAAGAAGGCAAGTAGAAAAAAAAAACATTGAAACTTTGCCAATTGTCTCAAAAGGGGCAAACAAAATTCCTTTCTGACCCCAGACACTGGTGATCGGATTATTTCCATAATCAATACTCCCTCTCTAATTATCCAGGATAACCTTGAATGCCCTTTTTATTTAGAAATATATTGAATCCCTTTTTTAAAGTTATCTATCGAATCTCTTGTCACCATCTCCTTTGGTAGAGAATTCCACAGTTTAACCACCCTTACTGTGAAGAACCATTTTACTGTGAAGAACCATTTTGTTTATTTAAGGTGAAATCTTTTTACGTCTAACCTTAAAGGATGTCAACTTGTCAGTTGAAAACCTCTTGGCACAAAAAGTTCACTTTATAGCGAGTGATAGAGGGAAATAGAGAAAACGAGAGCTAGAAATAGAAAGTGATAGAGGCAGAGGCATAGTGGAGAGAAACATATAAAAAAAGAGGGACATAAAGAGAGCAAGAGGCATAGAGAGGGTGTGAGAGAGATAGAAACTCAGAGAAAGATGCAATCCAGGAACATTGGTTAGTTACATGTTGGGTACATATACTCCACCATTGCACTTTATTGTTCACTAATATAAAAGTCCATCACATGTAATTGTGCTCTCATGAATGGATAATAAATATACTTGTATAGGCATAGATAGTGTATTTATAGAGGTGTACTGAGAAACCAAAACACTAGGAACATTCCTTACTTCTGGCAGAGCTGGCTAAAAAGTACTTTGGGAGAGATGGGTTCCTTCCCGGCCTCTTTCATACTGTGTAAAAATAGAAAAACTGCCGACGTCAGTGGTCCAGGACTGGAGAGGCTGATCACCAAAGGATCCTTCAAAAGAAAAGCAAAAAACACATCATCACTGATTGGCAATATTAGCAAATACGTTTTATTTTTATCATAATGATGTAAATACATTGAGACAACTGGCTAATTAACAACAGATCCCTCTCAGTACAACTCACCAAACAACAGGGGTCACTATCTTAAAGCGCTTTGAGCAATGTGCAAAGCTATTAAACATGAAAGGACCACTTTAATGCATCTAAAAGTACACTCATATGTTTGTTAGGCAAGACTATTAAAAACAGTATGCAATTGAAATAAATAAAGTTAATATTTCTTCTTACTTTTGAAATTGTCTATTTTCCTCCTAATCACGGCTGCTTCTCTCTACCTCCCTGTGTCTTATCAGGGTTCGTCGCCTGCTCTATTGGGGGCTGGACCATCATGGAGCTTGGAATCAGGTTGGGCTATGATGTCATTGTCCCTTCCTCCCACTGGCTACATACAGATTTTGATGGTAAAAGCTCTATTGTAAACACTTTTTGGTTGCACCATAAGCGCTGCCCAGTGATCTCATAGAAGTGGGGCCAATGACTGTGCATGCATTGTCATAGCTCTGCCCCCTTTGTTGAGAGTGCCTCGTCTGAGCCAGAACCTAGGCTTTTTTCTGTTCCAAGCCCCTGGAGGAGCTGGCCACGCCCTTGATAAGGCACGGGGAGGTGGAGAGAAGCAGCTTTGCTGGGTAAAAACTGACAATTTTAAAAGAAAAAACAATACCTTTTATTTATTTTAAACTGCATACTATTTTTGGCCAAACAACCATACTTTGCTTGTAAATGCTCTACGGTGGTCCTTTAGGTGAAATGACTAAAATATGTTAACATTAATGTGGATTTTAGAAAAAGCCATAATTAAAAGAGCTGTAAGCATTTATAATGGATCATTTACAATACAAAAAGTCACTGTTCAAAATAAATGTATAAATGAACCCTTTCATTTACAGATATACTCACATGGTTTGGTTTATTTAGAGAAAAATACATTGTCAAAACTGAAGACCGGAATATAAAAATACATAACCTTCAGTCTCAGATGTTCACTTACAATAAAGTCTAACAAGCAATGTTTGCAATTGCTCTGGAGCATTTGAAGTTGTATAAGAGTATTTTATACAGCCCAAGAAACAAGCCTACTTACCAAATGAAACTCTGCATTAGTAGGGCATATTTTGAGTTTGGTGCCATTTTCCTTTATTTCATTCAGAGCATCATTTAGCATGTGTGTCTGAGCCAAATTCTGCAACAAAACTCATTTAATTAGTACATTTAACAAAAATCAATGTAATATATGCAGTGCGTGAGATGGTGTCCAGGAAGACAAGCTTACATATGCTGGCACTGTGCGTGCTTCCAGCATGAGAAAGAAGGAGGAGGTGTAAGAACTATAGAAATGGCCATCACCAGATATTATACATAAATAAAGAAGAAACACTAAATAGCCTATTGCAAAAGTACTTTTATATGTAAACAATGAATCTGCTTAAGTAGGATAAATATCAATGGGGCATATCAAATGCTGAACATATGATATACAGTCAGGTCCATAAATATTGGGACATCGACACAATTCTAAACTTTTTGGCTCTATACATCACCACAATGGATTTGAAATGAAACGAACAAGATGTGCTTTAACTGCAGACTTTCAGCTTTAATTTGAGGGTATTTACATCCAAATCAGGTGAACGGTGTAGGAATTACAACAGTTTGTATATGTGCCTCCCACTTTTTAAGGGACCAAAAGTAATGGGACAGATTAACAGTCATAAAACAAACTTTCACTTTTTGGTACTTGGTTGCAAATCCTTTGCAGTCAATTGCAGCCTGAAGTCTGGAACGCATAGACATCACCAGACGCTGGGTTTCATCCCTGGTGATGCTCTGCCAGGCCTCTACTGCAAATGTCTTCAGTTCCTGCTTGTTCTTGGGGCATTTTCCCTTCAGTTTTGTCTTCAGCAAGTGAAATGCATGCTCAATCGGATTCAGATCAGGTTATTGACTTGGCCATTGCATAACATTCCACTTCTTTCCCTTAAAAAACTCTTTGGTTGCTTTTGCAGAATGCTTCGGGTCATTGTCCATCTGCACTGTGAAGCGCCGTCCAATGAGTTCTGAAGCATTTGGCTGAATATGAGCAGATAATATTGCCCGAAACACTTCAGAATTCATCCTGCTGCTTTTGTCAGCAGTCACATCATCAATAAATACAAGAGAACCAGTTTCATTGGCAGCCATACATGCCCACGCCATGACACTACCACCGCCATGCTTCACTGATGAGGTGGTGTGCTTTGGATCATGAGCAGTTCCTTTCCGTCTCCATACTCTTCTCTTCCCATCACTCTGGTACAAGTTGATCTTAGTCTCACCTGTCCATAGGATGTTGTTCCAGAACTGTGAAGGCTTTTTTAGGTGTTGTTTGGAAAACTCTAATCTGGCCTTCCTGTTTTTGAGGCTCACCAATGGTTTACATCTTGTGGTGAACCCTCTGTATTTACTCTGGTGAAGTCTTCTCTTGATTGTTGACTTTGACACATATACACCTACCTCCTGGAGAGTGTTCTTGATGTGGCCAACTGTTGTGAAGGGTGTTTTCTTCACCAGGGAAAGAATTCTTCGGTCATCCATCACAGTTGTTTTCCGTGGTCTTCCGGGTCTTTTGGTGTTGCTGAGCTCACCGGTGCGTTCTTTCTTTTTAAGTATGTTCCAAACAGTTGATTTGGCCACACCTAATGTTTTTGCTATCTCTCTGATGGGTTTGTTTATTTTTTTCAGCCTAATGATGGCTTGCTTTACTCATAGTGACAGCTCTTTGGATCTCATATTGAGAGTTAACAGCAACAAATGCAAATAGCACACTTGAAATGAACACTGGAGCTTGTATCGGCTCTTTGTAAATGGGATAATGAGGGAATAACACACACCTGGCCATGGAACAGCTGAGCAGCCAATTGTCGCATTACTTTTGGTCCCTTAAAAAGTGGGAGGCACATATACAAACTGTTGTAATTCCTACACTGTTCACCTGATTTGGATGTAAATACCCTCAAATTAAAGCTGAAAGTCTGCAGTTAAAGCACATCTTGTTAGTTTCATTTCAAATCCATTGTGGTGGTGTATAGAGCCAAAAAGTTTAGAATTGTGTCGATGTCCCAATATTTATGGACCTGACTGTAGCTATAGCTAGTAAGAAAATGTGTAATTTTTGTCTGCCAGTTAGCCTTTCTGATTCTCTCAGGAAGTCCTTGCTTTCATCTTTCAGTTATAGTTTAATCATTACTATTTATTCCACTGGGATTTATACATGCTCACAATGATTGTTACAATTAATTTTGGGCTGAGAGTTATATGCATCAATTCATGTGATGATTAATTCAATTAAAATTAAGGTAGTTTTTAAGTTTTTATTGTTTGTGCTGTGTTGCATGCACATGAGAAGTTTTAGAATACTAATTAAGCATTTTGAGATTTTAATTAATGAGTGGTGGACACGAATTAAAATCACAGTCTTCTAGGCTGTCTCTGTGGTTGCCAAAACAATAATCCCCAATCTTGTCATTCAGATAGATACCCCACCCTTATCAATAATGCTGTTGATTTTCACTAGAGCTGTACAATATGTAACCAGTTTTTAATGTTCTATAAGATGAAAACAACTTCTTGTTGAGGTAAGACTGTTTAATAATAGCACAGTGATAACAACATGGGCTTGGTGCTCAGAAAGACTGACAAGTAATAAATGCAAGAAAGAAAATACATTATAGTGTATTTGTGACTGTCTATAGCATTGAATTAGAACCTAGGTAGGACATTTATTGTAGCCATTTAATACATCCTTCTTACTAATGTGAATTAAGGTAAGAAGATACAACATGCTATGATAACATATGAAGCATAAATATATGTGTCTCTGAAGCTTACACTAATTGGGTAATATAACATGTCACTAACCCCTTCCAACAATGGTCTGCCAGCAGCAATCAACCATGCAACATAAACCCAGAATAAATCTGGCCGCAATCATCTATCAGAAAGCAGCTTGAGTAATTGTACAGGAATCAAGTTCTGATATTACTTATGCCACACAGTTATGTCAAGTATGCTTTAAATTTGTAGGCCGGAAGTTTACCAGCTTTATAGTTATCAGAAATATTGGGGCACCCCGCGGGCAACAAGAAAACACAGATCTGCTACCTCTTTTTACATACACAGTATATGATATGGCCACCCTAAAACCAAGTATATATTTTTTAACTTCTTCTTAAAGAGCATGACAAGTGGACTGTATATTTTACTAGCTATTTCCTGTGGTATTCCCCATTGTTTATGTTGCATTATTTTGCTAAATTAATTAGCTGCTTTGATGTGCTTTTTTTTTTTTTTTAGAAAACACATAACTAACAAAAACAACCAAGTACGAGTGTTTTGCAGACCCAACCCTATCAAGCGCAATAAACTGCAAATTAGCATACTGAGCCACACATCAGCATAATAATGCAGCACAAACAAAGCCAACTAAATAATTCACTGTATAGAAAAACAGCTAGTATAATATGTCTAATTTTCCCAGAAGCTGTAGCTCATGTTCAATTACAGTGTAAACAAGCAACGTGCCGTATTTCCTTATTTTATTATTAATAACTGCTGCTTTAACTTATTATTTTTTACACAAAAATATAACTTGATTTAGCTTACCTGCATGACAGCATTAAAGAAGCAAGTATTGCCCAAATTGTTAATTCCTTTCACAGGTACGGCAGTGCTGTTGCTAAAGCGTTTTCCTGCAGATATCTCAGAGACATCGCTGTGCTCTTCTCTCAGTCGGATAACTTTCGAAGATGAACCTGGAACATAAATAATATATATTCAAATATATACTGAAAACATGGAATATAATCGACACACATAGATAGATTGTAATATACTGTAGATACAAACAGCTGAGAATGGGAATATATATACAATCACACAACTGAAAATTACACTAAACAATCTTCGAACCAATAATTGGTTTATGAAAGCTTAAGCATAGACAGGATGGCTGTAAGGGTCCTATAGTCTCATAACTACTAAAGTGTAAACATCAGTATAAACACCTTTCAATTTATTGGGATTAAAGAAGTTGATCTTTTTGTGAGATTACTGAACATGACATTTTCTGGGTTTCCCACCAGATTCCCCCCAGTTTTTCAGATTGTAGCACAGTATGCAGCTGACATCCTTGTAGCTACCTCCTTACTGCACTTGGAAGTGCCATGGAAAATATGCTGCATTTCCAGCTACAGCCTGAAAAAGATAGGAGGAGACCTAGTCCAAAGGATAAACAGCAGCTTTCAGTACAAAGTTTCTTACAAAAGATCAGCTTTGTTAATGGCAAGAATATGAAAGCTTGTTTATATTGATCTTTACTACTCAAAAGTCATCAATTACAAGTGGTCTTTTATTGTCCAATCCATCTGGGATATTCTAATTTGATTTTGTATAACAAAACTATTATTTTGTATAATAGTTATAACAAATGTGCTCCACATTCAACATGACCAGTGGTTTTACACAATATCTGTGCCTGGTCACAAATAATTTGAAATTATAATGAAGTATTTTTTTGGAATTTCTCCTAATAGCTACATACAACATATTTTATACAAGGGTATTTATGCAAACTTCATTTCAAATGTTGAAATGGGTGCTGTGGGAAAAGACTATGTTCTCCCACTCAAGGGAGCAGAACATAAGACTACCCTATTAGTCGTTTTTCTGCGAGTTAATCTTCATTTTATGGAAGAAAAACATATCCACAAACCACCATTCTACTCCAAAACCCAGTCATGATACGAAATCACAGAGGACTCTTCTTCACTTTTTTTTGGGACACGCGCAGATCACCAGCAAAATAGCATTTACAATGTCTGCTACTGACAACAAAAATATACAAATCATAAACCTTTTTAGTAGTTCCACATAATAAATCAGGCACAAATATTGTGGCCTACATTAACTCAAGAGAGCTTTCCCACCAATAAGAGAGATCTCACCAACTCATATTATCCTATGTGACCTATCTTTCAGTCCAGACATATCTTTCGGGTGAGAAACCTCTAACTCAAAAAAGAGTCTCTTACATAGCCCTTTTCTCCTCTCCAAATAAGACTTTAATTTGATTCAAATGCTGGAAAATCTTGGGTTTGAGCATAGCACTAAAATAAAATATGAACAAAAGATCTAGTAGCTATATACTGGTAGTAAATAAGCGTCATTAACATAAATTAGTCAGAGTTCCACAGTATTACACAATTAATTGTTTTTCACATTGGTTAAAAATGTCTGAAAATTAAATAAAAAGTAGTACATCAGTATTGATGCTACTATCAATGGGGGAAACAGGATATATGAGCACTTCTTGGTATAAATAGCTTCTTTATCGCTATTGGATTCATATTTTCACTTGCACCAAAAACATTTCCATTTGCTTTTTTCACTCTTTATTAATGCATTGTTGTTAAAACATTAAAAAAAACTGCCAAAGGCTGAAAAATAACTTAGAAGCCTAGTTATGAGTGTGACAATTGGACAGTTGTGAATTAATATTATTTGTTGGCGAGTGCATATAGTGATGCAAAATGCCCACACCCGAGCTAATGAGTTAAGAGGGAAAACGTACATACATTGCTTTTTGTCTGGCTTATACAACACATGCAACAGCTGGATGGAAAATGTCATCTGCTCTCCCAGATGACAGTGGATGTTTTTTCCCTTGCCAGTGGCAAAGGATCTGCCGAGCCAGACCCAGATGCAAAAAAAAAAAAAAAAAGACAGTGATTTGATTAAAATGTCCAAATAGATGGGGTGCCATAAGCAAAACATTCTACCAGTACAACAGCCTTGTATCTCTGTTTACTCAAAAAAAAAAAAAAAAAGAATTAAATAGGGACAACTGAAGTTAGGAAGTCATTAACTTGTAGCCTAGAGGTAACGTGAAACCTTTACATTTCCAGTTTAGTCAAAGATTTCAGTGGCAGCTTCCACATTGTCTCAATCACTGGATTAAAGATAAGTGTTCGTGACATTTGCAGAGTTTAAAATATTGATTAACACAGCATGTCAATGCAAACGAGTTATGGACTTAATAAATGCCAAGAATGGTGATTCTGCAATCTACATCTTTGACATATGAACTCGTATATTTGTACTAATGAGTTAAAGAATGAAGTCTCATTAAAGTGTTCCAGGGACATAAAGAGCCCAATTTAGGTTAATACAATGTTTATGCCAAAGGTTCTGTGTGCTACAGCCTGGCAGAGCCTCCTCCACAGGGAGTTCAGTCTCTACATGAACCAGAATGAAGCATAATTACACTTCCAAAAACTACATTTAATTAAACAGGAGTAAACTGAGACTGACAAGTCGCACGGAATAGTTTCCAGTACACTGATCAGATGCTGCTGCCCAGGCACCAATATTTTCCAGGTTATAGCTGCATCTGCAGGATATGTCTGAAAGGTGCACATGCCATCCGAAATGTTTGATGCAAAGATTTATTTCATGCCCTATATAATCCCTGCTGGTGTGGAAACTGGAGATTTTGGATTTATGGACAACAGCGAGAACCATTTGGTTTAAACTTTATGAATATTTTACATATCAACATACATAACATTGTAATAGCAATACACAGCCTTTGCAAAGTGCAATATGTTATCACCAACCCTGTCAAAAATAAATAAATAAATAAATAAATTTTAAAAAAAATGTGGTTTTCATAGCTTGCTTGTAAAATGCGACATCCTTAAAAGACCATTTATCTCACTGTAAGTGCTCTTCAGAGCACAAGATTGCATGTTAAAATGGTCTATTTTATTAATTACACTAATAACAGATAAAAATCTGACATTTTAAGTCTGTTTACATAAAAGTCTGTCCTGCTATTGGCCGCTTCATAACAGCAGAGCCGCACAGTGAGGACACTGATTGCTTTGAGTTTTTCCCTGAACTCAGGAATGCAGTCAAAAGTTAACCCACAACGGACCGGTTTAGGTGTTTCAAGCATGCCATTATCTGCACAGATTGATTTGTTGAGTGTTAACTGTTTTTTTTTTCTTTTGATCACTACGCAGAGCTGTAGTTGCGGGTCTGGGATTATGTCAGTATAAACAGAGATTTAATTAATTAATTTCTCAGTGAAAAAGGCACGGATTTAAAATATTCAAAAAGTATTTCAACATGCTTTTAGGAGGTCTTTACAGTGGGGTGCTCCAAATTGTATTGAATTAAGTGGCCCTTTAATCTGACATTTTGGTTTATCAAGGTAGGCAATCTTTCAAAACTGTAATTTAAGTAATCAAGCAATGTTTACTTAAATTCTACAGGATTTTGTCCTATAAATATCTAAATTATTATTATATATAAAGCAAACATGCATAATAATCTTAGAGAGACAACAAAATATTTTTTTTCTATATTGCATCAGAAAGAGGGTATTTATAATGTGCAACATTGTTTTCATTTTTCAAATAAAAGGTCTCAGATTACAAACACTTTTTTGGAAGTTTAACTGCTTTTGGGCCTTGCCCTCTGCCAGCCAATGAGATCTACAGATAGTATGCTCTCTGCATTTCCTGTTAGTTTCAAAGAGGTTTAAACAGGTTTTACTTAATATTTTTCATGCAAAAAATAGACCTTTGCTGTTGGCTTACCACATGCAGTGGCGGCCATCGGCCACTAGGTGGTGCAGCCGGCATTTCAATGAATTTCCTAGGATTTGGGTTAGGGGTTAGTGTTAGGGTAGTGGCAGAGGATAAGCTTTAAACTGACAAGCAATTCACTGAAATGTCGCCCGCGCCACCTAGACAGGAACAGGAAAGATAAAAAAAAAAATTGAAAAAAAACACAACATCTTGTATTATGTTTTTTTTTTTGAATGCATGAAAAAACAGTTGTGTTCCACGTCCCTTTAATTAAAAGCTTTAGAATCTTAAGCTTACCAATCAGCGTGAAGCTTGCTCTTCCTTGTCCATGCTGGGGTGTACAATGTATGATATATATATTTGATTCTTTCCCCCTCAGGTCAGTTTATTCCTATAACCTCCTTCTCATCAATATACCTTCACTACACCACTATCTCAAATCACATATTCATTTCCCCCCTGAAATGCCTTTGGGTACTGCTTGGGACACTAGTGCCGTAGAGTTTTGACCCATAACTGGTAGATAAATTAAGAAATTTGACAAAAAAGATCTGGCTATATTTTAGGGGAAAAAACAAGGAAGCAGAGAGAGGTATATTCAAAGAAACAAAAAAAGAAAAAAAAGGTCACATAAACATAACTTAGATAGATACTCCAATTAAATAAAGTCAACAAAAAGGTTATAGAAAGCAATTGGAAGATACGTTTGTCACATGGTTTGACTCTAGCCTCCGGCTACTGTGCACTGATCTAATCTTTATTAACCCTGTTATTAGTATCATGTCAATAACTTCACTTCAGCATATGTCCTATATGTACAATATTATTGACACAACAACTATAACACACATATTATACATACAGTATAAAGAGCACCATTTTTTCTCAGGTTAGTCTTTTATATGCATTATATGTAAAGATACACGTCATTTGAAGTCATAGCATCTATAAAGGTCACTAAAGTTTTAGCCCTCAAGAGTCGTTATACTACAATTTCTGCAATAAACCTATTCCTCGTTAACACAAATTGTGATTAATAAATGTACTAGAAAGTTGCATTTGAAAATAAATATCCATCAATTTACAATAATGTAGAACATCTACACGAGTGTTTTATCCATATGACAAAAATCCATACATATCCAGAGTAGGAACGTGTGTAAATAATTCTGTATATCAGTGTGTAGCACAGTTGTTGCCTTTATCCATAGGCATTCATAAACATCTGGGAGAGCTTCTTAAAAGTAAACAAGGTTCAGAAGCCATCTGGACAAAACTGCAGGCAAAAATGAAATCCGAAGCATATGGAAAAGCAGATTTTTCTCTACCCTGCAGCAGTACAGGATGACAAATGTCAAACTTAGATCTCAGCACGCTTCACTGTGCTATGCTTTGCAGCACCACCTGGCTCTCCTTGCATGGCCACCAAATATGGACAGCACTGCCACAGCGGACCATGTCTGCAGGGGAAACTCAATAAACGCATTTCACTTCATGGTTAAATGGCAGTTCACACAAGTAGCAACATCTCATTTGTCTAGCTTGGTGCACAAATACATTAAAAAGAATTAATTTAGAAAACAGCACATTTCTAGGCCAAATGCACAGGGCTGAAGGGAAGACAACAAAATACAGTAAATTGCTATTTTATATTTTAATTATTTATCAAAGACTTTGTAAAATACCCTTTCTTATACACTTTTCAATGAATTGATTACATCCATAAGGAAGTCAAGAGAAGTCACTGTGCAAATCACAACTGTGCCACCCAAGACGGAAAAGAAAAGAGTGAAAAAAACGGAGAGAAAGTACAGGAGAGACTAGCAGGGTAATGAAGTAGAATGATAAATAAAAAAAGAATGGGGAAAGTAGCGAAAAGTAGGAAAGAAAAGTATAAGGGGGACAGATGGTAAGTGACAGAAGATAAGGATGAGTGTGAAAAGAGCAACATGAGGAAAAAGAACAGAGTCTGGCGAGTGGTAAAGTACTTGAAGGGCTGTAAAAAGAGCAAAGGGTTAAAAAAGTAAGGACAACTAATGAGAGACAAAATGCATAAGAAAAAAAAAAAAAACAGTGCATGGGAATAGGGATCCTATGGGGAAAAGACAGCCTCCAAAAGAGGCAACAAGTCAACGATTTCCGGATGACTCAGAATAACTTGCCGCACAATGGCCATGAATGTAGTAAGTAATCTACCCTACTTTCCCCAGAAATTCCTAAAATAATGCACCTCGCGATTTAACAGGTTACCTTATTATTCATACCTTGCCTAAATATGCTACAAAGAATTATTATAAACCTGTAACGAGCCAACATATTCTGTAGCAGATACATGTACAAAAGCAGCATGGCAAGGCACTGCCCAGAATATAGCCCATTTATTAGGTTCCAATCATAAATCTCATATACAACACATCTTATCAGCACCAAAATGGAGTCTTAGGATAGAAGACTTAATAAATATATTTCAGCATTTCGGAACAGTGTAAAGTAAAAAAAGAAGTAAACACATCAATAGCACGCTATATCTGCCAAATCTTCCCCACATTCAGGGTGGCGAGACACACACTAATAATTTAAAATTTGTTGAGCATAACATTATAGCTGCATTACCTTTATTATATTATGGTGAAACATTTAACTGAACTGATGTTCCTTGTAAGCAATCTGGTACATAATTTAAGCAATGTAGGCGTTACACACATGTATGCATGAACCATGTATTTTTTAAATTATTTATGAGTAATGTAAAAGAAGAAATCTGTTATAAAATGTAGGAAGTGCAATGTTATTGATCACTTAGATCCACAGCCTCAGGCTCCTGCAGACTGGGCAAGCCTGGTGCGTAGTCTACGAGCTGAACTGGGAGCCTGGAGCCAACTCACAAATGAGCTTGTAATGGATGTGATATAACTGTGGGCAATTACTACCCTAGTAGCACACAGGTTAAAATGAATGTCTTTGGATGTTTAACCACCAGCGTATCCCCTGCTTGATTAGGAAACACACTGAGGCACTAATTGGCAATTGGCATTATGGTTGTGAAATAAATATATAAATGCTTACATTCAAAGCAGCCAAAAATGCTGGTATTGATAATTTAAAAGAGATGTAGGAGTTTGGAAACATAATATAAATTATAAAAAATTGTGTAACAAGAAAAGTTCCTGTGCTAAATATTTTAATCCCAGTATAAAGAGTGTGAATGTCAAGTGAAAAACAGGATGTTAACATCTTAAACAATCATGAATACTGGTGTATCTATAACCTGATACTTAAACACTCCAAGGTGCTTTGAAGTTGACTCTGAAAATATTGTTTTTACTCTATATATTAATTGCAGTATATCATAACATTTCTAATAGGAAGCTTAATTTGTTCAACATGGTATGTTGATCGAGCTGGGGAAAGGTTTCTTAAATCAAAATACAGACTCACTGAAGTAGACACGGTTTGGGAGAGCTGCAAGAGAGAAAACCAGAAAGGTATTTACTAAAGCTGGCACAATACAAAGATTAACCCACAAAGGTGTTTATTGGGAGCTGGTAAGCAAAATGCAGGTAATGAGAAAAGCTTGGAAAAGACACAAAGAGAGTCTGCCGAAAAGAAAGCCACTGACTTATTATAAAGTATTAGCCTGATTATTTTATTTCTGCTTCATCCAGATTTAGCTGGTTAGTGAGGAAGCTGTTAGTGCTTCAAAGGAAGCAAGACCAATTATTTTCTGGTTTTGTATTGATTTATATATTTTTGTAACATAGGTTACCATAATATAAATAAGGTTGGAAAAAGCTTTTAAAGCCTCCTGTGTTATTGTGTATAGCTTAAAGAGTGTCACAAGTATGACCATAAAGAGAAATAAAAGAGACAGTTGCAGTTTACCACAGATGGCTACTAACTGGTCCCTTTGTCTGCTACAAAAAAACATCAAATTAGATTGTAAGCTCTGACGAGAGCAGGGCCTTCAACTCCTATATGCTATGTGTTCTTATGTCATGTTTGTTTTTTGTTTATTAACTTACTCCTGGACTCAGTATTAAGGCACGTCAGCATGTTCACACTTCACAAACAATAACAAATCTCAGATTGGCTACATAAACAAAAAATATTAACTTGACAGGCAACAAAAGAGACATGGTAACCAAACAAAATAGTACAACTAAAGAATTTGATTAGCAAACATTTTAAGTGTATTTATTTATACTTGAAATTACATTGGTACTGGTATAACATGTAACCAATAACTATTATCTGATGCTATGCTCTTAAATTTTCTTACTGAAATATAACATTGCTTCTGCTCATCAGCCTCACATTCCTAGAGAAAATCTCTAAAGGGTATTTGTTGGTTATCATTATTTATTGAGAGCACATTATCTTAATATTTATGAATATTTCTTACTGCACACATTATTAACTCAAAAGAACTTCAGTGACGTATTTAACCATTATCAGTTACTTTTACATATTAACATCACAATACTCTAATAATGAGTTCAATTTTTATTGGTGAAGTTTTTTTTAATGTGAAGCAGATTTAACCACCATCACAACCAGAATATACTAAAATATTAAACTTTTTTAATTTATATAGAAATGTTTTTTGCCATTGTTTAAATGACATTTGAAACAATCATATCAAAACTGATAACAAAGGCAAAACAGGTTTCAACACAGAAAATGTTGTAGGTAAAATCTAAAGCTCAGCTAAAAGCTAGAATTAACGGACACATTACATATTTTTTTAATACATGCATTATACATATACAGTATACTTATAAAACAGAGAGAGAATGATTAAAGTCAAATCTCACCATTTGCAACCTAAATACATGTGATGAAAATAGATGTTCCCAGACTCTTCTCATACACTTAAAGATATTCATGATCTGCAGGTGGACGAGCTAGTGTTAGAGTCCAATATAAAATACTGACTGAACATCAAATACATCACACCTACATCAGGAGAAAACTATACAGCTGGCACAAGTAGAAAAGTCTAGAAAAAATGGGTACGTTGTCAAATAAGAGTGCTCACAATGGTTTTACAGAAGAGTAAGACGCACATTTTAATCACCCCCACCAATTCTATGCTACTGCTTTGTAATTCAAGAGATGTTTGCTTGTAGATGGGAGTAAGCCAATAAAACAAATCTCATCTTCAAAATGTATTCTGTTTATCAAATTTCTCTGTGCACAAGTCTTTTCGCAGCAATATATTTACTTCTTTTTATTAACAGACTTTTGTTCCAGGTCCTGTATATTCAAACCCTATAACAAGGTCAGAGCTCTTGCTATTGAACACATCTCTGTGGTTCTTCAGCTGAAGGTCTCTCTGATAAGAGAACAGTTAATAGATTTCTTTTCTTAGGTAACCTCTTCTTGTGTGGCATTATGCAACACCACTAACTCTTTAGACATTCCAATTAAAAATGATAAATAAATAAAATGAACTCCATTTTCTAAACATAACCATACACAATAAACCTACCTGAAAACATAACTATGGAGGGGAGAACAAAACTATTCAACCTTAGAAATCTAATTTACCTCAAAGAACATTCAGTTATTTTTTAGATTGAAATTGGCAGATGCAAAAGCAAATACGTATCTTTTGTATATTATTTTCTTTTGCTTGCAAGTGCAATAGAAAGAGTCCATAAAAATGCAAGTTATTTACTGTTAAGAACCCTATTCAATGCTTATAGAAAAACATGGCAGTGTCAGCATAGCTTTAATGCACAACCAGCAGGGACCAGCAACTACATATATCTCTTATATCTTGCCTTGTCCACATTTTTTCTTTTGACCAAATCTAGTACTTAATTGCTAAAAGAAGCATGGAAGTACTAGATCCTTTCTACAGCAGCAAATGTTTTGTTATTAACTGGAAATTGACTCTGTTCAATGGTTTACTCCTAGACTCTTAATTATGGTAACTTGAAACTGCAGGAGCTTTATGTTCTCATCGATTGAATTCCTTGCTTACCGAGTTTTAAGTAGCTCACTCGCAACTTGTAAACCCATGCCTTGTCAGTAAAATACAAGGGGCAGCATTATGTGACATTTCGGTAAATTATATCAATACACACAATTTACTGAATTTATTGCCATATGAACCATAAAAATGTGAACATCACATTAACTGATATGAAAAAGCGCTGACTTTGTTATGAACATGCAGATCTTAGGCCACAATACACATACATCCTATTTCCTAACATTAAAAACACACTTTATATGTAAATGTATATATATGTGATGGGAAAAATGTGTATTATGTTTATGTATCCTTATATTATTTGGGGGGAGGAATTAGTATGGAGGGAAGAGTGAGGAGTGGAGAGTAGGAGCATGAGGGTGTCACCAGGAGAGGAGAGAGAGGGACAGGAGGCAGTGGGAGCATTGAGGAGGGAGGGAGAGGAGGAGGGTGTACCACCAGGTCCACCACCACAATCCAAACCGCTCTTCAGTATCTCTCCACAGGCATGCCTTGCCTGGCCTTGTACACCATTGGAGTTACACTGGAGGAGATGTTGCTCTATGTGCAGAGGCAGGAGGACAGTATGAGGAGCCTCATTGCCCAGCTGCTCCAGGAAGTGCATAGGCCAGAGCACGCTGCTTCTACAGCTGAACATGAACATTACCCAGTGTACTTTGGAGCTCCACCCTGGAGCTCTCCTAAGCGCATCCGCAGCCGGGTCCGTCCTTGTCTGCCTCCTACCCCCAGTGCTCCGATGCCACCCCCGTCTTTAGTGACTCCCCAGTTATACCTTCTATGCGTAGGAGGTGACAGGGGGGCTGGGGGCCCAGTTCTAAAGCAGAGGAGGAGATAGGAGCTGCATCAATTATTTGCCTTCTCAAAAACCACTCCTCAGTGACAATCTATTGGTGAAAAAGTTAATATAATCATGCCCGTCTACAGAGTATATGACCATGGCCTATGTGATGATAATATTTTGTAACTATGTTGCTACCCACCATCACATAATCCATAATCTTCTGTGTGGACAAGTATGGTTATGTTTAATATTTCACCAATTGATGGTCACTGATAAATGCTGTTGAGAAGAGATTGTGTGGTTCCCCCTTTTTTATTTCCCATACTCAAATAACCATTGTTTTTATTTTTTTTATTTCAGGCAACTTTTACATCCATTAAGACTTTGTGTTCATCTGCAAGCAATGCTACCACATAATGTAAGTAAACTATATAAACAGTGGCTATCAGCCATTCCATCAATGGCATCCCCAGGTAGAATGTTCTCACAATCAATAAATAAATAAATATATATATCACATCTTAATACCCATGATTGTTGTTAGGTTTTATTTGTACAAATGGTTGTGGACTTGCATAGTCCAATCATGCTATGTTAATCAAACCCACTAGTAATATATGAGTTAGCTAAGCATGTCATCTTCTTAACAATATGAGAGCAGCTACTTTTGTCTGAGCTAATTAACAGACATTATGGCTGCTGATCTTTATTTTCCATCAATATTACTGGGTACGTGATTAGAGATTATGATATAATCATTTAAATTATGAAAACACCTGTATACCTATTAAATGTGATAACCAAGTGGCTAAACAATATCATCTACAGATGACGATAGTACTTGTGGCCCACTGAATGTGGTCACAGCTAAGCATTCCTTGTGAGATCCCACTTCATCACTATTGGACATGGCAACTGATTTCTCATGACAGATACAGCACTGCTTGTAGATAATGATCAGGTAAGTTGGTTTATTGTAACAGTATAAAGCACTGTACTGTACTTACAGGTATTGATAGATTTTTCTCCTCTCTTTTTTTTTTTTAGCTTATGACCATAATTTTTTAACGTTTTTCTGATCATACTGTATGTGTGTATGTGCTTATGGGAATGTTGGGTATTGATTTCAAATGCACTTTGCTTTTTCATAATTGCATACTGTAACTGCTTTTTATGGTCTCAGCAAGGCTTTTAAAGCATTTACGGATGTTCTTCAGTGCATGTAATTTTAGGTTCAAAATCTCCTCATTTTACGAGTTGTATATAATTTGCGAGTAATCAGTAAAATAAGAATTGAATAGCCTTGGACTAAAAATCAATGGAAAAAATCATAATTTAGAGTAAATGGTCATTCTTAAGTCATCTCCGCTACATTTCCACAAAGGGGAAAAAAACTGTTAATTGAATAGCTATGTTGTATATTTAAAAGTCTACGAGCAACTAAAAATACCATAAACGAAGTCAAATCTTGGTTAGTGGTCAGTTTTACAAATGTAAATATTTTTTGAGATCATTGGTGTACAGAGCTATTGCATACATTAATATGGTAATGATGACTGGTGACAAATATCAACATCTGACATATAACCCTAACAAATTACTTTTTCAGGGACAATAGTCAAAGTAGGGCAGGCACTCTCTCATCAGCTGATGCCTCTTACTTTTAACATTCAAAATAGTACATTTATATATATGATCACATTGATACTTTACATATATTACAATACATTTTTAAATTTTACAGTTGTTCATTATACACCATTGCCAAATAAGTAAATGTGTGTCAAATGAGTTCAGTTTCTTTATTCAATGTAAGTGTTCCATGTCAGAAATGAATTCCAATCTACCTGTAAACATGTCTGTAAGTGAAATTGAAGACTTCCTCTAAACTGGTGCTATTTGTCTTTTTTATGAATAGATGAGACCTAGTAATTATTTTACATATCAAGCAATTTTCATCTTGGTATAACCAAAAAGAGCTGGTAATGAATCTTTTTTTTTTATTAAATTAGTCTTAATAATTTTGAATACCATGTCCCAAATATTTTGTGTCAGTGCATATGACGACTATATATGTAACAGCAATCCAATCTCACCACATCCTTTCAGGTGGTGTTGTGCCGCTCCAATATTAAATAGTTGTTCAGTGGTATAACACTAAATATTAATATGTAATAATTTTCTTTTATGGTTGTATATATTTAGCATTATGTGCTACTTTACATATTGTTAATAATTTATTTTCAATTATTTGTGTTCCTAAGTATTTTCTCCACTTTTAATATATTTATTTGGATAAATATAATTTATTTTACATGGAATGTAACCTAACACTTTATATATACCCTCACCATTAGTCACAATTATAGACAGATTATAAAGGAACATATATGCGGTTCTCTATTCAAATCTAGATGACAATTCATTACGCCACTTGTAGTATCACCCTGTTAAAAATGTTATGGATCTTACAGCTTGGCAGTGTCGCAGCTGGTCCCCAGGTCAAAACGTGGTAGAGAACCACTGGTTTAGAAAGTTTTCTGTTGATTGCACAGTTCAGCTTCTGTCTGTTAGCACACCATCTAATAGTGACCTTAATCAGGGAAAAGTAATTGTCAATAAGAGAGGTTCATGTGCTAGCATTATCCCGTGAATTACAGGGATGGCAAATCACACGAACGTGCCTGTTGCTTTGAAAATAATCCATTGTCAAAAGCTTTACGTCACTAGAATTAGATTAAATTTACTTATAAAAAAATCAACATTTCACGTCTATGTTTCCACCTAAAACCAAAACGGGATGAATCTAGTCTTCTTTGGTCTATATCATCACTGGATATGTATAAAATGAATTGGAATAAGATGTCTAGCTCCACATATACAGGCAACATATCTAATCTTCACAATCTGTCCACACACACACGAAAGATGGTAAACTGGTTCAGTATAGTAAATTTAAATGAAATAAAAATATAAATGAGGTTATTTCAATAAGTATTCATAAATACCAGTATATTCATAGAAGTAGATTTTAGTATTATTAGAGCACACGTTGGTGTACTCAATGTGTATAAGAGCGTTACGGTGCCAGATAAAAAAATTAATAGGATGACAGACAGAGCTGTGAATACCGAATCCGATACGTCTCAGCATGATGTGCAAGTTATGCACTTGCCTAACAAGTGAACATGTAAAGTCAGAAAGCCTGGCAAGCGGATTATAATTACACCTGCCGCTCCATAAAAGCCATGCAGTCTCTTAACCTCGTCCACAACAACTTCCTGGGTGGTTCTCCCTAGAAAGCAGTCTTGCTCTATTCTTTGACTTTGTCAAACATGCCCCTTTTCTGGGAGCCAGAGAGTGTAAAGATTGGTGGGCCCGGCAGCCTCAGGATCAGCTGAGAGATGCTCACAGCTGCAAGCATTCTTTAGGGAACCCAGCATTCGGCTTTATCCCTGCCGCTTAATGTAATTACTCAGGGCATTCACGCAGCAGTAATGTCATTTGCACATTTTTACAGCTGAAGTGAAGGCAAATTTTTCTGTGAGACTGAGTGAAATACTCCCACAGTATGTTACAATATTAAAAATGTTTTATTGGTGACCCAAATAAGGGAGACCGGTACCACTGAGCTGTACAGAGTATGTATATGGTTGTCATTTAAACAAATAATTAAAATAGTTTTCATCACCAAGGAATTGCCTGTGCAATAGACTGTACTAATAGAAATCTGTGTTTTGAAAGCACTGCTCTAAAGCTAGTGTGTGGTTGGTATTGTGCAATAAACATTTTGTAATGCTTAAAGGGGGATATCCCATCAAAATGCACAGAACCATTCTGAGCCCAAATGATTAGGAACTACGGCCTGAGCCCAATTATGATTTAAACTCTGTATCAGCACGGATGCTCACGGACCCGGTCAAATAAACATGTTTCTCATTACAATGGATTTTTGCCCATAGCAGTGGAAGATGCTGTTTCAAGTATCAAGTCAAGACATTCACAATAAAGTAAAGTAGTTCTGGTGTGACAATCTCCTTTTAACCTATTGAGTCTTAGGCGGTTCATGGACATTTTCACAGAAAGATTTTCAAAAATTTGCAATGCACACACAATTATTGCAAAAAATAATAATTTACAGTTCTATGTATGTTGTATTTCCAGCATACATTCGGTTTGCTGAAGAAAACCCTTTTATTCATATTTTATGTCAGAGCGTTAAAAGGGACCTGGCAGGCAAAAACAGCATTATAGTGAGGTTTAGCATTAAAAGGGGTCTGGTGGGAAAAACAGCTCTATAGTGAATCAGCGCTAAACGGGGTAGCTTTGAACGGGGTATACCTGTATAACTATCTTAAAGCAGTTTTCCATTCCAGATGGAAGCTTACATTCCAATATAGGCTCTAGCAATATATTTTTATGTAAAAAAAACAAATCTCTAACATTTCTAAATAAGTAAAAACACACTGCATAACTCAAAACAATGTTAAAAAATATAGACTTTTCCAGAATATATCATATATGCAGAAAATATGCATCACCACTCTTTGAAAAAAGAAATGCATTTATTCACACAAATGACAAGGCAGCATTCTTTTGACAAAAATGTAGTTGGGGTCAAAATGTTGCCTATTTTCCACTTGTGTGAATAAAGCTATATGATAATCAGATAGGCTGAATAAACACTTTCCAAGTCTGATTTAATGAAGAACTGGTACAAACAAATAATTATTTTACTGTAAAGTAGGACCATTGACATGATACCTGCTAAGGCAATATCCCTCTACTCAAAAACACTACTGATTTTCTAATATATATATATATTTATATTTATATATTTCAAGTACGTAATTATATTTAATGATATGCTGGTCTGTCATCTTCATTGTTGTCTTGTAATGTGAAGGTGATTTTCTCTTTCAAAGCTGAGCAAATTTCAGGACTTAATATAAACAAATGTTATTGAGAAATGATTGCATTATTATTAATGACTAAATATACCACTGATTTAGTGAGATAACTGGCAATAATCATTAGTGACAATATCTGCTCTCAATGTAATTGTTTTGTCACCTTCCAGTAAGCTGAAAACCAAACATGATGATGATATTATTTACATCTATTTTTACTTGTTATATTTATAGGTGGATGCTAGGGAAGAGAGGCTGGAAAAAACAGAGAAAGGGCAGACACCGCTTTGCACCAGGGACTTAGGGTGTCACACAGCTCCTGTAATTGAAATTAGGTGAACAACAATTTGTACTGGCATAAAATTAATCTTCAAAGGGCAACTGCAGTCTTTTGTTTAACATACTCTTTTGAAGAAATTTTAGAAAGTAAAAAAAAAAAAAATAAATACACTCTTAATGGAATACATTTTCTTTAGTTATGCTGCTGCGGATCAGGTTTCTGCTGATCTACTCATTGATGTTGGAAGAAAAAGAAGAAGCCAAGAAAATAAAGAATAACAGTACAAAATGAAAGGTTGTGTTTTTTTTTTCTTCTTTCTAAAATCATGTTGCCCATTATCAAGTTTTATTTGAGATACAGTAAAAAAGTTCTAAATGTTGTATGTTGCATATAGTCAATACTGTTACTTCCTTAATATCTTTTTTTTTTTTTTTAGTGGTCTATGGCCCCCATTCAACTTCAAGCCCGTAATTAGATTCATACCGGCTGTATATCTACGGGTTAGACATTTGCAACAGTTACAGAGGTATTTAACTGAACAAGCCCGCAATTACAGAGCCAAAAACTAAAACCGTAAATCATGAACTCGTAGTTAGCATTTCAGGGCATGATTATGATCAATTAAGCAAACCCGTAAGTTTCAATTTAGACAGAGCCAATAGAGTTTAAACTTCAATGAATTCATGTTTAGAAGTCTGATATGCGATCAGACTCACAATCCAGCATGTATAAAAATCAATAAAAATGAAACTGCTCTAGTCCATGTGGGTGGCCCGATATGTATTAACTCATTTATTTCCAGGATTGATATAACACAGAAATAAAACGTGAAATATATCATTTTTATTGCAGATTTCGGAGCTTGAGGCTGATGTGCAATTCATTCTAATGCCTTTCATTACTTCCCAGTATTTTAAAGTACAGTAGTGTGTTTATATTTGCTTTTACAGTGTTACGAAAAGGTGTTTAACCCACCTGCGTGTCCTATCTAGTACCGTAACATTTTTGCTACATTTGCCATTTACAGGTTTGAAGGCAATTGCGGGCTTGTTCAATTGTTGCAACTGAATACAATGTGTGCGTCTTTACCATTGGTAACATTTACAGGCTTGAAACATCAAAAACAAGCAGATAGGACAGAGTTACATTTTTGACAACTGCAGTGCTTTTGAGCCTGTAACTCGCAATTGGAATGCAAGTAGCAAAATGTAGCTAACTGAATAACCAGTGACTTTTACAGGCTCCATTACGGGCTCTTGTAATTACAATTTGGCCAATTGAATAGAGGTCTATGTGTCTAACTCTACACATTATAAAAAAGTACAAAAATAGAACAGTTCCAATCTCTAAATTCTATCACTTGATTCTCATATCAGATAATAGATCTTAGACAGATTAAGACTTTATCTTCAGGCCTTAGGCCTCATGCTAATCGGGGCCGCAAAACAGCTGCAGCTCTGGAATTTCTTGCGATGGGCTTACAGCCCGCGTATCTCTACGTCTATGTTGGTATTCACATGGGCAGCGCCACAAGGAGGTCCCTCTTATGGCCGATCGCAAACCATGCAATCGGCCGTAAGCACTTCCGTGCATGAACAGGATTGCGGTCGCAAGGACGCAATCTCGGAGGAATGTAAATGCAGATATAAATTCAAGACACTGTAAATGATTGGGAATACAATGGATGACATGAGGATTAAAAGGCACAACAATACAATACTTGATTTCACAATTAATTTATGTCCAAAGTTCGACGGCCTTGAGTTGCGGGCTTGGAGGTTATCCTGTCTTGAATTTATATTTGCATTTCCAGTGCTCAGAGTTTGCGGCCTTGAACTACGAGTCACGGTCTTGCGGCCACGAATAACGAGTTTGGAGGCCATTCAAACCTGTAGGACCCAAAATGTCTTATTGTCAAAATGTAGCACTTCATAAGCAAATAAAAAAGCCATCCTGTACTTTCATTAAAAGAGAAAGCGATGATAGGTCTTAGAATTAATAGCACAACATTCTCAAGCTCACAAAAAAAAAATGTTTGCATGTTAAATTTCCATCATGAAGTCAGACGGGCTTCAACCTCCAAACCCGGAGGTTGGATACAAACGTCCTAGGGGCTTTGAGGTTAAAGCCCGTCAGACTTTATGACAAAGATTTAACATGAAAAAAACTTTTTTTATTTGCCATTTTAAGAGCTAATAATTGTTGTGCTAATAATCCTAACACCTAAAACCACTTTCACTTCTAATAAAAGTACAGGATGGGTTTATATATTTTGATTAAGTAAGGGCGTTGTCGGACCTCTTTGGTGCAAGTAAGCTGTGGCTCAGTTTAAGCGATTTACGGGCTTGACGGCAGAGCGAGCGTAGCATTTGAATAGAGATTTGGGATTTCCTGCGTACGCAACTCTCGCGGCTACATTAGATCAAATGCTTTGATGGAAGTAAGCTGTGTTTGAGCTAATCGCAAGGGATCGCTGCTCGACAGCCGTAAGCCGCCTGAGGCTGCAAATAGAATAGCTAAGTAGCTGGCAGCCTCCACTTGCTGCTACTTATTTTAAAAACATAGGATTAGAATGAGGCCCATAGATAGAAATTTCCAAATCTAATATTTATATTTAGTGACCTGGACTATTTCAATGAATTCAAAATGTAAACTTTATTAAATTCCATAAAAAAATAAACACAACCGTATTAAAAAAAACTATCACTATAATAGTTGTAAGCATACGAGTTGTTGCCAACGCAAACAAAAAAAAGACACGTTACGATCCATTAACGCAAAAAACGTCCGCAACACGCGCACATCAAAAATCCAACAAATACACACAACAAATACATAAAAAGCTTACTTACAGGAAGAGGGAGCATCCAGGACCTCGAAAACTAAAATTACACCTCAATTTGACTGAAATTAAAGCAGTTTACACACTAAAAAATTCTCTAAGCGAGAGAAAAAATGGCCGCCGAACAAAACGAAAACGAGGCTAAAGGTCCCTAAACACGCAAAACACTACCATAAACACGCAAAACACCAAACACCTACGGATATTCCGAAAATGCCACCAAACAGGTACGGATATTCCGAAAAATTCGCACGACATAGAAAACGAACGACGCTACATCAGCCACATTATATACACCAAACACCCTTAGCTCACTTACAACTTCATTGCCGCCATTTTTTTGACGGGCAACATTCTAGTCACATATACAGTCAGGTCCATAAATATTGGGACAAAAGTGGGAGGCACATATACAAACTGTTGTAATTCCTACACCGTTCACCTGATTTGGATGTAAATACCCTCAAATTAAAGCTGAAAGTCTGTAGTTAAAGCACATCTTGTTCGTTTCATTTCAACTCCATTGTGGTGGTGTATAGAGCCAAAAAGATTAGAATTATGTCGATGTCCCAATATTTATGGACCTGACTGTATAGTTGTCAGCATGCAGGTTGTTGAGAATGCTTGCGGGCTCGCATAGCGAGCCCACCGCAACTGCGACCCTGTTTTCTGTGCCGTAACCTATAAGCGTAAACCCACAACCTAAACCTGTAGAGAAAACAGGATACTACAACAAATATTGTTAACACATACAACATTGAAGAAAAAATAGTGCAAGCAAAAGACTATCAGCGGACAAACTAAAAACTACCCCTAAGCATTTAGAAAGTGTTGCTGAACAATCAGATAATATTTCGAATGATGATTTACAGAGCCATATTGATATATGTTCTCATAATTGTCCTTTACTTAAGTCTTTAGCAGTACAGGTTCATAATTGTGGTGAGATGAATATTGTCTGTTAGTTTTGTGGGGCTTATCATTTCAAACAGGAAAGACCGAGAGATGGCGAGTTTGTTAGTTGTTGTCAAAAAGGCAAGGTAAAACTTTCAGAAAGACAACAATTCCCAACGTATTTACAAAGCATTATGGCTGAGCCTGCTTTCCCCAACTACCAAAATTTCAAAACAAACATAAGATCCTACAATAGTGCCATATCCTTTGCATCTATAGGTGCAACATTAGCTGTTAATGTGCCAGGACATGGCCTGTACTGCTTTAACGTACAAGGACAAATTTACCATTGTATTTCTCATTTACATCCAAGGAGAGCAAAGAAAATTCGCTCAACTATATGTCCTAGGTACAATGGAAGCTGTTGAGCAACGTATGCAGCTTCAAGAAAATAAAAAATGCTTACCCATTGTTTTTATAAAGCTTAATAAAATTATGGCCAATAACCCATACACTCAAGCTTATAAAAGAATTGGCAGAAGTAGAAAACGGAACAACAAATTCATGCAGAAACACATCAATTGCATATCCCAAAGGTGAATATGGTCCTTAAAAGAGATCGACATACTGATAAACAGCGTTATAACTTACCAACATCAAATGAGGTTGCAATGGTCTTTCAAAATGACGAAAACCAGAGAACCACCATTTCAGAGAGACATTAGAATATATCCCAGAAATTAGGATAACCTTTCATTAATATAAGTATCTTAAGTACCAATTTGGATCCAATGACATATCCCATATTTTTTCCACATGGGGAAGCAGATTGGCAACCCAAATTAACCATTCAGAGTTACCCAAATTCAAAAGTACACGTGCAAAATAATATTTCAATGCATGAATTTAAAGTGGCTCAAATTGCCACTCGACATGGATTCAAACCCATTTTATGTGGCGGAAATCTTACACAACAATGGATCATTGATTCATATTTCCAAGTTGAGGCCAATAATTTAAACTTCATCAAATATCAACAAGATAAACTACGTGTAGAACAGTATTGGGGATTAATAGATTATGTCGCTGAGGTTGTTACAAGAGAGCTAACAACTGGCAAAACCATCATTTTACCATCTTCTTTCCAGGGATCTCCTCGCAATATGTGAGAAAGATACAATGATTCCATGGCTATTGTAACGAAATTTGGACAACCAGATTTATTTATTACATTTACATGTAATCCACAATGGCCAGAGATTACACAAAATTTGCTAATTGGACAAACTGCTTCCGATAGACCAGATTTAGTGGCAAGAGTCTTTAAAATCAAATTAAAATAATGAATACGTGACATAACCATAAATCAGTTATTTGGCAAATGTCTGGCTTATGTTTATACCATCGACTTTCAAAAAAGAGGCCTTCCACATGCACATATTCTTATAATCCCTCAAGAGAAAGAGAAATTAGATACTGGTGACAAAGTGGATTCAGCAATTATTGCTGAACTACCAGATCCAGAAATACATGGTAGACTATATGTGATTGTAACTCATCGTATGATTCATGGACCGTGTGGAGATATTAATCCACAGTCACCATGTATGGAAAATAAGAAATGTACTAAAGAATTTCCAAAAGATTATAGTGACAAAACTTATGCTAATTGTGATGTCTATCCATTATATAGAAGAACAGAAGGACAAACTGCCATTATTCAGGGGAAAAAAGGTAGACAACAGATATGTGGTACCATACAATCCCCATTTATTCATGAAGTATGATGCACACATTAATGTTGAAGCCTGCACTTCTATAAAATCCATTAAATATGTCTACAAATATATTTACAAAGGCTAAGATGCAGCTACTGTAGTGGTCAAAAGTGCTGAAAATAACGAACCCAGTGAGTTAGTACATGATAAGCTTGCATCTCATGTAGATGCTCACTGTGTAAGTGCGCCAGAAGCAATGTGGCGTCTTCTAAAATTTTAAATGCCCGATCGCTCACATGCAGTATATCGATTAGCTGTACATTTAGTGTATTTCCATGCTTTGGCACAAAGTGAGCATCGCAAAACTACACTAACTGCATGGTTTCAATTAAATTCTACTGACTTAGAGGCAAGGGAATTTTTATATATTGGCATTCCATACCATTATGTTTTCGTTAATGGATTATGGCGAAAACGAAAAAGTTGTGGAAATAAAATAATCCCAAGAATTTACACTGTAAGTCCAAGAGACCTTGAACGTTTCTACTTAGGATTACTACTTCTAAGAGTTCCTGGTGCACAAAGTTTTGAACAGCCAAGAACTGTTAATGACATAGTTTATGAATCATTTCATTTAGCTGCGCGACACAGAAACTTCCTAGCCGATGATACAGAATGGGAAAGATGTCTAGAAGAAGCAGCACTATGTCAAATGCCACAGCAGATGAGGGAACAATTTGCATTAATTTGTTTCTTCTCAAATGCTCCAAATGCATTAGCTTTGTGGGACAAATTTAAAACAAATATGGCTGAAGACTTTTTGCAACATAACATAATGTGATCTACCACAATCGCTACTTTGAGGGGAAAAACAAACATATCCTTGTCAATCACATTACTTTTTGTGCTATCTGCCTTAAGTGCTATATTCATTTTCACACAATTACTTTGTGATCTGCCACGATCATTATACTAGACAGAGCCACTCTCAATGCTCCTGTGGAGTATAATCCTAATAAATTTCCCTTAAGGACTAAATAGATTAAACCAAGTAAATAGATCCACTCTGATACCCATGCTGTATTTTTAAATCAATGTGGTCAACTACAATATACTGAGGTCTTATAATACAAATTGCCTTCACATTAATATACTTGGGTTCACTGCACCACCAAGACAGTATTTGAATGAGCGACTGAGCGAATAGCTCTCGTCCGTTTACAGCTAATTATGCATGTAGTAACGGCATCATCTCAGCAATAACTTGATAACCATTACAACTAGTAACTCCCATAGCTAGTCTGTTCATTGGGATTAAATCTAAAGCACGTATAGCTGTGATATAGAGTAGCACTCTGGAGGAGTCCATAATCTATAACGGAACCAATACTTTTCCAAGCTGGTCTGTGGCTAGAAATTGGATCTAAATTAGTTGCAGTTCAAATTTAATACAACACTGTAGTTAAATCTTGTGTCTGATAGGTAACCCCCATACCACAAACTCACAAATTTCCACACAGAAACAATATTTTGTCCCCACTGTACTCACTGAGACTTTAACACCACATTGGGTGTGGCCTACAGAGACGCACACCACTTCAACTGTCTAGCCTAACACGTGTTTCGCTAATTGTTTCAGCAGAGGCATTTCTACTCAATACAATAATTAAGATATCACAGCTCACATTATACAGAACCCTTTCATGCGAGGTTGCCCTCTACAAGTGAATGCCACATACTGTACACAATACCTTTTTCAGAGCGAGACGAATGTTTTTGGAGATAGTCGACCATCTGAGCAAGTGCCTTCTTGTTACAGTTTGTTGAAAGTTCTTCATCACATTCATAACACCTGAAAATAATTAGAAAAGCCATCTTAGGACAAAGGAATGTGTAGACATAAATGTTATTTATTTTCAAATAGATATGAATATACAAGATGTCAGGGGTTTTACCTATTGAATATATAAATGAGTATACTCCTATATATATATATATACCATTTCATTATATATTTCTGATTAAATATATCCTCTTAATATTTTAATTAATACACATATAGAAATTCCTCAAACATAACGGTGTTTGATGTCATCGGATAGGAAATATCTTAAACTTTTCATATCTATGTGTTATGTTATACCTATATTGCACATCATCATTTTATTTTGAGTTTTTAATTTTATACACATATTCCATTTTTTCTGAGCTTCACTAAGTGTCTACATTGTAATGAGAATGTAAACAGTGAAACCAACCAAAGGCTAGTCATTAGTATTCATACTAGATTCTTTTGATCCACAAATGCCTTGAAATAGTCACACCTCAAAATGGAGACAAGAAATCCACCATTTGGCTCTTGTACTGACAATGTCTGTTTGACTGTGCATTTGATATTCATGTATCCCCACTTAGCACAATAGTGAGAAATAATTCCAGGATGTGATCAACGTGAAGATCTAGATAAGAATGGGTATTTAAAATAAGACAGAAAAAAAGAAGAAAAAAAAAAGGAACGGAGACAAAAAGGAGGGTGACTCAGACACATGCAATCCTAAGAAAGAGAGGACATATTTTTGGCTCCTGATATATTTCATTTTTCATATAATAATCGATTTGGGATTATCCAGGCTGACTCTACGTGATATTGGGTTGATTCTGGTATCTGGTAATGTATAGATTTAATTTCAAACTTCTGTGATATAAAAGATAAATTGATCTTATTTATTCCTCTAAATCAATTATATCACAGAAGCCACCAATATATCTACTGTAGGTTTTATTCAAATTGTGATATATTTTCCTTTGTTCCAATAGTATTTCTGTATATGGTTATTATTATAGCATCACCCCATTATTAGTTATATAGTTCTATTGGGGGATATTATATATTCTGCCAACAATATTACTGTGATTTCCTATATTAATAAGATTGATTTTTGTGTTTATTATAAATAGCTAAAATAAGGAATATTGATTAATAGTAATTTATTGTTATTTTCTATTACCCTAGAAGATTTTGTTGATAAAAAAGTTAGAAGGTTTTTCTTGTTTTATTAACATTTTATCGTATTATATTGTAGTAGACTTAATTGGGTTATTGACATCTGAAAATCATATAGTACTGTTTAGAACTTTTTTTTTATTACTCTAGAATTCGATTGTGATATTGATGATAATAAACGCTGTTTTGTTTAAAAGCTATACTTTCCTATAAATTGACGTTATAATCGGACAATAAGTTAAATTGACTATTTCAAATATCATTTTACTATAAACACCACGACATAGACTTCTGATAACATACAATAAGCAATAATTAGCAGACTGCAAATGCCCTCTACAATAAAGATAATATACAAGAAGAGAACAGAAACTCTGATGGGAACCCATTGCTGTCAGAATGGACACAGCACCAAAGATCTGAGAGTCATGATATTAATGGATGACTTTCAGATATAGAGACGCAGGAGAATTCGGGAAGTTAAACTTGGAAACTTGGCTCTGATGCATGGATTTTACTTTTTCAAATCTAACACATACAACTTATATCAGAAACTCACATTACATTGATTCATTCTATACACACACAGATTGCTTGAATGACCTCCAACCCCATAACTCGTTATTCAAGCACGTAGGACTTCAATATGGAGGTTGGGTTTCTAAGTCCTACGGGCTTGGAGGTTGAAGCCCATAGGACTTTGGACAAAAATTAAACATGAAATAAAGTATTTTATTTTGGCGATGTGCGAGCTTCAGAATGTTGGGTTTTTAATTCTAATGTCACCCATTGTGTTCCCCATCATTTATATTGCTGGATTCATTTTATATTTGATTTTAAAGTGCTCAGATTTGTAAGTAAGCCCTTTGCGAGACCTCCTTCGATTTTTGCCATTTGCGGGCTTGACGTACGGGAAATCGGAACAATTGAATAGTGATTTGCGATTTTAGCGGCCGCAACTCTTGCGGCCGTGAAAGATCAAAGGCTTGGAGGGAAGTAACTTGCGATTTTACGAATCGCAGCTCGCAGCAAGTAACCCGATCAGAGCCAGCAAACGGAAGGCAATTGAACAGAAAAGTAGATGCGATCTCCATTTGCGAGCCCGGATCTCAAAATTGCAGCAATTGAATGAGGCTGTATATCTCCATCCAAGATTATGCATGAAGAGCCTCTGAGGAAGCTGAATATCAGTGAAACGGCACGCCAGGTGCATATGCAATAGCCTAGGTATAAGATCACTCTTATTTATTATATTTTCTATAAGTTTATGAGGTTCCCTAGAGGGTATCCCACATTTTTGTTTATTTTCTTGGATCATGTGGGTTGTTACAGCCCGTTACCACTGAACATTTAGGTTAGGTTTATTCTCTCTTATATCCACAGTAGTGAAAAATACCTGGGATATTAGAATTAGGTTTTGTCCTTGTTTTTATTGATCCCATGATTATTACTTAAAATATGAGGATCAATTACATTATCTTTATCCCACTTTGCACTTTTTTACAATAGTGGTGAAATGCCCGTCAAAAAATGACAGCAATAAAATTGTAAGGCAGGCAATGCTGTTTGCTACACAATGCGATGCTCTGCCCCCTCTGAGAAAATTCTGCGCTCATTGCGAGCCCTGTGCTGAGCGCCTTTGGTGTTCATCTCGTGGCTTGCAATAAGCGCCGTTGGCGCTCATTGAGAGTCCCTCCTCCCATCTACTTCACTGCTCATTACAGGTCTCTGCAACTTGCAAGTTTTGTGCTTGGGAATGCCATGTGTCTCTTTCCACCATCTTCCCCCTGTCCATCCCTGTGTCTGTCTCCTCTGTGTCTCTGCTGAATCCTTGCGTGGCTCGCACTGACTGCCGTTGGTTTTATTTTCAAAGTCCCGCGTGCCTGGTGTTGTTGGTGTAAGTGATACTATCTTTCCTATGTGTACTTTCTAAGTCCCGCGTGCCTGGCTTGGTTGGTGTTACTGTCCTTTGCGTTGTGTGTTTTCCAAGTTCTGCGTGCCTGGCCTTGCTGAGCCTCGTTTTCAGAATTTTTACATTTTTGGGGGGTCGCAGTTTTGTTTCCCGTTTTTGCGATTTTCGATCGTGAAAAAAGCCAAAATATACCTCTAATTAACTTGCAACCTTGCTCACTTGCTCCCTGGCTCTCCCCCTGTGCTGTGTGTGTGTGTAAGTGAATTTAAGGCATATTTGTCTGTTTTCTGCATCTTTTCCAGTTCCGTGGTTCGAGCACGTGCCTCGACGTCTCGCCTGGCATCGCGAGGCTCGCAAGTGTGATGACAACTCGCATTTTGACAACTATTATATGTGAGGTTCTATGTATGACCTCCAACACTATATTAATTAATATGAGGTTCTATGTAATTATCAAATTCATATACTAATTACGTTATCTTCATACCTATATTTTGAATTACATGTTTATATCCAGCAAAAGCTTTGTACCAGCAACATACCTATAGATTTGTCCTCTGTGTATTCCTTCTTTTTATTTAGGGATGGTGAGATACTTCCCTAATTTTGTGTTTGCAATGGAGAGGATGTTCTGGTAACCCTCTAATATATTATTTAATAATTATAGCCTCATAGTTATACATTAGGGCACCTGAATATGTCTTTTGATTGAGGTGTAATTATTTGAGCTACTAATAAGGATTTCATATAGCCTTTGAGCCTTTTTTATATATTATAGTATTGGGAAGGGGAACAGGGGAGGGAGAAGGGGGAGGAAAGAGAAACAGAGGAGGGAGAGGGGGAGGAAAGAGACATAGGGGAAGGAGGGTGTGGGGGGGGGGGAATAAATAATATCCTGTAACTTATGGCGGGCAAACGACTAGAATAAAAAAAGCAAATTAAGACGAAATAGAAAATAGAAAATTACCACTGTGGCACTCTACCTTAAGTTGACCAAGTTGTCCGGTTTATTTGCTCATGCTATAAAAGGTAGGTGAACAAAGCCTAGAAGATATGCCATGCCTCATTATACTTCACATATCATTAGATTTTACTTCTCTAAACAGACAGATTTTAGTAATTCATATTTTTGGTGAAAAAAAATTAAAATTAAAATAATGAACTGTGGGGTCAGTCTGTCGAATCGTAATAAATAATAGTATTTCTGTAGCTCTCTGAAGTGATTCTTTAGTAAACCGTTATCTCACAGCTTTGTGCCCTGGCCTGCATGGTGCTTGCTAAAGATAGCATGTTTAATAAATAGGACTAGTGTGAGTGCCAGCCAGACATAATTTTGTAACCTTAGACTTCAAAGGTTACATCACAGAAGAACCTGCTATACAAAAACAAGTAGAATGATGTCAAGCAATAATTATAGGGAGAGTACCAGAAGCACCACATCTTAACCACTGGACCACCAGGGAACCCTTCGGGGGAGAGATACTGTAGACCAAATTTTCCAGGGGGATTCAATTATGTATAAATTAGATTGTTAGCCATTCCATATTGTGCATATCATAATTCCCTCTCCCTAACTGGCTTAAAACTCACATAACCGAAAATATGAGGGGTTTGTGGGAAGTTGCCATTTTTGCGGTTTCAAAAGACATATGTTCAGTCCAGAAGCATGATCAGAATTTAATACGGTAGATTGCCTGAATTTGAAGCCAGTAAGGGAGAGGGAATTATTATATAGGAGTGGCGCAGTCATGCCGATTAGGGTGGCTGCTCCCTTGTGCATAGGCATTGTATCGAATCAAGGTAAATGTCATAAATATCTAAAAAAACATAACAAAAAAAACAGGAAACAAAAACCACCTTATGCATAATTAGGTACACAGTTAAATTAGCACAATATGGAATGACAACTTGATCTATTTTACATAGCAAAATATAAAAAAGTAATAATTGTATTCCTGCAATTAATTTTGAAAAAAACACTACATTGAATCATATTTAGGATACCACTGAAAATTATTAAACACATGGTGTATGTATAAACCATGTGGTAAACAATACAGTATAGTAAAACAGCAATAAGTTCAAGACTTACCAGATTACCCATGTGCTGAGACTGATTGCAATGCAGTGTGGCTCTGGATGTAAAGTCTTAAAGTGTCCCATGGAGTGTTGACACTCTGAGTTGACTCCACAGCCCTAAATGCAGACATTATAATCATAGTTACTATGTGCATACATTCTTGCAAGAACACATGCAAATATTACTGTAGTTCATCAAATTATTGTTGGTCATTAGTCTGTAAAAGTAATTTGTAGCACACACCAATTGCCATATATTGCGGCTAAGCAATTTACTATTAAAATTATTTTCTTTAAAAGCACCCTATACTTATTTTGACTGATCACAAATTATATGTCAATACAATACATGACTGTTCACGGAGCTAAATATGCAATTAGAAGTCTTGAGGTTACCAAGTAAACATATACAGCCAACATGGCTTTTATAAGATGAAAACAGATGGATTTCTTACTTTTCAACTCCACTGTTAACAAGTTGTTTTACCTGATGACCACATTTAAGGCACAACCAGACATCAGCAGGAGCAACAAGCTCCCCATCCCTGGTCCTTCTCTCCTTCATGCATTCTGTGCACACTGACCACACTGCTTGAGACACTTCTTTTTTAACATAATTCACATCCACTGCTTGGTTCACATGATGGCAAGTTAGTCCTGGAAACAAAATGTCAGCATTACAACATTAGAAGTCATCAGAGCGGAGGAAAATCTGGTCATATTTGTATTAGTTCCATAAATAACACATACAATGTAGTAATTCATATCAAGTAATTATCACATGTAAAGCAATAATGCACAAGTTTCAAAGACTGAGCGCATGGACTAGTAGTTGTGAAAGTTTATTACTGGTGGGCACCTAAATCAATCAATCAATCAATCAATCAATCTAAAACAGTAGAAGATGACTTCTTACAACTTAAAACTTTATGTAGTCTTCTTCCAATGGTTGTAGACTGAACATATGTCTTCCGTAAAAGTTGGCAAATTATACTTCAGTGGGAAATTTAGGATATAGTAAACACACACACATTTTTTGGAGTGGGGGAGAGATCTGTTTCGTGTTTGCGTCATCCGGTTCTATCCGACTTCTCCTGACCTCATGGACCATAACACATCAAGCTGATCCACTTGCTATTCATGGCAGATATACTGGAATGAGTTTCCAGTTTCTTCTCCAGTGGGCACAGCATACATCTCCCGGTATTACTAGGTGGTCTCCCTTCCAAGTAGTGACCAGACACAACCCTGCTTGGCTTCAGGGTGGTGCGACCTCTTGGTTCCCTAACTGGAATCAAACCTAGGCCAGAGTAGTGAAAGCACTGAATCCTAACCACTGAACCACCAGGGAACCCTTTGGGGGAGAGATAATGTAGACTAAGTTTCCCGGGGGGTTCAATGAGGTATAAAATAGGTCAAGTTGTCATTCTATGTTGTACTAAATTTAACTGTGTCCCCAATTATGCACAGGGTGGTTTTGTTTGTATGTTTTTCAAAATGTATATATGACAATTACCTTGATTCAGTACAATGTTTATGCACAAGGGAGCAGCCACACTAATCAGCATGACTGCACCACTCCAATATAATAATTACCTCTCCCTTACTAGCTTAAAACTTAGGCACCCAAAAATATGAGGGGATTGTGGAAAGTTGCCATTTCCGCAGTTTCAGAAGACATATGTTCAGTCCAAAGATATTATGTTCCAGATTTATGATCAGAACTTAATATGGTAGAGACCTAGACTTTGCAAAATATAAAAAGGTAATAATTGAATTCCTGGAACTAATTCTGAAAACCCAAATCATCAGTAATAGTGTGTCTGAAAAGCTGACGCAAGACTTTAAAAGGAGCAATCCAGCCCAAGTTTACATTGTCAAACTAAACAAATTAATGCAAACTGAAAAAAAGATACATTTAAAAACTGCCATCTTGTTCAGATTCAGATTGGTAATACTGCTTGCAGACATACCTGCTATGTCATCAGAGGAATCCTCATCTGGAGGTCGGTTACTTCTCTTATTTCTTTTTGTTTTCTCAGATGCTCCCCATGATGATGGTTCTTTTACCCTCATTCTCTACTTCCTAAATAAACACATTAGATTGAAAAATAATGTTTGTTAAATATGACAATAGCACTGGTTGTTGTAAAACATTCTTTACTACACAAAAGGTTGTGTTGACCCTTTATTAATTTATTTTTATTCAAAAACATAATTTATAGTATATTAATTAAAAGTCCCCTATGGATTGCTATCTTCAGATGTTTCCACACATCCCTCAGGCATCTGGGCCCTAGACATGTTTGTGTCTTCCACACTTTCTTCTGGCTTGAAGAATGAGTGGGTGGGTTCTCTATTTTTTCTCTATTTAAAGAACCACTGTAGTGTATTTACAACTAAACCTCATGTTTGTTTGCCTGGCACATATTATTAAAAACAGTATGCTCTATAAAATACATGCAAGTTAAAAACATTTCTTAGATTGTAAGCTGTCAGTTTTCTCCCCAAGCAGAGTTGTGTATGTCCTCTTACCTGTGTCTATCAGGGATGTGGTCATCTCTTCCTGTGTGCTGGACTATCATGGAGCTTGGAAGCAGGCTGGGCAGAAGCCACTGGTCCTGCCCCATTACATAATTAAAGACACATATGAGATTTACTTGTACATGCACTACAGTGGTTCTTTAAGAGTGGATGACGGAGGGAGATTTTGCAGACTTAAAGGGATATCTAAGTTTCCTGGATTATGAATGCATCTGATGGAGGAGAATCAGAAGTATATGGGGGGGAAAAATTGCATTAAAATATACCAAAATAAGCATTTAAACACTTAACTTGAACTTATCAAAATCTATTGTAAGGTTAACACCCCATCCAATTGGTTTTGGCCAATCTGCTTAGATGAAAGATTTGAGACATAGCACTGTTAGTTGCTGGGGCAACAGCCCACAGCATAGACATGAAGTAGTCATATACCAGCAGTGATTGGGAGGCTAACAACACTGCTCTCCTACTGATTGTGGTGCAAAGCAGCAAGAGATATGTAGCAAAGGAGCCTGGGAAATGTAGTGTATCACTGACATGTGACAGGAAGCTGCAAGAAGGAAAGTGGAAGAAGATTGGCTGAGCTAGCAAGAGCAGGTAAATAGTGGGTTAATATTGTTTCCCGGGTGCGGCATGCTGATTGGATGTGTCAACATAATCATTAAAGTTTTTTTTAGATATTAATAAAAATAAAATGCTTTATGAGATATGCTGCATGCATATAGGCTGCTTTTTGCCTACAGAGTGCAGAAATGAATTAACCCAGCTCACTTAGATATCTCTTTAATGAATGGTGGACTCAGAAACAGTGTCCGCACTGGACAAATTCCTGGATCCCTCTCATAGGCTCAGTAGATAGAGCTTGCAAGTATACATGCAAGTCTAGCTTACCATGCTCTTTACATCTTTCTGGGCTTTGAAAAGTAAATATGACTATCATGGTAGATTCCACGTCCTAGCAGGGTTTGATAAAATTAATATTTTATTTGAACAGGCTCCAATTCCGTGACTTGTATACATTCAGAAGGATTACGCTTTTGCTATTCTACAGCGGTTCTGTCACAAATGCTTCATATTCCTAACTTATTCAACTGGTTCAAATGCTGCTAAATACCACATAGAAAGTGTGCTAAAATGTGAGGCACTCTTTCACACTTTGAAAGCAACTAACTTCTATGTTTTATTTTAAAACAGTTGCTGATTTGAATAAATTTGACACGAAATAGACATTTTAGTATTTTTTGTTTCATTGAACACTCGCACTTTGAGGCAGTCACTTATAAATACTGTTTAAATCAGCAGTCTCACAGACAGAGAATATACAATAATATCTTGAATTTGCCTCAACCAGCTCAAGCGTAAAAAGAAAAACATATATATATATATATATATATATATTTTTTTATTTTTTTTTTATTTTTTTTATCCCCCCACCCAAACATTAAGATTTGCTTTAAATTTTGATTTTATTTTAAATACCGTATAAATATTTTATATATTATGTAGGACCAATATATTCTTTACTTAATATTTTTGTTAGAATGTAATATTTATTTTGAGCCGCCCTTCAAGGAAGCTCTCAATAACACAGAGGCTCTGTGGCATTACTTCAATACTCAGTTTGTAACATATTAATGTTCACAAACCCAAACTGGCCATGAAAATGTGGAAAATACCAAATGACAGTCTCTCAAGAAAGTATGTTGGTTGTGTGTCATTGGGCGGGGGGGGGGGGGGGGGGTCACAAACTACTCTGTTCGCAAATTAAAGGAACATGGAACACAACAGTTTTTTTCAACAATTTAAAAGAGCACATTTTAAACATTACAAAAGTTGTTTTTGCATGAACAATTGTTAAATAAAACCTGTTTAAACTTCATTGAAAGTAACAGGAAACTCAGAGGGCATACTATCTGTAGATCTCATTGGCTGGCAGAGGGCAAGCCCCCAAGAGCAGTTAAAGGTCTAATGTTTTTGTGCTCAGAGACTTTTGTTTGAACAAAGAAAGACACATTATCAAATACCCTCTATCTGATGCAACAAAGAAATAAATGTTGTTCCATGCCCCTTTAAATAAAATAAGAAAAAACATTATTTTTGTTAAACATGTTATAAAAAAAAGAGGAACAAAAATACAATTGTGCATTAGTTGTCAAAACTTAATTCTGTTTTCTTTTACTTTGAAATAATTTCCTATTCTCCAAGGAGAAAATAAAGACATTGATACTTTTATACTGTTTAACAAACTAGAAAAGTTGCCTTTTAATTGGGAATTGTGCCTCAAATATTAAAGGACAACTGTAATGCTCATACAATAGGACTTTGTTAGTGTATTCAGAATAAAATAGTATTTGAAGAGAAGACAATCTATATAGCTTTTAAAATGTACATTTGATTTGTAGCATTGCAGCCTCAGGCAGATCAGTTCTTCTTCACCACACATTGTGTGTCATGGGGTAGTATAGATTCTGCCCAGGACGGTTAGTGCATCGATGGCTCCTAATCCTATCTAATAAGGCATGCAAAGAAGCAGATCTGAGGATGTAATGCTAACACTATATACTAAAATACTATTGCTAATCAATTATTATATGAACAGATGAAAGACTGTTACATGATCACTACAGTGGTCCTTCAAGTGCTGTTTTATATTACAAAGTATATCTTTTATCGGAGACCCAGTCAACAGCATGGAAAGACCTAAAGAGGGGTTGTAACAACACTCTATTGGGGCATCAAAGGTTAATTATCTAAGGTAGTTAAGACATGTACCATTAAAAAGGGTAAAGTGCTAGTGACAGTGTGGATCAATTATACAATGTAGAAGTAAATAAAGCACACTTTTTATTGAAACCAGCAATACAACCCCTCTAATATCAAAAGGTTTCCCTGGTGGTCTAGTGGTTAGGATTCAGTGCCTTCATCGCTGTGACCTGGGTTCTATTCCAGTCAGGGAAACAAGAGGTCACACCACCCTGACGCCATGCAGGGTTAGGCCTGGTTGGTACTTGGATGGGAGACCACCTAGGAATACCAGGAGCTGTATGCTGTGGCCCACTGGAGAAGGAACTGGCAACCCACTCCAGTATCTCAGCTAAGAATACCAAGTGGATCTCACAGAGGGTTGTACACGAATGAACAACGCAAACACAATCACATATATAGTTGTGAGCAAGCGAGCCAGCCAGAGCCGTTGCTCACGCTTGCCGGCTCGCGTAGCGAGGGTCGCAGTTGCTGGCAAGGAGCGCCTTTGGCGCTCCTTGCCAGCAACTGCGACCCTCGCAAACTTTACGTCGCAACGCAAACAACATACGAGACACGTTACCACTCATTACGACCTCGCAAAAATCGGCCGCAATCCGCGAACATGAAAATATTAAACACAATAAATACACACAGCACAAACATAAGCAAGAGGAAGCATCCAGGACCTCAAAAAAGCAAGTTACACCTTCATTTAACTCAAATTAAAAGAGTTTAGATACTAAAAAATTCTCTACGCGAGAAAAAAAATGGCCGCCGAACAAAACGAAAACGAGGCTACAGCACTCTAAACACGCAAAACACCACAAGAAACTCGCAAAACACCACAAAACACCTACGGATATTCCGCTAAGACGCATACCACACATTACCCGCCATTTTACGACAATGGGGAAGTACACCACTACGCTAACGGTTTCGTCTCGCGCACGCACACTATTACACGGCACACATTCATCACGCTTACACAGCAGCTCCACACCACTAATGCTGCAGCAACATCAAAACAGATTGCCAGCTCTTCAACACAATGCTTCAAAATAGGTAAAGTATATTCATTTATTAATGTATTATATATTTCATTATTATACACCAAACAGCATTAGCTCACTTACAATTTCATTGCCGTCATTTTTTGACGGGCAATTCTCTAGTACCATATAGTATGGTAGCACTAGTTGTAGAGTGGAAAGGCCTATAACGTATTATTAGTCACCTCTATTGACATGAACAAGAATACAGGCCCTGTCACAGTATGCTCAGCACGCTCATTTGTAGTGCTGTCCTGCATTGTGCATAAATCCCTGACTGTTTCTAGAGAGAGCTGGCTTTACAGGGTGCAGAGAACTGCCAACAGTAGCCATTTACATATATGTGGAAACACTTTCTTAATTAAGTGTTACATTAGCTTTTACAAGTTAATTTTTACTTTAATTTTATTTTATTTTGTGGAGTGACCTTTATCAAGACCAGTTACAGTGTGGAACTATCAGTTATAGCTTTGTAGTGTAGAACATTGTATTAAAGTATAAGTAGCATCTTCTTTTACTATAGGGAATACAGAGTTTACAGGGAGGAATGAAATAAATTATTCAGCCCTAAAAAATACTAATGGGTAGAAGTGTTTTACTAGTTAGTAGTGTTTCATTTATTCATAAGTTTGAAATGACAATTCATTCTGCCTGCCACACAGAAGGATGATCCCATATTTATCTCTGATGCAGGCTGCCATGAATCACTCTGCAAATCTCTATTGTGAACTGTGCCAAGTACATACCCTAATAAAGTCAAACTTGGCAGCCTGAATGTCAGCTTAAAGTCATATTTATGTTTCCTGGATTATGAATGTATCTGATAGAGGAGAATTAGTAGTGTATGAAAACATTTTCTTGCATGAAATAAATACCAAAATAAACATTATTAAACTTGCTCTAAAGTTTGCAAAATCTCTTGAGTTTGCAAGCAGTTGATTTTCATAGTTAACACTCCTAGTATTCCCTGCTAAAATTAGCATAACATTCAGAATTTGTATTGGCCAATCACAAGCAGCTCATACATTGTATGAATATGTAATGACAGTTTGTGTAGGAAGGAATCATGGGATGTGTTGTCCCCTGCACAAGGAAGAGCCCAGACATTGCCCTGTAAATCACTACACTGTGCTGCTGTTGGCTTGAAGCTTAGTAAGAGGTTAAAATCTGTACCAAAATGCAGGGTTTCTATTGGTAGGTACACTGTGCCTATGAAAGCAGCTCTGGGGGGTGTAAAACAAGTTATATTTTTAAATGAAATAAATGTGTATAGACGCAATGTAATGTATGTGTCTGATATAACCAGCGTGTGATAGATTAGAAAAAGGGAAAAACAGGTAAACCTGGATATGACTTTAAATAGAAACAAGTGGCCAATGCTGCTATGAGAGAGGGGACCGAATGGCTGGACTGTTGCTAACAAAATATAAACAGATTAAATTGATTTAAGCTAGATTTTAATAAATGATGCACTATATCAGTTTGTAAAGATGACCACTACCCATTAGAACATAATTTAGTGCTACAAGTTAAATCGGAAGAAAGTGGTTTTAAATGGTGTAAAAAAAATGGAACGTAGATAACGTACATTTAGGCTGCCAACCAATGAAACTATAGGAACCCATACTTTTGATTTTTCAATCAGGCGGTCATCCAATGAGACACATCTTCTAGGTGTCTGCTGCATCCCCTGGGAGTTGAAGCTCCATTTGATAAAGCTTGGATCATGATTGAGAAACACAAAACCGCCAGCCCAGGTGCACAGGCAGGAATTATTTAGTCATATAACATGTATCTAACCTATGGGATCTATCCTGTTTAAAACTGACCGCTGCAGTGCAGGCAAGTGGTCACTAGTTATTTTGCAGTGCTGACGATATTTCACACACAGTGTAACCTTAAGGGTTACCCTAACCATTAAACTAACCCTAACCGTAACCCTAAAAGTTTACCTAAACCTAACTCTATGGTATTGGCACGGAAAATCGGCAGCGCCATGTAGCAGGTGAATTTTTCGTGAATTTCAAAAGAGAAAGGACCAAGCTATGTTACATTTGTTTGCTACTTATCCCTTAGTAACATATATGTTATTATTATGAGTCTACATGTCCCCAGTCTAAAGTGCTCAGTATTGTTCCTATTCTCTCTTTGGTGAGACAGACCATGCACAGGTTCCTTGACGCATAGACCTCAGTGACTTGTCTAAGTAACATAAGAAATGACAGGAGACACCTTTTAGTAAGCCGCACTAAGGTTATCCAACAGTAATCAGAACCACAACAGTTGGCTAAAAAATTATTTTGCCTAAAAGGAAAGTAAAACAAGTAAGAAAACCTACTGGATCATGCTATACCCAATTAATAATCAAACTAATACATTTTTCATATCTGTGGTCTCGCAAATGATTTAAGGGATACAGAAGTTTCCCTGTTTTTTCTATTAAAACAAATATACCTAAAAGTTTTTTGCATATTTAAACAGTGTTCAGTTTTTACTCACTGAAACCTGCTAAACAATACCTGCAAAGGTCCACCCCCTGTTGTACAGAGTACTAGATGTACTTGCCAATGACTGGTTGTGTCACATGTAGCTGAAATACTGCTGAGACACAGCCAGTCATTGAATAGTACATCTAGTACTAAAAAGCACTGTATCCATGAGCCAGACCTTTGCACAGACTGTATGGAAGGTTTCAGAGAGTAAAACAGGGTTTTTACATACTTGTTAATAAAATTGTGTTTAAATATGCAAATAAACACTTAGGATACTATGATAGTGCGGCTGTGTGAGAGCTAGGTTTAATAATGGGAGAGATGGCTACCTGACAGTACTCAGGTGAATTAGGGTCACCTGGGCAGGCCTAGAGTAGAGGACTGTAAAAATACTGTATATATACAGGGAATGGAATGGCTGCTATGTGTTTATGCTGCATATATAAACATATATTGATGCATATACTGTATCTCTCCACATGGCCCTTTGTCACCTCTATCATGGGCCATCTCCTTATAAAGTCTACTCATTCCTCTCCACACTGTGACCTGCACATAGTACTGCAGGACATGCTTGGTGCATACAGATATACACGTCACTAGTACAGTACATAGCTGAGTGGGTCAGGTACCAGATGACCAATGTGGGAGCAATTCCCCAGCACCTCCAGGCAGGTGGGTTATAAGTGTGTGGGTCAGTACTGGCTATAGAATATCATCTTGTACCAGTCCCTGATCTTTATATGATCACTGAGGCAGCATATCACTCACATTACAGCATATAATCCCACTACTGCTAGTCATGTGGAGAAATGCTGCACACCTAACTATGACACCTGTATGTGTCAGGTGTGTATCCTAATCACCCAAGACTACTATGTGCCACTAATATCTGCACTTTACACCACACATGCAATAAACAACCAATGGAGGTAACACTGAGCACCATAAACACATGTGTAACAGGAACTGGGCTTGTTTACATGCTGAGCCATCACTGATTATATATATATATATATATATATATATATATATATATATATATATATTAGTGGGAGTGTCTGAAGGCAGGTGCAGTCCTGACCACTGTGTGTACATATAATACTGCCTGCACCAGTATGTAACAACCAGCATGGCACTGACAGATGTCCAGCTGTGTGAGTGATCTGATCCTATTGTCCACAGCCTCTTCTCTTACCTGCCCAGCAGTGTAGATACCCCCAGTACTGCCCCAGATGAGGCACAAGCTCCGTGTACAGTTGTGTCCCTAGGCTCCTGGGCTCTCTGTCCCACGTGTTCCGGGGAAGACACAACTGCAACACACATAGCTACGGGAGCCGCCGCGGCCCAAACCTCCCAAATACAGGATATATTTATCACAGCTCTGCCAATGGGAACTACCAGACTGTACTGGTTACCAAGGAGAAAAGACAGGATGGAGCTGTCACATTATACGGTGCTGTGTGAGGATGGCATTATCACTGCCTCTCTATACAGTGCTATGTGAGGATGACATTATCCCTGCCTCTCTGTACAGTACTGTGTAAGGATGACATTATCACTGCCTCTCTTTACAGTACTGTGTGAGGATGACATTATCACTGCCTCTCTTTACAGTACTGTGTGAAGATGACATTATCCCTGCCTCTCTATACAGTTCTGTGTGAGGATGACATTATCACTGCCTCTCTATACAGTTCTGTTTGAGGATGACATTATCCCTGCCTCTCTATACAGTTCTGTTTGAGGATGACATTATCCCTGCCTCTCTGTACAGTACTGTGTAAGGATGACATTATCCCTGCCTCTCTATACAGTTCTGTTTGAGGATGACATTATCCCTGCCTCTCTATACAGTGCTGTGTGAGGATGACATTATCACTGCCTCTCTATACAGTACTGTGTAAGGATGACATTATCACTGCCTCTCTATACAGTGCTGTGTGAGGATGACATTATCACTGCCTCTCTATACAGTACAGTGTGAGGATGACATTATCACTGCCTCTCTATACAGTACAGTGTGAGGATAACATTATCCCTGCCTCTATATACAGTTCTGTTTGAGGATGACATTATCCCTGCCTCTATACAGTACTGTGTGAAGATGACATTATCCCTGCCTCTCTATACAGTTCTGTTTGAGGATGACATTATCCCTGCCTCTCTATACAGTTCTGTTTGAGGATGACATTATCCCTGCCTCTCTGTACAGTACTGTGTAAGGATGACATTATCACTGCCTCTCTATACAGTTCTGTTTGAGGATGACATTATCCCTGCCTCTCTGTACAGTACTGTGTAAGGATGACATTATCACTGCCTCTCTATACAGTACTGTGTAAGGATGACATTGTCACTGCTTCTCTATCCATGACTGTGTGAGAATGACATTATCACTGCCTCTCTATACAGTACTGTGTGAAGATGACATTATCACAGCCTCTCTATACATTACTTTGTAAGGATAATATTATCACTGCCTCTCTATACAGTACTGTGTGAGGATAGCATTATCACTGCCTCTCTATACAGTGCTGTGTAAGGATGACATTATCACTGCCTCTCTATACAGTACTGTGTAAGGATGACATTATCACTGCCTCTCTATACAGTGCTATGTGAGGATGACATTATCACTGCCTCTCTATACAGAGCTGTGTGGGGATGACATTATCACTGCCTCTCTATACAGTACTGTGTGAGGATGACATTATCACTGCCTTTCTATACAGTACTGTGTGAGGATGACATTATCACTGCCTCTCTATACAGTACTGTGTAAGGATGACATTATCACTGCCTCTCTATACAGAGCTGTGTGAGGATGACATTATCACCGCCTCTCTATACAGTGCTATGTGAGGATGACATTATCACTGCCTCTCTATACAGAGCTGCGTGAGGATGACATTATCACTGCCTCTCTATACAGTACTATGTAAGGATGAAATTACCACTGCCTCTCTATACAGTTGTCGGAGGATGACATTATCACTCTCTCTATACATTACTGTGTGAGGATGACATTATCACTGCCTCTCTATACAGTACTGTGTAAGGATGATATTATCACTGCCTCTCTATACAGAGCTGCGTGAGGATGACATTATCACTGCCTCTCTATACATTACTGTGTGAGGATGACATTATCACTGCCTCTCTATACATTACTGTGTGAGGATGACATTATCACTGCCTCTCTATACAGTACTGTGTAAGGATAACGTCATCACTGCCTCTCTATACAGTGCTGTGTGAGGATGACATTATCACTGCCTCTCTATACAGTGCTGTGTGAGGATGACATTATCACTGCCTCTCTATACATTACTGTGTGAGGATGACATTATCACTGCCTTTCTATACAGTACTGTGTAAGGATGACATTATCACTGCCTCTCTATACAGTACTATGTTAGAATGGTGTTATCCCTGCCTCTCTATACATTACTGTGTAAGGATGATATTATCATTGCCTCTCTATACAGTTCTGTCTGAGGATGTCATTATCACTGCCTCTCTATACAGTACTGTGTAAGGATAACGTCATCACTGCCTCTCTATACAGTGCTGTGTGAAGATGACATTATCACTGCCTCTCTATACAGTGCTGTGTGAGGATGACATTATCACTGCCTATCTATACAGTACTGTGTGAGGATGACATTATCACTGCCTCTCTATACAGTGCTGTGTGAGGATGACATTATCACTGCCTCTCTATACAGTTCTGTGTGAGGATGACATTATCACTGCCTCTCTATACATTACTGTGTGAGGATGACATTATCACTGCCTTTCTATACAGTACTGTGTAAGGATGACATTATCACTGCCTCTCTATACATTACTGTGTAAGGATGACATTATCACTGCCTCTCTATACATTACTGTGTGAGGATGACATTATCACTGCCTCTCTATACAGTACTATGTTAGAATTATGTTATCACTGCCTCTATACTGTACTGTGTGAGGATGACATTATCACTGCCTCTCTATACAGTACTATGTTAGAATTATGTTATCACTGCCTCTATACTGTACTGTGTGAGGATGACATTATCACTGTCTCTGTACAGTACCGTATAACTGTATAATATAGCAGTGCACTGATATGGACTATGGGATGCCTTTCTGCACAAGTGGACACATTATTGATATTGTCCTAGCATTAGGAACCTCTATAAATGTACACATATTTCCAAAAAAAAGACTTTACACATAGAGATGGAGGCTCGCACTGATCCTGAAACTAGTGTTTGGATCGGATTAATTTCTAAAAAAAAAAAAAACGACAATATCTTCCCACCCTAAGTACATGAATACTGTCGCTATTTCCAAAGTGATTTACACCACTCTTATGGTTACAACAAAATGAAAAATTGGAAATGCTTTATTCTTGTCAATGGAAAAACAATGCTGCAATTAAAGAGGGCAACTTGTAAAAAATGGGAAGCAGAAGGGAAGGCTGTGCAAAGCACTACAAGTGATGGGTTCAACTATCAACCTAAATCTCCATATGCCCAAGAACACACACACAAGATGATATCCACACCTGACCTATTAGCAGCCATTTACGCAATGTTTCTTCTTGTCTTCATCTTCCTCATATCCCCATGCCTTTTCCTCAGACTGTCTCCAACATAACCATCTCACCTTCCATGCCCTCCCCTCCTCCTTTACTCTCCCATGAGCTAATTTTACTCAAGCTGTAGTTAAACTATGTGTCTCTTGACATTGGCACCCCGTTTATGGCACGCGAGTGAAATGAGCGGCGACATAAATGCGCTGACAATATCGCCACCCGATGAAAGGGCGCAGGAGTAAAGCATGCACATGACAAGTGCGCGCACGCTTGTGAGTGTGCTTTGCCTGGATGCCCACCTTTGCTCAGTGAGTGTTCCCTGCTGAGACCCTTCTTAGCTTTGCATTGCTTACCAGCCCAGCAGCTCTGCCCTCACTCCCTGTGCTCCCTCTCTGCGCATTCCCCTCCACTGCCTGTTAGCTCCTCTCCACCACCTCCTGTCTGCATTAATCCGTCTCACTCCTCCTGCCTCATCTGATGCCCCCTCTCTTCCCTCCTGCCCTCAGGTCCTTTGTCCATCACATCAGGAGGAATGAGAGGAGTTAAATCAGACAGGAGGGGGGGAAGAGGAGCTTACAGGCAGTGAAGGGGATACAATGCAAAGCTGAGAAGAGAACACTCACTGAGCAAAGGTGGGCATCAAGGCAAGCGCGCGTGCATTTGACGCATGATGTTTACTCCTGTGCCCTTTTATCAGGTGGCGTTTGTCAGTGCGCTTACATCGGGGCGCATTTGGCGTGCTCCGTACTTTCGGGACACCCTTGACATTCCCATCTGCAGGTTACATTATCTGTCCACTAGGGGCAGATACCATATTACATAATATTGCCACTCACTTTACATCACATCTTTTCCCTCACCAACTAATGCTTAACCTAACTTTTCACAACTTCCTTCCTATGTAACTCTCATTTCTTCCCAACCTTGCTATTCCTTATCTGCTCCTCCCCAGGTTACTGTCTCTTTCATTTGCTTTAAATTGTAACTGAGTTTCCATTCATGTAGGGTGCTTTGGATAAAAGCACTTTTTTACAAGACTTAAAGATCAAAACAGGGCCCTCCATTTTCTGCAGTTGTCAATATTGTATATTTCCTTGTTCTTATCCCCTGTACAGCTCTATGGAATATGTTGGCGCATTACAAATAAAAGTTAATAATAATAAAAGAGAGAACCCTGTTATCCTTTGAATCATCCTAACTGGAGGGACCTACTAGTTACATATCCAAAAGCAAGCTATGTGCCCTGCAATAACACCAAAAAACCCTGTCTTGGGATGGACGAAAGGAATTTTAAGAATTCCTAAAAACTCAGATTGTTTGCTCTGAGTACAAATTCCCATTTAGTCCACAGCAACAAACGAAGGGTCCTAAACAATTAAAATGCTTAAAAACAAATCTGACAATCAAACAGGGATTAACTGCCAAAAAATCCCTAATTCATACAGATGTTTACACATTTAATAGGCCATAAACAACCCCTATTTAATAGCTACATGCTAAATGTTGTGGGGAGCACCAAAACTAGGAGCCTCACAGAAGCACTGTCAATAACTAGGGTATAGAAGGGAAAAGAAACAAGTGTCCCGATATTATTTAGCCTTACAGACGTTTCGCTACATGGATGCAATGGTGCTCTATGATCAAGTTATCTTAATGGTCTGTCAATCAAGAATATATCTGAATATATCTAGAACATGATAGCCAAATAGGTTGTAAACTGAATGGCTGATATTAAAGTATGTATATGTTGGAAAGGCTACATGTATAAGATTGGATAAGATAACCATTGTAAAAATATGTTGATATACTGATGTATTAGATGTAATTGTACAAAGGGGATCAATTATACACATGCAATATATCACATATAATAGGCCCTCATCGCAAGGCTTGCACGACTTTTCTGCAATGCAATTGTGTCCTTTCAGAGTCCCACCAAGGGTCATCTGTCCCCTTGCAGATGTAATTTTCCCCAGAACGATCCACTGATTGAGGATGAAAACAGATTGAAGGTGCACATGTTGCTGGCCGTTTAACGGGTGATCATTTTTTCAACCACGTAACTCGGAAGACCGCCAAAAACTTTAAAAATGTACTTAAAAATATCACACACAGCTCAGGGGGAGAGCCAGGGAGCCTGTGAAGTTGAAAGCTAATGTGAGGCGCTCATTGCAAGGCCCAAAATGTAGATGTGGGAGAGGCTCCCAATGAGCGCCAAAGGCGCTCATCGCGAGGCCTGCAAGCTACAGGCGGGAGAGCCTTGCATTGTGTGGCAAACAGCATTGCCAGCCTTTACATTTTATTGCCGTCATTTTTGACGGGCAAGTCGCTAGTTTAACATATATTAAGTAAATGAAGAAACACATCATAATTCTATACATTATGCATTAACTATCACATTATTGTGGAAACAAATATTTAGCATTGCTCTAGCATAGTCCCTGACACAGGGGTGTGTTTCTGCCTAAGCCTTGGCACATTTTAAGGGGGCCACAGGCTGTCTGAAGAGTCCAATGTAGTACATTTAAATATATTTATGTAGAGAAACATCTATATGTAGTGACATTTCTATATGATAGACAGACATGTAGGTAGGTTGATAGCTAAATATAAAAGTGTATATGTGTCCCTATACTGTGTCCCTAGCTCTCCGTGTATATGTCAGTGTGCCCTCCTCTGTGCTCAGCCCCAGTGACCCTGCTTATTTCCGGGGTGTTCCCATTTCCTCCCGGTGTCCCTGAGCTGCACCATGTCTGCCTGGCTGAGTATCCTCGGTGTGTCGGTGAGATCAGTGTGTGCTCGGCGGGCTGTGGGTGCCCTGCGGGCCGGGCCCAGCCCTAGGAGGGGTGAGTATGGGGCAGATAGCTATATAAGGACATGTAACACTGCTGTATATCCGCCATGTATGTACATAGAGTACATAGCAGTATGGTACTTGTGCTGGGTACTACAGGCAGGTCAGGGCTTATATGTATATGCACACACATCTATACTGTGATAGCCCTACACCCGGTGATCACACACATAGCATTAATGTGACAAACATGATCCTGTTATATATCCACTTGCTGTGTCCTATCAGTAACCCCTGCCCTACTTATACTTATGGCTGTTACTCTAGTATACATGAAGGTCAGGCCCAGCGAGGCCTGCTGTGCTCTGTGTGTACTCCAGACCCATGACCTTGTACTACTTGTATACTATTAATGTTTACTTCAAAAAGTACATTATTAAAGTTGTGAAGTATTGTAATACTACATTTAAACCAAGAACTACTCTAAGCAACTTAGTGCAGACATGTATTTTGGTCTGTATATATGAATATATCAAGCATGTTTAACCTTACAAAGGATATAATGTTTATATATAATTGGTGTGCCACAAGGATATATACCATGCTAATTGTGCGCCATAAACTTAGAGCCTCATTCAAATGCTATTTGGCCAATTGAATAGGGCTCTATATAAGCACAAAGCATATATATTTTTTACAGAAGTTTTTAGTTAGTGAACTTCTGTTCAAAAATAAGGTCTTCACTAACTAAAAACTTCTGTAAAAAAATATGCTGTGTGCTTAAATAGAGCCCGATTCAATTGTCCGAATGGCCATTGAATGAGGCCCATGGTGTTTATGTATGTCCAATTGTGGTGCAATGACTAACCTTACATGTATTGTATAATAAAGTGTTATATACTCATGTCAGGGGTTTAGTATGAAATGAACGATTATTGAAGGAATATTGATTGTTTCTGGATTTTATTAGGTATGTAATATACCTTTTTTTTACGTGTATGTTCTTTGTCAACATATGCAGAGACAGACTCTGTAGCATTTTGCAGTGTCATAGCTTATCAGGATCCACATCTTAGAAATCCTGCTGTAAATTGTTGCTGAGATGTGGACCCTGATAGGCTAGGACATTGAACTGCACATTCATTTGTACAGGGTCTGTGTCTACATATGCTGCAGTGGACAGGACCAAACAGTGAATATTTGCTTGATTTTTTTTTTTAGAAGCAAAAACAAAGCTGTGAAATGCTTCATAATAAAACAAAGTACATACAAGTGAATAAATACATAGGTATATTACATACCTAATCACCTCAATAAGCCTTCAATATCCCTTTAAATGTCATGTAAGTTTCTTTAAACATAGGAATAGTCTCACAATGATTGGCCAATACACATTCCCCATTCACTTATAGTATACATACTGATGCAGAAGGTGTAGCAGGCCCTGCTCTAATAACAGTTTATCATTTAGGAGGGTATAGACAAAGCAGGGAGATTGCTTGTTGATGGTCCTGTGTCTTGTTAAAGGTCCTATCGTGTTATGGTTATGGCACCAGTCTGCCGCTGCAGTACAACAACCAACTGCTTGATGGCGCTTCTGATATTTCAGTGCCGATCTCATAGCGTTAGCCTTAGGTATACTGTTAGGGTAACATTCTAAGGTTAGAACTTCCCTCAAATATCCGCAGCGCTGCAAAATATCGGCAGCGCCATCTAGCAGCTCCTTGCTGCAACTGCTGCTGTCAATGATGCCGTAACCATAACAGGATAGCTCCCCACTTAATTCAGGACAATGTGGACCACATCACAGTAAAGATCTCCTAAAAACATGTTGAAATAATATTTGAATTTTTGAAAAAGGTGCATTTTTTACTGAGAAATTAATAAATTAAATCTGTGTTTACATGTGTCACGGACTGCCCTCTGCCAGACCCACACTACAGCAAAGAAAGCAAAATAAAAAAAGTTCATTATTAAATAATACATCTGTGCAGAGCATGGAAAGCTGTAATCACATAAAAAGGTCAGTTGGGTTAACTGCTTTGTGTATTCCTGAGTTCAGGGGGAAAAACTGATATCAATCATTGTCTTCACCGTGCAGCTCTACTGTATGTTATTAGTCATGACATAGCTAGTAGGTGGGAAACATACTTAAAACTTTTTAGCAGTTATTAGTGCAGTTAAAAAAACAACAACATTTTAAAATGAAGTGCACTTATGAGGTAAATGCTAGAAGAGCAGGGCATAGTGCAGCATAGCAGTAAACATGACAAGTGCATCAAATCTAATCTTACTATTAATCCATTCATCCAAATTTATCTGCTTCTGATAAATAAGATTACATATCACATGAGCACCATTTATCTTTATAAAATATTACATAGCTTTTAAGCGTATTGCAGTCATATTAATATTATTTTCTGCTGAATAGTAAATGTGTATTATTTGTGTAAGTACTACAGTGTGATACATCATTACATACAATTTATCATATACTTCTCATTTCAGTTCTGGTACCGCAGAGTTTGGCGTTACGTGGATTTTCATCCACTCCAATCCAAGCTATCAAATATGAAGAAGTTAAACAACTACTGAAGGATGGGAACACTGTGCTTATTGATGTCAGGGAGCCATGGGAAGTCAAGGAATATGGCGTCATTCAGGGCTCGTTAAATATCCCATGTAAGTTACGAGAGAGTAATATGACATTTGAGGAAGATGAGGATGAAGATTACATTTTATGTGTGTACACATCAGTTTAAAAAGGAATACATCCTACTTAAAGGACACTGTAGTTTGTTACGTATTGCGCAAACATATGATGCTTTCCCAATCTAACAACATTAGCAGCTATGTAACCCATGAGCATAAAACATTATGAATACATTTTTATTTTAGCAGACTCTGAGGGATTCCATGTTTGTGTCTTCCACATATCCTGTTGACTTGGAACCTGAGTGGGTGTGTTTGGTTAATTTGTGTTGTCTATTCAAAAGTGAAAGGGAATGGAATTTGTTGACTCATTGGTTGATAAAGATAAACATTCAACATTTTCTTCTATTCATGCACCTGCTCAGTTGTGCTGTGATTATAAACCATACTAAATGCTCCCTGTGCCTTGAAATGTAAGTATTACTGTCATGGTAGGTTCCTTACACTAGCATAAGTCCATTCTTCACATTATTGTCCTTCCACCTTAGGATGTAGATCACTAAAAAGTATAATGGTAGACTCCACTGCAGCGTAATTGCATATCATTTTACATTCTAAAAATGTATTACCTATTTTTACAAATCATTTTTAATAAGAGGCTATTTTATGTCTACAGTGGTGCTTTAGGTAACCTATTTTTGTTTCACATATACCTGTTTCCTTTTGATTTTAGTGGGTGATGTGGTACAAGCATTGCAAATGAACCCTAAGAAGTTTGAAGAAAAATACCAAAAGCGAATGCCAGTAAAGTCAGATACTCTGATCTTTTCCTGTCTGGCAGGCATTCGAAGCAAGAAAGCTTTGGATGCAGCAGTCTTATTAGGTTACACTAGGTAAGTAGTTCATTTAGCTAAAATACTTATTTATCTAAGAGTTTTACCCCACTGAAATGTAAATGTGTGTGTTTATTCAGCTTTAGTTAGTTATTGTAATGGCTAAATACCTTAATACCAGGACATATTTCAGTTACATTTATATACTGGTACTAAAATAATTTATTTTTATTATTCACTTTGAAATTATTTTTTTAATATGCAATACACCCCAGATGTAATTGCCCTAAACATACATCACTCACAGTATTTTTTCACTGTAAAACAAATGTTATTGGTAAAGGATATTCATTTACCAATTACTTCCTTAAAAGTGGAAAATGCAACATTGAGATGGCAACACCCAAAGGAGTCTTGGAGTTTTTTCTTTTTAAGAACATCAAGAATTGACTTAGATATTGTCATTTTTAGGGTGCTAATATAAAGCCCCTGAAGTCCTCCAACAATAAGCTGCATAGATATGAGGTTCAGGCTAGGAATGATGCACTGATTATATTTTAAGTTTATTAATATCTGTGCATGTTACTTAGAATAAAGAAACCTAAAGCAGTGGGTTAAAGAGTCTGCTTTAGATCTGTAGGTTGTGCGTTTTGAATCTTCCCTCCTATTTTCTTTTTATGTTTTTTTTTAAAGGCATATATAAGTTTCCTGGATTCTGAATGCATCTGATAGAGGATAATCAGTAGTGTATGAAAAAAATATATATTTTTTTTTCATGCAAAAAAAATGAACAAACTCACCCTGATGTTAAAGCTCTTGAGTTTGCAAAATAGCAGCTAACATTAGCATAAAGTTTTTTTTTTTTTTTTTTTAATAAAATACATCTGTAAGTATATAGAATGACTGCATGTAATATGTGTTACTGATATAAACCGCACGTGTTCGATCAGAAAAAGGTTAAAAAAAAAAAAAAGGGGGAAATTTGGATATACTTTTTAAGAAATTCAAAACTAGTGCGGTCATTTGAGTCACATATTTTTACCATTAGTCTGTACTATAATACACTTTGTAATGCGTGAGAGAGAACATCATATCTAATATAGGAACACATCCTTATTCAACTGGATAGGTTTTTATATTCCATCAAGACTTTGGGGATCTAAAAAGGTTCTCTGAATTATTCGTGTAAGTTTCATAACTGGTTGTGAGCACCAAAATATTGACAATTCTTTTGTTTTTTATTTTAAGGACCACAGACATCATATTAAAAAAGTGCAGATTTGAGCAAAATACATTTTAAAATGAGATTTCTTATTTATCATTGCATGCAAAAAATGTACTAATGACTAGGGGCCTCATTCAATTGCGATGTGGGCAATTGAATAGGGCCCTAAAGAAGCACATAGCATATTTTTATTAAATAAGTTTTTAGTTAGTGAAAACCTTTCTTTTGGATAGATGCTTGCTAACTAAAAACTTATTTAAAAAATATATGTTATGTGCTTATTTAGGGCCCTATTCAATTGGCCAAATTGCAATTGAATGAGGGCCCAGAAGTATTAGTTGGAAGTTTGGATATAATGCAATGTTATCTATTTTTAAGTGCAGTTCTTCAAAAGAGTATGTTTTAAAATAAATGATCACAGTAGGGATCTTTGCTTTTTTAAAGGTGCGCCTGCTGCAGCATAAGTTCACTAGACATATACCCAAAGTTTTGAGTAAACAACCTAAAATAAGGACCTGAATTTGTAATCGGTGGAAACTATTGTGCTGTAAGCTTCACAACACAGCCATCTTTGTGCATTATTTCTAATGACCCTAACTACGCTTCATTTCCTTATTTAGTGTCCAACATTATGCAGGAGGTTTTGACGACTGGACAAAGCATGAATTGACAGAAAAAAAGCCATGAACTTTGCTCATTGTTTTTCTCTCCTCATATTATGAAGAAGCACCTCTGCACTATGCAATGTACAAAGAGGTATATTTTATACACTGCTGCATGATCCTATTTTCACAGTGCTTACAGTAAATGATATATTTGTAATAATTGTATAAATTGAGTAATTGGTAAAATAACCATCTGTGCCTTATACAGATTGCACTGTTAGACTAATATTGGATTATAGGTAATTTACTGTGTTATTCTGAGGACCAATCCCCTGTAAAATGTACAAAGTTAATAAGTTGGTGCAGCTGAGTGCTGGGATTGTTGTTATCTGTTACAACATCACTTGTAAAATAATTAATATTGCAAGATCTCTTTAAGCCTGACCATTTCATGAATGCCACCCTGCTTCACTCTTGACGATTTCATGAATGCCACCTTGCTTTACTCTTGACCAGTTGCTGATGAATGCCACCCTGCTTTACTCTTGACCAGTTGCTGATGAATGCCACCCTGCATCACTCTTGACCAGTTGCTGATGAATGCCACCCTGCTTTACTCTTGACCAGTTGCTGATGAATGCCACCCTGCTTTACTCTTGACCAGTTGCTTATGAATGCCACCCTGCATCACTCTTGACCAGTTGCTTATGAATGCCACCCTGCTTTACTCTTGACCAGTTGCTGATGAATGCCACCCTGCATCACTCTTGACCAGTTGCTGATGAATGCCACCCTGCATCACTCTTGACCAGTTGCTGATGAATGCCACCCTGCTTTACTCTTGACCAGTTGCTGATGAATGCCACCCTGCTTTACTGTTGACCAGTTGCTGATGAATGCCACCCTGCTTCACTCTTGACCAGTTGCTGTTGAATGCCACCCTGCTTCACTCTTGGCCAGTTGCTGATGAATGCCACCCTGCTTCACTCTTGGCCAGTTGCTGATGAATGCCACCCTGCTTTACTCTTGGCCAGTTGCTGATGAATGCCACCCTGCTTTACTCTTCAAACAATTCAACATTTACAACTTGTTGAACTGTTGATGTAATAAAGGCAAAATGTTAAATTTATGATTACCTTGAATGTGTAATGTTTTGTCATTAAAATGTTTTGTTTATAATCTTGTTTTTTTCCTGTTTGTATATTTCATGTATCCTAGATACACAAAACTGTCTCTTGCTTTGAACTTTGCATGAGGTACCTTTTTATATCGGTTTATTATAACTACTGCTTTTAATACAAGCCATATAAAAAAATATTAAGTTAATTCTCAACAATTTGGTGCCATTTTTATACAATTGGAACCATTCGTGTTGGGTATGTTCCATATTTTTCATAGACACCACTTCATAAAAAGGACATTTTAGAGCTGGAAAAGGTACAGAAGAGGGCAACAAAACTAATAAGGGGAATGGAGGGGCTAAGTTATGACGAAAGACTAACCAAATTAAACTTATTTTCTCTAGAAAAAAGGTGTCTAAGAGGAGATATGATTACCTTATATAAATACATCCAGGGTCAGTATAAAGATTTTTCAAGGGAACTTTTTGTGCCAAGAGGTTTTCAACTGACAAGAGGACATCACTTGAGGTTAGAAGTTCCGTATATACTCGAGTATAAGCCGAGTTTTTTAGCCCTTTTTTTAAGGCTAAAAAGGGCCCCCTCTGCTTATACTCGAGTCACTCCCCCTAGTGTGTCTCTAACCCCCCCCCCCCCGTGTCTCTTTCCCTCCCCCCTCCTCACTGTCTCCCCTCTAAATACCTCCCACCGGCACCCGGTATATGCTAATGACACGGCGCACATGTGATGTCACATGCGCGCCAGGGTCAAGACGGAGCAGGTAAGTGAGGGGGAGGTATTTAGAGGGGAGACAGTGAGGAGGGGGAGTGAGGTGGTGGTTGATGAGGAGGGGGGAGTGACGTGGTGGTTGATGAGGAGGGGGGAGTGAGGGTGTGGTTGAGGAGGGGGGTTGAGGTGGAGGGAGGTTGAGGAGGGGGGTTGAAATGGAGGGAGGTTGAGGAGGGGGATGGGGGGTTGATGTTGAGGGGTTTGAGGATGAGGATGGGTTTGAGGATGGGGGGTTGAGCATGAGGATGGGGGGGTTGAGGGGGGAGGATGAGGGGGGGTTGAGAAGGGAAGAAGATCTAAAGATTCTAGACTTGCTTCCAAATATATATATATATATATATATATATATATATATATATATATATAAAACCATTTTTGAAAAAAGGGGTCCATGACCATATATAATGTCCCAGACCCATTTTTCTTAGCCTGGGTGTTGGCCCATTGAACTCATTAAAGCACAGACTGCTTGGCTACAGCCACTGGATTATCTGCATAAACACCTCCATTGTAGTCATGATCCGCTCTGGCCCATTGTTAGCAAATTAAGTTAATCCCATCTGCTATGTACTCTAAGGTCTGGACCACTCAGACACAGAGATGGCAGGATGTATATTGAAGGCTAATCCTATTGCTCTCAGGAAGCTACCCCATATGGAGTTGATCTCTTTTGTTTGTCTGCCACACCTTCTCATTATTGTGCTGTGTACGCCCCCTCTGTATCTATCCCCTATAAATACTGCTGTCATTTAAAAAAATAAATCAGTTCACTCCGAGACATATAGAAATTGTATGTTCTCTTATTTGGTTCCTGTGGCTGCGATACTGAACCTATCTCCATTCTACTAGTAACCTGTCCTGGTCACTACCACAGGAAGGGTACTGGGACTCCTGGAAGTGCGAAATCCTGATGGAGAGACTCTGACTGATACAGAAGCCAGATATCAGGGTGCTGGTGCAGAGATTTCCAAGAACCCAATGGTCCTTGTGGGTAGATAACCTGTAGTCTATAGCAGGTGGCTCTGGGCAGTAAAGTAATAGCCCCTACTCACGGATCATCACTTGTGTGTGTGTATATTAATATATATATATATATATATATATATATATATATATATATATATATATAAAGAATGCATTGTCTGTTCATTTGCATGTCCCTGCCCAGTGACTCAGAATGCAGTGCAATAACTATTTCTGGGAATCTGGAGCGGTTAATAAGTTGTTAAAACTTTTTTTTAGACTTGCAGATGTGCTAACAAATGTATTATTTGTTTATATATATATATATACTAGCGACTTGCCCGTCAAAAAATGACGGCAATGTGATGTATATGTTTGTCAAGTTGTTTAGTTATTAACATATATTTTTGACACTTGTAAGTATTTTAATATGAACGTGTATTTTTGTAAAATGTTGATGTAATGGTTTTTTAAAATGTAATTTGTATCTGAAGAATTGTTAACTTTAATATACATTGAATGAATAGGAAAGCAAAAAGTAAAAAGCATTCTTGAAACGTTGCGAATTTTAACATGAAGTTTAAAATATATGTAAGCAATAACCTTCAAAGTATATATTTTGAAACTTGAACTTTATTTTTTATGTAAGTTTAGAAGTTGAGAAAACATTGATATAATTTTGAACATTATAAACAGGAACATAGTGAATACATTTTGTAACCTAATTTTTTATTAAAAGTATTAACATTTGAATGTAAAAACAATTGACCTTTAAATTAATCAGTATTAACATGAAATTTCTATCACAATAATTGTTAACTTGAATATACATTGAATGTAGAGGAAGGCATACAGTAAAACTCTCCTTAAAACGTACGTAATTAAAGTAATTCATTACTGAGCACATAAACTGGCGATAAACATTAATGTAGTTAGTAATCTTAAGATAACAGACAATATTTACATTGTGACTTAAAAGGTGCTTGACCTCTTAACATCCACTTTGTAATCTGTTGAATGAAATAACTTTAAAATATATATTTTAAACTTGTAACATTAGAAACATTAACATAGTGACTTAACATTTTAACATAATTTTTACTAAAAATGCAAGGCAAGTATTTTGTGAGGCGAATCATTCATAAACAGTACTTTCATTAATTATGACTGAATTAAACAACCAATTGTTATGTATTTTGGAATGCTTTTAAAAAATGTTGGCATCTTTAATTTGTATCCTGCAAAGTTATAGTACTTCATAGTAGACAATGTTTTTAGTAAAAATACGTCCATCTTCTAATAAATCACCTTGACTTTCATTGTTTTCAATGTAAACTTTAATAGCCTGTGGATTTTTGCACCGTGACAACGCAACGTACAATTGACCATGTGCAAAAACTGGTTCTTCCAAGTAAATACCCACAGATTTGAAAGTTTGACCTTGTGATTTATTAATGGTCATGGCAAATGCCATAATAATGGGAAATTGTCTTCTTTGAAGTATAAAAGGGAGACTACTTTCACTTGGTGCTAAATCTATTCTTGGTATGAAAACTCTCTCTCCTTTATGGGTCCCAGTTAAAATTTCAGCATCTATAAAATGGTCCTTTAATTGTTGAACAATTAATCTTGTGCCATTGCATAGGCCTTTTTTTGGGTTCATATTTCGCAGTAACATGATAATTGCACCTTTCTTTAGCTGCAAAATATGTGGTGGCATTCCAGAAGGAGTTAAAGAGTTAATGAATTCAGTTGAAACGTTTGCCTGACTTTCATTGTCATCAGCAAGTACAGAATCAGCACTGTGATAATTTCTTTGTGGTGCATTAATTTTTTTTAAGATTTCATTATTGAGTATTAATGCATCTTTATTTTTACACGTCAGTATAACTTGGTTGGCAAGCTCAGAATATTCTTCGTTATTTATGCTCCCTTCAAATATAGCCGATATAATATCTTGTTGACAAATCATATGAGGTGGTATCTCTACAGTGTCGTCAGGTAAATGTAGTATTTTTTCTGTTCTTCCTTCTCCAATTTTAATAAGCCAATCATTGAAATCAGTTTGGCCTTCTGATCTCATATTTTGTTGCAGTTGAAGATGGGTAAAATGTTTCCATACTGTACTTGACTTTATACATGTTTCAATAATGTCTGTTCGATTTCCATGTACAACGACAGGTAATGTTTGTCTAAAATCGCCACCCAACAAAATTACCTTTCCACCAAATGGAAAAATATTATCCATGACTTCACGAAGCAAACGGTCAATACATTGGAGGGCATAGCATGACATCATTGTGGCCTCATCTATTATAATTAATTTACATTTCTTCAATTTCTTTGCTTGTAAGGATGTCATGCGAATATCTGACACTGAATTTTCCAAAATAGGCACTGGCAGTTTGAATCCACTATGAACAGTTCTTCCACCTTCTAATAAAAGTGCAGCAATTCCAGTAGTGGCAAACGCCATTGCTATTTGTCCTTGTGCTCGTACTGAACTCATTAATAAATTGTACAAATATGTTTTCCCTGATCCGCCAGGTCCATCAAGATAGAAATAACGCTCTGTCACCATGTCATCATCTATAGCATTTTTAATGGCATGAAATGCTTGCAATTGTAGTGTATTTAAAGTTGCAAGTCTTTCTTCTGTTCTTTCTGCTTGTAGTTGAATGTCATAGTCTTCAAAGTTAATGTCATCTATTAGACCTGGATCAGGCAAATTAAAACTTGCACAACTTAATCCATGAGTTAAAAAGACTTCTTGAATTTCCATTAAGGCTTTTAAGTGTGCAATGGGTTCATTGTATCGTCGCATAAAGTCTTCAGCCATATTACTTTTAAAAGTCTCCCACAAAGCTAATGCATTTGGAGCATTTGAGAAGATACAAATAAAAGCAAATTGTTCTCTCATCTGTCGTGGCATTTGACATTGTGCTGCTTCTTCTAAACATCTTTCCCACTCTGTATCATCAGCGAGTAAGTTTCTATTTCTTGCAGCTAAATGGAAGGATTCATATACAATGTCATTAACAGTTCTTAATTGTTCAAAACTTTTTGCTCCTGGAACATTTAAAAGTAATATCCGTAAGCAAAATCGTTCAACATCTCTTGGACTGACTGTGTAAATTCGTGGAATTATTTTATTGCCTCTGGTTTTTCTTGCTCTCCATAATCCATTCACAAAAACATAGTGATATGGAATTTCAATATATAAGTATTGTGTTGCTTGAGCATCAGTGGAATTTAATGCAAACCATGCAGTTAGTGTAGTGTGACGATCTTCACTTTGGGCCAATGCATTCATTTCATTTCCAGAATGGAAATAGACTAAATGTCGTTGTGGCAAATGTACTGCTAACCTATATACTGCATGTGATCTATCATGCATTTCAAATTTTAAAAGCCGCCACATAGCTTCTGGCGCACTGACATAGCGAGCATCTACATGAGATGCAAGTTCATCATGTACTAACTCACTACTTTCAGGGTTGTCTGCACTTTTGACGACTACAGTAGCTGCATCGTAACCTTTGTAAATATATTTGTAGACATATTTAATGGATTTGATGGAAGTGCAGGCTTCTACGTTGATGTGGGCGTTGTACTTCATGAGTAAATGTGGATTGTAGGGTACTACATATCTATTGTCCACTTTTTTTCCACGAATAATGGCACTATCTCCTTCTCTTCTTTTATAAAGTGGATATCCATCACAATTTGCATATGTTTTGTCTCTATAATCTTTTGGAAAATCTTTTGAACATTGCTTATTTTCCATACATGGTGATTGTGGATTAAGGTCTCCACAGGGTCCATGAATCATGCGATGAGTAACAATCTCATATAGTCTACCATATAGTTCTGGATCCGGTAGTTCAGCAACTATGACTGCATCCACTTTGTCCGAAGTATCTAATTTATCTTTCTCTTGAAGTATTATGAGAAGATGTGCATGTGGAAGGCCTCTTTTTTGAAATTCAATGGTATATTCATAAGCAAGACATTTGCCAAATAACTGATTTATAGTGAAGTCACGTATTAATTCATTTAATTTTATCTTAAAAACTCTGGCTACTAAATCTGGTCGATCTGAAGCACTTTGTCCAAGAAGTAGATTTTGATTAATTTCTGGCCATTGTGGATTACATGTAAATGTCACAAATAAATCTGGTTTTCCAAATTTTGTCACAATAGCCATAGCATCATTGTATCTTTCTCTCATATTTCGAGGAGATCCTTGAAAGGAAGATGGTAAAATGATGGCTTTGCCAGCTGTCATGTCTCTGCTTGTAGCCACGTCAGCAACATAGTCCATGAGTCCACAATATTGTTCTACACGTAGTTTATCTTGTTGATATTTTATAAAGTTTAAATTATTTGCCTCAACTTGCAAATATGAATCAATAATCCATTGTTGTGTTAGTTTCCCACCACATAAAATTGGATTAAATTCATCTCTAATGGCAATTTGAGCAACTTTAAATTCAAGCATAGAAACATTATTTAGGATTCTGGCTTTAGCATTTGGGTAACTGGGAAGGGTTAATTTTGGTTGCCAACCTGCTTCTCCGTGTGGGAAAAAGATGGGATATGTCATTGGATCTAAATTTGGACTTAAGATATTAATATTAATAAATGGTTGGTCCTCATTTCTGGGATATACTCTAATGTCTCTTTGAAATGGTGGTTCTCCTTCATCATTGTGAAAGACCATTGCAACCTCATTTGATGTTGGCAAGTTATAACGACGTTTATCAGTATGTCTGTCTCTTTTAAGCACCATATTAACCTTTGGCATGGGTAATTGATGTCTTTGTGCATGAAGTAGTTGTTCATTTTCTACTTCTGCCAATTTTTTGTAAGCTTTACTGTAGGGATTGTTGTCCATAATGTTATTTAGCTCTATAAAAACACTGGGTAAGCATTTTTTATTTTCTTCCATCTGCATACGTTGGTCAACAGCTTCCATTGTATCTAGGACATATAGTTGAGCGAATTTTCTTTGCTCTCCTTCCTCTGGATGTAAATTTGAAGTCCGATGATAAATTTGTCCTTGGACTTTAAAACAGTAAGGACCATGTCCTGGTACATTAGCAGCCAATGTTGCCCCCATAGATGCAAATGATATGGCACTATTGTAGGATCTTATGTTTGTCTTAAAAGTGTTGTAATTTGGAAAAGTAGGTTCAGTCATAATATTTAGTAAATAGGTTGGAAATTGTTTCCTTTGTGGAAGTTTGAACTTTCCTTTTTGACAACAACTAATAAATTGTCCATCTCGGGGTCTCTCCTGTTTAAAATAATAAGCCTCACAAAATTGACATTGAGTAGTCATGTCCCCACAACTATGAACCTCTACTGCTAAAGACTTCAGTAAAGGACAATTTGCAAAGCATATTGGATATTGACTTTGATATTCATCAGATGAAAAGTCATTAAATGTTTCAACAACAGGTTCTAAATGTTTAGTTTTTTTCGTAGATTTTCTTGGTATATGTTGGACTTGTTCGGTTGAAATGTCCTGTAAGTTTTTAGTAAGAGTTTGTAAATGCTTTGTTTTTGTAGTTGTTTTTTTTGGTCTGTCTTGACTGGTATGTTGTAAAATGTCATCTGATGTTTTAGGAACAGTTTGTAAATGCTTTATTATTTTTTTATTTTTTTTGGTTGTATCTTTCATTTTTGCAGCTGATATTCTTTTATTTGCAAGTCTTTTGCGTTCTTTTTCTCTTCGAATTTCTTTCTCCTCCGGTGTCTGCTGGGCGGCCCATCTCTCTTGTCTTTCTCTAGTTTGACGTCTTTTCTTCTCTTCTTTGGTCTCGTTATCAGCCATATTAATCTGTAAAGGAAAAAAAATAAATGTAATTGTGTATATTTAAATTTGTAATTCCTGTTAAAGATTATTGTGCACAATTGGTGAAATAAAAGGCAAATCATGAATGTATGATTTATATTTAGTTACATTTATAATTCCTGTCTTCACTGGCTAAGAATTTGGCCAATGGAATACTGCTGTAAATAAGCATGTAACATATTTATTTAAAATAATGGTTTTATTTATTTAAAACTTTGTTTGTGGATAGATATTTACCACTGCAAAACTTCTTTGCTGAAAAAAAAAGTGATGTGGTTATTGAGCTATGTATTGCATAGTAGCAATTTAAATAAAATAAGGGAGATAGTAAATTAATTATTTTATTTTTCTGTTGACACGGATGCAACTGAAAGCAGTTTCTTTAGTTTTATACTTTAGTACTTATTATAGTTTACCTTGGTTGAAGTGTGATTTAAATCCGAATGTTTGTTGGTCCTCGTTTCAAAATCGTTGTCCAATGGTGTGGTCCTCTGTTGGAAGTCCTCGTCCGATGGTGTGGTCCTGTGGCGATAGCCCCCGTCCGATATTGTGGTCCTGTGGCGATATCCCTCGTCCGATGTTGTGGTCCGTTGGTGAAAGTCCTCGTCCGATGGTCTGGTCCTGTGTTGAAATTCCTCGTCTGCTGGTCTGGTCCTGTGTTGAAATTCCTCGTCTGCTGGTCTGGTCCGAGTCCTCGTCCGATGGTCCGGTCCTGTGGAAAAAGTCCTCGTCCGATTGTCTTCACGCAGTATCTGTTGTAATCTAAAATAGAAAATGTTGTTTGAGTGAAATGTCTGTTAAATAAATTAAAAATGTATTAATTTGACTGTATTGTATGAGTTATGGTTATTTTTTTCTATCTTTGTTTTTTTTTACTTTCTGTACAATCCGACAACTTTTGTTATTCTTATTGAAGGTTCTTAGTAAGGCTTGTGGGTTGTGATATATTAAATAAGATGTGTTTATGTTATTTTTTGTACAATCCTGTTTTGTGCACACTACTTGTGGTATAGTTATTTAACCTTTATTGGGATGGTTATAGTTAGTGAAACATGAAATAATATAATTAAGGTAGTTTGCTATGTGTTTGTGTTAGTTTTTGACAATCCTGTTTGGTGCGCATCACTTGTGCAAAACTTATTTCTTCTTGATTGTACAGGTTATAGGTTGTTAAACATTAAAGAAGAATGTTAATATAGTTTGCTATGAGTTTGTGTGATTTTTTATACAATGCTATTAGGTGCACAACACTTTTGTTATTCTTATTTTTGCTTCTTTGTAAGGCTTATAGGTTGTTAAACATTGAATAAGAAATTCTGTTTTGTGTGTAGCAGTTTGTGTGTCATTCAATTGCGATTTGGCTAATTGAATCGTGCCCTAAATAAGCACATAGCATATTTTTTTAAATAAGTTTTTAGTCATTGAAAAACTGTATTTTTGATATTTTTTTATTAACTAAAACCTTATTTTAAAGAAATTGTTATGTTGTTATTTAGAGCCCTATTCAATTGGGCAAATTGCAATTGAATGAGGTCCTTTGTGTGTACCATATGTTGCATAGTTTGGCCCTCATTCAATTGCATTTTTTACAATGTAATAGTACTCTAAGGCCGTAATTGAATTGCAATGTAGAAATTTGAATAGGGTTGTAAATAAGCACATCACATATATTTGTTAAAATAGAATAAGGGCCTAAAAGTTCTTATTTATAGCCATATTTAATTGTCCAAAATAGCAATTGAATGAGGGCCTTTGGTTACTGCATTTGTTATATTGTGAGCTCCTCATTCAATTGTGTTTTGTCCAATGGAATAGAGCTCAATATCAGCACAGAGCATATTTTTTTACGGAATTTTGTATTTAGTGAACTTGTATCCAAAAGCAACGTGTTCACAAAAGAAAAATTTCCTTTAAAAAATATGCTCTGTGCTTATATAGAGCCCTATTGAAATGGGCAAATCACATTTGAGTGAGGCCCTTGTCCATTAAAGATATATAGGTCCTCATTGAATTGCAATTTTGCCAATTGAAGAGGGCTCTATATAATCACATAACATATTTATTGAGCAAAGTTTTTAGTTATTGAAAACCTTGATTGTGGTTAGAAATTCAGTAACTAAAAAGTTCTGTTTCAAAAATATGTTATGTGCTTATATAGAGCCCTATTCAATTGAGGAAGTCGCAATTGAATAAGGCTCATGGTTCTTTCTTGTTTATACTTAATACTTTACCTTGATTGAAGTTTTGAATGACAGACGGTCCCCTCCTGCCAATCTTAATCCGCTGGTCTTCTTGTAGTGTCTGTTTGAAAAAGAAAGTGAAATAGTTATTTGTATATTTATAATTTTTCATCTAGCAAAGCATGGCCTTTTGAGCATGTAATGTCTTGTATCTTACCTCTTCTTCTTTGTTGGTGTTCTTTAAAAGGGATTGTGCTTCACAGTGCACGGTGCAAATTGTTGAGAGACGCTGTTCATGCAGAGTCTGTTTGAATATTAAAAGAAATAGAAAGATTCAGCTTTATATGATCTATTGAATTGCAGAAAAGGAATGTAATTTAAATATAGTTGTGTAATTTTTTTCAATTAACCTTATTTTTTGTTGGGGGCTACACACATATGTCACATACATGAAGCACATTCCATAGTTTAATGTAATTATTTAGTGTACGTGTGACATATCAGTATACATGAGTCAAATTTAAATGGTTAAATTAACCTTATATTTTTTTTTTCCAACACACATAAATGTCTGTGTGTGAGATGTAACTATAGATGATACACATATATGTGCGTGTGACATATCAGTATACATGACATATAATGTCATTTAAATGTAGTTGTTTACTGATTTTGTTGTAAGCTAATTTTGTTGCATTGGCAATACACATAAATGTGCGTGTCACATGTCACTATACATTATACACATATATGTCCATCTCACATGTCACTATGAAGGGGCAATACACAGAAATGTGCGTGTCACATGTCACTATACATTATACACATATATGTCCGTGTCAGATGTCACTATGAAGGGGCAATACACAGAAATGTGCGTGTCAGATGTCACTATACATTATAGACATATATGTGCGTGTCACATGTCACTATGAAGGGGCAATACACAGAAATGTGCGTGTCAGATGTCACTATACATTATAGACATATATGTGCGTGTCACATGTCACTATACATTATAGACATATATGTGCGTGTCAGATGTCACTATACATTATAGACATATATGTGCGTGTCACATGTCACTATACATTATAGACATATATGTGCGTGTCACATGTCACTATACATAAAGCTCTGTTTAATATTAAATTATGTTTTTTTGTTGTTTTGTTAAATGAACCGTATTTTTTTTGTGAGCCTATACACATAAATGTGCCATACATGATGACTACATAAATCCTATTTTTTTTTTTTATTTGTTTGACCTGTCCTGATAATAAAATGTAATATATTATAGCTTACCTCTCAGTTGTAATTTGCACAATGCAAAGTAGTAAATTAGTAAAGAATTGTCTTCTCAAGTAAAAGCATCAGTTATCTCAGAAGTCACTCCGTTGATCACCTGAGGAGAAATGTATTTTTTAGTTGGAAATAGGCAGTATTTATAAACTTGTAGAAAGTTCTGGAAAGTGAGACCGTTAGAACGCAATACGCATGCGCTATTTGCGTTCCAGCTTACAATTTGCGTTCCATCCGCCATTTTCTGCGTATTACTGTTCAAAATGGTGTTTAATCTGATTGTGATACGTTCCGCATAGTATGTGTTTCATTATTGCGAGTAAGTGTAGTATAGTTACGTCTGAAGCCTCGTTTTCGTTTTGTTCGTCGGCCATTTTTTCTCTCGCTTAGCGATGGTATTAGTGTCTAAAGTGTTTATTTTGATTTAAATGTAGGTGTAACTTGTTTTTTTGAGGTGCTGGCTGGTTCCTCTTGCTGTAGGTAAGCTTTTTATGTGTTTGTTGTGTGTCTTTGTTAAGTTTTAAATGTTTGTATGTCGGCGTGTTGCGTCCGATGTTTGCGAAGTCGTAATGTGTGGTAACGTGTCTCGTATGGTGTTTGCGTGTGTAGCCTCGTTTTCGTTTTATTCGTCGGCCATTTTTTGTGTCGCTTAACAAACTATTTAGTGTCTAAACTCTTTTATTTTGAGTGCAATTAAGTTGTAAGTTGCATTTTTGAGGTCCTGGGTGCTTCCTGTTTGTGTAGGTAAGGTTTTTATGTATGTGCTGTGTGTATGTATTGTGTTTGTAATTTTGTAATGTTCGCGAGTTGCGTCCGAGTGTTGCGAGGCCGTAATGTGTGTGAACGTGTGTCGTATGTTGTTTGCGAGTGTCGTAATGTGTGTGAACGTGTGTCGTATGTTGTTTGCGAGTGTCGTAATGTGTTGCGACGTAAACTTTTTTTTGCAAGGGTCGCAGTTGCTGCAACTGAAGACCTCGCTTTGCGAGGTCCTCAGGTGCTGGCATGGAGCGCCTGCGGCGCTCCATGCCAGCAACTGAGAACCTGGCACAGTGCCCTCGCTACGCGAGGCCCGCGACTCGCTACGCGAGCCCGCAGCGTTAGCAACAACTCGTACGCTCACAACTATATATGTGATATATATATATATATATATATATATATATAAATATCAAATAATGAAATTTGTTTAAAGCAGAGTGCGTTGGTGTAGTGTTAAGTGTATTTCATAAAATGTTTTCATTGGTTCTAAATCTTCCACTTTTTTATTTTATTTGACTAATGTATTTATTAACATTATATATATATATATATATATATATATATATATATATATATATATATATATATATATAAATAAAATTTATATTAGTTAAACAAAAGTGGAAGGCAGGGGAATAGAACCTATGTCTTGGCAATCTAAAAAAAAAAAAAAACTTTAAAGTGGTACACTTACTACTGCACCATCACACTCTGCTCTGAAACACATGGTGTAAATCTATCATACAATGTGCAACAATTACAGACTCCAGCCTCATTATTTATGCAGGCTCTTGTGGGATGGCTTTAATGGCTAAATTAAAATGGCAATACCTAAGAAAAGTCTTGGTCAATTTTAAAAATGTTAAACAAATTTCTACATGATGTTCCACCCTCTAACTCATGGTGCAGAGCACATTTGGCAACATGATAAACAAGGTAGACCTAATCATTACCTGGGAAATTCTCCAATCTGTAATAACTTCCAACACACCATGATTCTTTAAATTGCAACCTTTATTAAGCTAAAATAATAATGCGCAGGACCATCTCAAAAATATAAAAGAAAATGTACAATATAGCCTGGTCCCTTAAGACACAAAAGTTATTAATATTTTGGCCTTCGGTAACTATGCTCATACTAGATTAGCTCTATCAGCAATAACTATTAAAACTTACTTTGCAGGCATTCAGTACAAATTGACTCTCAGAAATATAAAAACTCATCATGCATAATGCCTTTTTATGATACTGTATCTGATTTGTTTAATGTAATCTGCTTCTTCACTTCCTGTTTTAGGGGATTTAATTCCTGGCATTTTCATTATAGCCTTTGAGAAAGCCAGAAGAGTGGTGAAACAAGGCTTTATTTTGATAAGGGGGTGTACTTATTTAGTTTGTTGAGCTATATCCAGTTTGTCAGGCTCCCTAACAGGGCATCAGTAATTAATAATCATAACTATTATGTAATGACCTGCAAATGGGTTTATGTGAGGCCACACAAGGCCACACACTTTGGAGGATTATACTCCCTTATAGATGTACATATTTGTATAACGCTTTTATCAGTTTTTCGGTTTAGTTCCTGTACCACAAGACCTTTCAGTGATATTAGCAGTAGGTATGTTGGTCTTTTTGGTGCACACAATTTTTGTATAGCATTGGGCCAATGATATAGCCTATGTTTTTTTGTAGGCAGTCTTTCCTGCAGCTCCTCCATTTACTTAGGATCTCTGTTTCCTACTATTTCTCGTTTTGGGGCATCAGCTAGTGAGTTTGGAGAATTATTTGAAAAATAAATTGATACCAAGAGGTTTAATGGTACAACTAAAACCATTTTCATATTAGTTGATGATCTCTTTAAAAAGACTCTTTTAAAATTGATTAATTTAATAATTAAAGATGAACAAAATAATCTAAAACAACTAAATGAGAAAATAGCTAAGCATAAACATAACTATGAGAGCTTTCATAATCTCATTGAGTTTAATGATTAGAACCTTAAATTGAAACAAAATATAGATAGGTCCAAAAACGAGAAACTCCAGGAAACAAAATAAATTCCTGAAAGACAAACAGGATTTTGATCTAGGCAAAGTCTATAGGATCAATAAGATCAAACGTAATCCTACATATACAGATGTAAGCTTTCTGAATATGAAGCCTCGGACAGAGAAGAGAGGGTACCCAGCCAAACCTTATCTACCAGTCGAACACATTCTGATCTTGATAGATCACATAGACCCCAGACCAGATTCCAACATGATCAAACATCTTTGGACATTTTTTTTTAGGCAGGGAGCCAGGCCTAAGAAGAAGAAGGAACAAGAGTCAGGAAAAAATATTTATTTGAAAGGACAACCATATGCAGAAAAATTTATTTGAAAGGACAACCATAATGCAAGTAAAGAAGTGGATTCAATTTGTGCAGCTCACACAGAGAATCACTCAGTCATCAATTTGTCATATTTTGTACTAAAACAAGAACGTGTAGCTGTATTAACCAAAGTTCTGTCCTTTGTTCCACCCTTTAGGTCTGACTTATTTACCAATATAAAATATGTAAATCTATTTATACGTAAACTAGCCCTGCATAAATTTCACAAAGCTAGAAATGAAAAATTCGGTTTGGAGAAATAGGTCTGGAGAAAGGAGACTTGGCTCCCTTACAGGTTCTGTTGGACCTATTAGAGGAAAATGTAAGACAAAATAGCCTTACTACAACACAATCTAAGAAATTGAGTCTTAAGCGCAAGTTTACCCCAAATATGAAAGAATATGCTTATCTCTCAATATTAGCTGAACAAGTGACTAATGATAGGAATCTAACTTGGTCAGAGTATAAAGCCTTGAAGGAATGGAAAGATTGTAAATCCATAATGATAAAGTTAGCTAACAAGGGGAACAATCTAGTTCTCATGGATAATGAGGACTATATACAAATGTGCAAAAGAATACTTGATGATAAAAAAAAGTAAGTTGCTTGATAAGGATCCAACTAATAAATATTGGATATCCTTGAAGAAGGTGTATTTTAACATACGGGTCAGATAAATTTACAATGCATTGACATATATTGCTAAATGATGAGGATATCAAAGAAAGAAAAAAAAATCCCAAGAGTACATCTATCACATATAGAATGGACCCAAATGTATGGGATAAGATCACACACAGCTACTTTGAAGAAGTAAGCATCCATCCAACTGGCTTAAACCCATAGTAGGCATGTTCCAGTGCGTCCATTGCAAGGCCTTGAGATACATCAAACCCATTAAACAAACTGAAGATTCAAATACAAAATACAACCCCTGAAATAATTCCAAAATTGTCCAACCAGAGGAGTGATATATGTTATCGAATGTTTATGTAAGAAGCTCTATGTGGGTAAAACCACATGCCAATTCAGGTGTAGGATCTTAGAGCATGCTTATGCCGTACACAAATACATTTATACCCATGTGTATAGATATGTAAGATCACCATGCATTTGACCATCTCAAAAATACAAAGAAAATGTACAATATAGCCTGGTCCCTTAAGTCACAAAAGCTATTAATATTCTGGCCTTTGGTAATTACTATCATTCATATTGCCTCATACCTCTATCAAATTATTTATTAAAGGTTAATTTATAAATGATCTAGAAAAGAATAAAACTAGGCTCCCCATTTCAGATACAATATTGAAACAAATGTCATATTTCCTCTACAACTCACCATTTAAGGCCAATATAATAGTTATTTAGGCACCAATTGATCTAGCCTTTTTTGTTTTATTAAGACCAGATGATTTCACAATCCAAGATTCTGAACATCCATACCTCAAGGAGATTTAAATAAATGCCATTCTTATTTCACTTAATCTTAAACCCTTTAGAAAGTTCCTTCTATCCAACAGAGGACCAATGGTCTCCTGTCAAAGTCCTAAAAGATCTTACACACTATTTAAAGCCATTTGACTCAGACATGCCATTACTTCCAACTAATCAGTGGTTTATCAACTGATCATTGTTCATCCAGAGCCCAGAGAGGAAATAGCAATTATTGGCAATAGCCCATTAGAAAAATAATTGGGGCAAGCTTAGTGGGTGAATTAGAAAAGTTAATTGACAGATACAATTACAAACTTCAATGTTTCAATCAGATGTTGTTTAACAAATTGCCTTTTCTTTTATTTAACATAAATGTATGTCATTACCTCTGGAGAAGGAACTGGCAACCCACTCCAGTATCTCTGCCATGAAAACCAAGTGGATCAGCATGGTGTGTTGTCCATGAGGTCACAGAGAGTCGGACACGACTGAGTGATGCCATTTATTTTATTATATTGTACTAGCGACTGCCACTGTAAAAAATGACGGGGCAATAACATTTTAAGCCATGGCAATGCTGTTTGACACACAATGTAAAGCTTTTTCTACTCTGAGGACCTTCAGCGTTCATTGCAAGCCCCTTTGGAGTTAATAGCGAGCCGCTTCTCGTTTACTTTTGGTCCTATGAGCGCCTTCGGCTCTCATGACAAAGACAGAGATATATATCTATTTTTTTTGTATAATTATTAATTAATTATTTACTTAATAAATTAATATACTTTACCTATTTGTAATTGATATATGCAGCAATGAATAGGCTGAAGAGCTAAGTATGTATTTTTATTTTCCTGTAGCATATAATGTACATTTGGGCTGTTGCTGCTGTGAGGAGAAAGTGTCATCAATGTCCCAACTGTGCATTAGAAATATGCTGCGTGAGCGAGGGCAAACCATTGCTTTAGTTGTGTAAATCGCCATTTTAGATTCGTAATGTGTTAGTGTTGTAAAATGGCGTAGTTTGTCTATGTGCTACGTGGATCACAAGCATTTTCCGTGCTTCCTAAGTGTGTATATTTGTACCTCGTACGTCCCTGGCAAAAGTCGTACGTGCCTGGCGGTGTTTTGCGCATTTCGGGGTCGTGTAGCCTCATTTTTTTCCTCGTTTAGTCGATTTTACATTTTATAAACTCGTTAAATTGGACTTTAATTAGCGTGCAACCTTACTGGCAGATGCTCTGTGTATTTTTTTTGTATTGTTTTGTGTTGTTTTTGAATGTACGCATTTCGGCCGTTAACTTCGTATTTTTGCAACCTCTTATTTTTTTTTCTAAGTACCTCTGGTCGTAATTAAAAGTCGTACGTCCTTGTCAGTTTTTTCTGCGCTTTGGGGTCGTCTAGCCTTGTTTTCATTTTTTTCCGCCGCCATCTTTTTTTCTCGCTTAGCCGATTTTCAAGTATCGAAACTGCATACAATCTACTTTAATTTGTGTGCAACCTCACCCCCAGAGGTCCTGGCTGTCCCCCCGTGCTGTGTGCGATGTTTTTTTTAATTTTCATTGTTTCTTGTGCTTTTTGCTGTACGCGTTTCGGCTGTTAAGTACGTATTTTTGTGACCTCGTATTTATTTTTTATCTAGGTCCCGCGGGTCGTATTTTCTTTTGTGTGTCCTTATTTCCTCTTTACGCGTGAGTGTTTTTTTTCTATGTCGCGCTTTTCTTGGGTTTATTTGTCCCAGGAGTGAGGCGGCGTAGAGCCTCCACCTCCGCAAATGCGGTCCCTCGCTTTGTGAGGGGCCGCATTTGCGGCCTGCAATAAGCCTTTGGCTCATTGCAGCCAACGCTGGAGCCTCCAGCTCCACAAATGCGGCCCCTTGCTTTGCGAGGGTCTGCATTTGCGGCCAGAACTGCGGCCCTTGCTTCGCGAGCTTGCAAAGCGTAACGACGATTTGCAGTTTGACAACTATTATTTGTGATATTTTATTTCTGTTGGAGATTATCTAAATAAGCATCATCATAACCAATGAACTATCAAAACACTCAGGGTGGGGTCATAAATATCCCAAACTTTAAACATCCAAAGGAGCACTTATTAAATCCATTATTTAAAAAAAAAAAAAAAAGGTTTGTTTTTGATAAAATTAAAAAGTCCCCTGATGATTGCCCATTTAATATCAATGGAGTTTTGTCCTTTGTTAGACTGCTGGGTAAGTGGCCTTACCATATGAATACACTATCTTTTCACCAGAAAGTTTGCAGCCGAGATCTTTGTAGGACAGCAGTGGGTATGATAAAATAGGTCATGACTATCTGTTTTACACAAAATAATGAGCTTGAAATCAACCTAATAATCCACCATTTAAAAGTTTCATGTGTGTGAGCTTGGAGTAAGACTATTATGTCTACTCAGATTTACATTTTGTCCTCCCATTCAGAATTAATAGTTTGATTGCACTGTTATATCATGAATAATTACAGAAAACTGGAGAATTAGAAGGGAGATCTCCAGCATATGCAAACCGAAGAACACATCACAAAGGGTTTTGTCTCTGGATGATGATGGTAATTGTAATTCACCCATGAATGAGAAGAGAATATAAAAGGTGGATATTATGCACGACTTCCCACAGGAAGCTCACTGTGGCATATTAATGGTTGTATGGAAGTGCTAATAACATTGCAATGATTTTACCAATCTGTCTGACCTTTAGCTATCAGGTGTTTTTTTTTTTCTTCTGTGAAATATATTTGTCCAATATTAAAGAACCACCGTAGTTTGATATATACTTGGCAAAAAAGTGCCATATTACTCAAACTACCAGTAGTGATTTTCATATTTTTGGGAGAAATCTAATTGTTTTTGAAGATTCTGTTTATGAGTATATGAATCCATTTTGTGTTGGTTACATTACATCCTCAGAGCTGGATCACGAGTGTGTGTGTGTGTGTGTGTGTTTTGGTTATTAGTAGAGAGAGATGTGGGGAAAGAGGGAACAATAGGCCTTTGTTAAAAGTCCACTGCAGGGTAATATTCATAATTTGCGCTTTTGTAGATCTTTGATTTATAGTGGAAAGCATGATCAAGCTATTTAATACATTCATTATAACTATTGTATCCCAGATTTCCATAATGATGGTTTGGTGTAAGGTTTAGAGACCTGGGAGGAACAATAGACACAGATAATATTATGAGTTCTCTTCATATAGCCCCTATTCAATAGTAGAATAAAACATATTATATACATTCAATAGTAGTAACTATCTGTGGATATTAGTGCCTCATTTCTAGTTCTGTGAATTATATTATGAAGTAATATTAACTTGAAATAGTCTAATATATAAACATACAGATTTCTATTAGATAGATAGGATGGTTATTGTCAGGGTCATGGTTGCTTAGTATATGTTTTGTGATTGGGTGCTTAATGATCATCTTATTATTATGAATAGAGTACTTTAGAGCACGCATGTGCACTGTTCAATGGAGTGCATCAGGCATCACATGAGATGATCAACCAGGGATGTATTTAGAAGTGATTCACTCACCTGTAGGCAGCAGGGATATCCTCAAATCCTGGCCTGTGTAGTGCTCTCCAGGCCCATCCCTGCACTATATCTTACATGTAACTGTGGAGTAGAGTTGGTAGTGCATAGGCGTTCCTCTTCCAAAGTTTTTATCCTGAACTATTCACATGGGATACATTGGCAACTATCAGACCCTCCTGTATTTAGCAGTTTGGAGAGAATTAGCTTATTAGGGTTTTATTTTTTAGGGTCACAACGGTTCAATTTTGGTGATGTATCGTTTACTCGTATGAAATAAAGTTATATTTTAGATCAGGGGTGTCCAAGTTTGGTCCTGGTAGGCCGCACACAGGCCTGGATTTGAGGATTACCTTTCTGTGCACAGGTGAGTCAATCAGCATGACTGAAGAAGCGATGGTCTCATCTAGGTGCAGCATGGATATCCTCAAACCGGGACAGAAACTGGACACCAATGTTTTAGATACTATTAGTGATAATTCAGTAACTAGGTGTACTTGCTAAGGTCTTTTTGTCAGGTCATCTCTCATACTAGATTCACCTGAATATATTTTCCTGTTAGCAATGCTACCAGGCATATAATATAAATATGTGAAGTAGGTAAGAGACTGACAAATGGTGAATGTTAAAATCTTCTCCTTTCCTGAGTATAATGAAGGGTCTTAGCAGATCCTGGTTGGAGCTGTGAGATTTTTACCAAGATATTGCAAGCTCAGAGTCTCCAAGAGGACGTTTAAGCACTACTGGTAGTTCTCCAGTTAATCCTCAGTAGCACAATATAGAAAACTAATCTACAATAGTATGATAGATGAGCATGCATTTTGCTTTTATGTAATGGAGATTATTACAATACATTAGCATCTAAGTTAGTCCTTATAGTTTGGTAAAATAGCTTATAATTAATGCTAATAATGTTATTTTCTGAAATATATGTGTCCAAGTAGCTCATAATATTTCCGATCAATCACAGTAGCTCACACTAGAGAACCCTTATGATTGTAGGCCAATGTGTGTTTACAGACAATGACTGCATAATAAAATCGGGGTAGTTGGTCCTCTAAGAATTACTGGGGTATATGCTCCAGAATGGCAGCAACTTCCTAATTCTGTTTGTCGGAAAGTATGAAGTATAAATAAATCCGCAATAGTGCATAGTCCCCCACCATTTAATACCCTGACCATACTGCTACATCTAGATATGAGAAATAAGTCAGTGAAACAATGTGCATCACGCAACCTTTACAGCACAAAAAAGGAGAACGTTTTGTTTTAAATGAGAGAAAAATAGGATAAATTATATTTACTTTATTTAGAAAAAGATTGAAGACAAAGGAAAAATACTTGTAAATGATTTGCTATGCCACCCTTTCAATTGTGCTTGAACACTACAAAAAAGGGAGAGATCTGTCCCATCACCAGTTACTTCTACTCTCACAAGTGGGGCATCAAGATTGCTGTACAGTTAGCCAACAGGTTTGCCAAAATCAATGTTTTCTGAGCAACGTTTGAAACTGAACAAGTGTGAAGTGTGATGCAGGATAAAGTAAAATGAATGGACTTCAGGCACTTGTTTTTCATGCGCATGATAGATAATGTAAGATTTTACTGTCCAATTAAGTATCCTTGTGCAAAAATGCATTGTGAATAGTAGGAATTATGCATTTAACTGATGTTTACCACATTACTCAACTGATTTGTTTATACAGAGTGTACAGATTTTAAAAACATTAAAATAAGAAAAAAAATACTTTTTTCCAGAAATTAACAACAAAAAAAACAAACACAATAATAAACTATGGTGAAATACATACAAACATTGTTCTTTGATATTAATACATTTGAGAATAGTAGTTCTTCAGCTGGTGTTGACATGGAAATCAATGATAGAATCTCATTGCCGTAGAACAATGTGCCATACTATGAGACAAGGAAACAAGAGCCTCTTCAGCAGTGTTCAGCCTTCACTACCAGACAGGCCTCTGACAAAAATAAAAGAACGTCTTTAAATCACTCTACACCTTGGAGAAGCAATCCTTGGTCTCCTGCACTGTACGCCAGTAAAGTGGCAAGTAGTATTGATCCAGTTTGGTTCACAATAACTGGATGCTTGGAATGCATCAGGACTGGCTGTAACTGGAGCCCTGACTCCCATTTGGTCCCTGTTCACCTTCACTGGAGAAAATATCAAATATATTTTTAGAAACAAATTATATTTTAATTTGGTAGGTTATTTATCCACAGTTACTGTGTAAAAATGTCAGTATGCTACCTGTTAGGTGGAGGCTTTGGTTTGGGCATTTTACTAAGGATAGCAGCCATTTCCTTCCTCTCGTCAAAGTTCTTCCACTGTTCATAGAGTTTCAAGATAACTCTGATTATTTCCAAGATCTGATAATAAGGAATAAAATATGGCTTCACTGTACAGTTTTGATGAAGTACAACATAAATGAGTGAATTTAATAAAAAATACCTTTTCCATATCTACAGAGAGTTCAGCAAACCACTGCCGAGCATCCTTCTGCTGAACAACACATGCTACATGGAGACAAGCTACAAAGAAAGAGAAGACCGAGACAAGACATGGGCATTTATAACAAAATAAGTAATAAGCATTTAAACACACTATGTGCAGCACAAGTATATGTATGTACCAAAGTAGGATAAAGGGTTGGTCAGTAATTTACTAGCATGTTCAGAATGTCAATGGAACTGAATCAGCTACAAAACAAAGTAAAATTAAGTCCTGATAAGTATCTATAAGCACCATTAGAAAGAGGGCAAAAAGCATATGGAAAATGGATGCTGAATTTGTGGAGTTATGATCAACTGAATTCACTGAGCTCTATAATTATATTAATATTAGTTAGAATCAGGTGTAGAAGCTTTGAATCGTATAGTGGCTAAGTCATTTGTAACTACTCTAGTAGCTGGAGTAGCAGCAGAGCAGGTGACATGGGAAGTTCCTGGGTTCAAACCCCCATAAAGACACTTTTTTTCTCTTAGGTTTAAAAATCAGAAATATGTCCTTTAGGTTACATAATAAAACATGTAAATATGAGGCAACAGTGTGGATTTTTTGTTTATTTTAATAATAGCACACACTTTTACATATCTAAATAAAGAGTGTGTTTGTTTAGTGGTTCCATTGAGTTGTTTTCTTTAGTACGTTTTTGGTCCAATTATCCTCCACATCTTTTATTGACTGTATTTTTAAACACACATATGATTATATATATATATATATATATATATATATATATATATATATATATATATATATATATATATATATATACATATATATATATATATATATACACACACACACACACACACACTAAAATTGTAAGCCAGGCAATGCTGTTTCCCACACAATGTGAGGCACCTTCAGCGCTCATTGCAAAGCTTTCCTCCCGCCTACTGTACTGGCCGCTCATTGCGGGGTTCATTAACCTGCAAGTTTTGTGCTTGGGAATGCCATGTGTCTCTTTTCAGCATCTCCCCCCTGTTCCTTCCCTGTGCGTTTCTCTTCTGTGTGTCTGCTGAATGTTTGCGTGGCGCACGCCGATTGCTGTTTGTTTTAATTTTCAAAGTCCCATGTGCCTAGCGTTGTTGGCATAAGTGTTTGCCGTAATGTATTTTCTAAGTGCCGCAAGCCTGGCTTTGCTCAGCCTCGTTTTCATCTAGTCTCAGAATTTTTTAGGTTTTTTGTCCACCATGTTTTGGGGCTCTACATGGCTTTGACTCATCCTATGACAAATACTTACCAAGGGCAATCATGAATGGTGGATAGAGCAGACAAAGATCTGTACGATAAGTGTCATTTACAATCCTCCTGTATCAATAAAACAACATCAACATCATTAATTGGGATTACAATGTTAAATAGTTACAATTACCAAATAAACACAATATTGCAGGATTATACCTTGATGTTGCAAGTAGAGTTTAAACATATTCAGCACGGATGGGAATATTGTAATCCAGACTACAAGCTGAGCCACCTATTTTACCACAAAATACTGGGAAAACTTAGTGACTAGAGCCGAGGGTGGGAAATGTGCTGCCCCCTGTGTCCCTCTCTTGTGTGCCCTCTTCTTGTGTCCCCTCTCTCTCTCCCCTGTGTCTCTTTCCCCCTCTCCCTCGTGTATCTTTCCCTCCCCCTCCTCAACACCCCTCCTCTTACTCCCTTCTCATCCTAGACCCCCCTCCTAACTTTACCTCCCCCTCTCCCCTCACTTACCTTCCATAAGCAGATGCTCCTCCGCACGTCTTCCGGCTGTGTCAGGACTCGGCCAATGCTAATGACGTGACGCGCATGTGATGTCACGTCATTAGCATATGCCGGGTCCCGACACAGCCGGAAGATGCGCGGAGGAGCAGCTGCTGATGGAAGGTAAGTGAGGGGGGGGGGGGTTGAGGAGGAAGAGGGGGGAGGGGGGGAAAGAGGGTGAGGAGGGGGGGAAAGAGGGTGAGGAGGGGGGGAAAGAGGGTGAGGAGGGGGGGAAAGAGGGTGAGGAGGGGGGGAAAGAGGGTGAGGAGGGGGGTGAGGAGGGTGAGGAGGGGGGTGAGGAGGGTGAGGAGGGGGGTGAGGAGGGTGAGGAGGGGGGTGAGGAGGGTGGTGAGGAGGGTGAGGAGGGGGGTGAGGAGGGGGGGAAAGAGGGTGAGGAGGGGGGGAAAGAGGGTGAGGAGGGGGGGAAAGAGGGTGAGGAGGGGGGGGAAAGAGGGTGAGGAGGGGGGGAAAGAGGGTGAGGAGGGGGGGAAAGAGGGTGAGGAGGGGGGGAAAGAGGGTGAGGAGGGGGGGAAAGAGGGTGAGGAAGGGGGATGAGGGTGAGGAAGGGGGATGAGGGTGAGGAAGGGGGATGAGGGTGAGGAAGGGGGATGAGGGTGAGGAAGGGGGATGAGGGTGAGGAAGGGGGATGAGGGTGAGGAAGGGGGAAAGAGGGTGAGGAAGGGGGATGAGGGTGAGGAAGGGGGATGAGGGTGAGGAAGGGGGATGAGGGTGAGGAAGGGGGATGAGGGTGAGGAAGGGGGATGAGGGTGAGGAAGGGGGATGAGGGTGAGGAAGGAGGATGAGGGTGAGGAAGGAGGATGAGGGTGAGGAAGGGGGATGAGGGTGAGGAGGGGGGATGAGGGTGAGGAGGGGGGATGAGGGTGAGGAGGGGGGATGAGGGTGAGGAGGGGGGATGAGGGTGAGGAGGGGGGAATGAGGAGGATGATAAGGGAGGGGGAGGGAAAGAGACACAAGGGAGAAGGGGTAAAAGAGAAACAGGGGAGGGAGAAGGGGGGGGGAGACACGGGGGGTGGAGAGACACAGGGTGACTCGAGTATAAGCCAAGGGGGCCTTTTGCAGCCTTAAAAAAAGGGCTGAAAACTTGGCTAATACTAGAGTATATACGGTAATTTAAAAAAATAGGAATATAGCTGCTCTATAAGAAATTGGTCAGAATAGATTCCACCGGGTTACAGCAAAAGAGCCAAACAAAGCTCTCTCGTGATGGGAAATATAGCAGGAAAAGGTTTATGTAGCGGGTGGGGATGTTTAAGGATAGAATTACTCTAAGAGAGAAGACAGACTTACAGCAGATAAGAACCAATAGGTCCATCTAGCTTGTCCATGCCGTCCACCTAAAAAGCTTGTCTGAATTAACCCTCAGGATGGCCTTATGCATTACTGAATTTCCTTACTGGGCTTATCCTTACCACAAATTGAAAGACATAAGCACAGGTTTAAATTTGACTAATACCTTACTCCCTTTCTGGATTGCTACCTTGTCGTGGTGAAGGGGCTTGTGTCTCTCAATGAAGCTGTGAGCTATACCATGTAGGGTCACCTAAGATGGGCAGGTCATAGCAGAGGGGTTAGACAAATTGCGTTCCAATAAAGAAAGAACCGGCAACCCACTCCAGTATATTTACCAAGAAAATCTTAAGAATAAGCACAACCAGACACAAGATGTGCCGTTGAGCTGTGGCCTTTAGGGTCACGGAGTGTCAGACACCTGAACGACTAAACAACAACAACTACACCACCACCATACTAAATCACCCAAGTGGTTGTTACTCTTGTACTGTGTTAATGCAGACAACCAGTAATATATGATAAAAATCCCAAGCCACTGTAACAACTAAAATGATAATATATTACCATGCTAGAGGAAGCAGCATGTCTTCCTGCCCCATGTCTTGTACGTACTGCAGCAGTGGTCTATATGGGTGATACACAATCAGACAGCAATCCTATATAGAAAGTTAGATTGAGGAGGAGAAAGAAAGAGAATAAATATACAAAATAAATATTCTGAAATATAAAGTTGTTTTATAGAAAGTATTGTCACCCATTGTCCACCCTATAAATCAATATAAGGACTCCTGAAGCTTTTTAAAATAAGGCTACAGATGTCATCAAACCCTGCATGTATAAACATAAGTAACATTGCAAAGGTTATGAAGAAAGTCTTATAAACAGGTACTTAAACGGTTTATGACACAGCAACCAACATCTTGTTCAATTCTAAATATACAAAAAATGTAGAATCTTTTTGCAAGTTGGTAAATCATTTTTCATATAATCAAATACACAAGATTTGTATTAAATAGTTTTGTGTGAACCTTAGGAATTGTCTTTCATAATCCAGTGCACACCACACAATTCTTACATCATATGAATGAAACATGCAGAAAATATGTGCAAGGAATCTAGGACAGCTGCCAAGGTCATAGGCACTGTCAGTAGAAGTCACAACTACCTACCATTAATTCTAATAGGTAGAATTCACATTCCAACACCTAGAAGAGGAAAGAAAACACATCGGTTAGTTTATTTTAAAGTTCCACTGTAGTGGTCCAGCCTCCATAACTTATTAATATCAACATAAACTTTTACATTTATTATAATTTTGGAAAACAAGAATAATCAATAGAAAAAAAATCCTACACTGAAAATAGCTGGCCTTTGTACATTAAGGATGTGATTTTTACAATTTGTCAGTGTTTAGCTCTGAGCAGCAAACATCCCCTACAATAGATTAGAAAAAGTGGAAATCTGCCTATGCTCAATGTAAATTGTTTGTCTCAAAACTACTTGAATTTATATCCTACTGAGATTGTCCCAAATACGAAACCAGCTGCTTTAAAGTGTCACATGGAGGGAGAGATGTATGAAAGCAAATCTCTACATCACAGAATTACAACAAGACCATGTATGTTTTTACTTATATAATGCACTGTAAGGGAAGTCGCATCTCATGACTTATTCAGGTTATTCTAACACACCAGTGTCAAAGCAACGACAGCCTTAAAGGCATATTAAAGATTCATGGATTATGAATGCATCTGATAGAGGAAAATCAGCATGGTGTGATCTGTTTTGGGGTTTTTTGCATGAGAAAATATTAACATAAACATTATTAAATTTACCCTAAAGTTAGCTAAATCTCTTGAGTTTGCAAGCAGTTGATTTTGAGAGTTAACACCCCAAGAAAAATCACAGGCATCAAAATTCATTTGGGCTAATCACAGGCAGCTAATACATTGATTCAATCTGTGAAGTCAGTTTGTGCAGAAAATATCATGGGGTGTGTAGTCTTATTTCCCCCTGCACAAGGAAGCAAGGAGAAGCCCACACATTGCTGTGTGGAGTTATACATTATGCTGCTGTTGGCTTGAAGATTAGTATAGGATTACAAAATGTACCAAAATGCAGTGTTTCTATTGGCCAATTCAAGGTGCCTATGAAAATAGTTCTGGGGGCGTTGAAAAATCTCTATGTGTTTAGAATGACTCACTGTAAAGTGTTTCTGATATAAGCAGCGTGTGTTCGATTAGATAAAGGGACAAATAGGGAAACATAGATATACCTTTATAGAACAGCTGTAAAGCCCGAAGAACATGAGCTACATGTTTAATTAGGAATGTATGGATATTTAAAGTCACATTCTATTTAAAAGTTATATATATATATATATATATATATATATATATATATATATATATATATATATATATATTCAATATAAAAAATAAATAAAAAACTCCCAAAAAACAACTTACTTTTACAGATAAAGTTCAGCTACTGCCAATTTCTGTCCATCTATAAGGTCACTAGGATGAAAGGCCCTGACTAGGAGGCAGTGCTAAATGTTCAACACAATGTTTTCTTGGCAACAAGACTTTGCTGTGGAGACATCCCATGAATGACTGTTTGGCCTCTTAACCCAATTAGATTTTTCTTCAAACCCTTTAGATCTAGCTCTCAGCCAATCCATCCATTTCTTTCCCTTCTGATGACATTATCAGAGTCAATACAATCTGCTCAACCGATTACTGATACTCATTTCTGAAAGTGACTTATTTTTAAATATTACTATTATACATCATATATATGAATTTTATTAATAATGATCAATGCATTATTCAGACTAACTCCTCTTGATTACTGAAGACAGCCAGCCCTGCATAACAAACCAGGGGTGCACCGGCCAATAAGAATTTCACATCTATAGAACAAATATTTCCGTAGCACTTTGCTAATTACAGAGCACATTGTGCTATTACTGTACATTTAAGCAATTTCACAAGTAGCAATGAACAACATACCGTTCCAAAGTTTCAAATCACAATATACAGCTCATCCGTCTTATAAAAATAAAAAATAAAAAGGGACAGCAGATCTATTTTAAAATGCTATTTGATAATTGTATGAGATATACACCTAAACAGATTTGGATTTGTAAAGGTACAGCTCAAAGATTGCTATACCCTAACAGTGAAACCCTGCTCATGCTCCAAAGTGTAGCAAACATCTACCTACTTTAAAGGGATATGGAAGGTTTTTGGAGTTTACAAGTTATCAGGGACCACGTCTAAGCATTTTGCAGAATATTGATGAGATATACTAACCAATAAGTGACTGAGATACAGCACAGGAAGTCATGAGCTGCAGAGGGCAGACCCAAGCAGGTAATATTTGTTTAATTTTAAACAGCAAAAACAGAGCTTAAAACAAGGTACATAAAAGTGAAGAGATACATAGGCATAGTACCTGCCTAGTAAAACCCAGGAACCTTCCATATCCCTTTAACTGAAACTATTGATTGAGTATGAACAATATACCCTGTGAATGACATTCTCCCTGAAATCACACAAAACACAACAGCTGAAAACAGAATATTCATTTCCACTTTCTGCAAAGTACCAATTTGTAATGGTTGACAGCAGAGATTAACAGAAGGCAAAACAATGATCACATAAACACTATGGTAATGTAGACCTGTCTCGTGTGGAACTCCATGTAAAGGGACACCCTGGGAATATTTTTTATAAAATGTATATAAAATGTGCCAACCAAGCTTGTATGTAAATAACATATACTATGCACACTCATTTACTTTTACCAAGCCAATAGACTAAGGATGTTTAAGGAGTGGACTGCCTAGGCAGATTAAATGTTGGTACATTTAAGAAAACAGACAGGCATGTGTTAGATAATTGGATAGGAGTGAAATTTATACCACTCCCCTTCCCCTCATAGGCCCAAAAACAGGCTGCTTGCATCAGGAAAGTGGTTCTTCTAAGATATAAAATGCTGTAAAAGGTTGTATGTTTGGAATTTTACCTTCATTTTTACTTACATGATTCATCCTATAAGGGAATTCCTTTGGAAATACATGAGAAAACCTAGTTTTTACTGGAAAAAATACAGCAAAGTTTTAATTACAAAGTTCAGCTACGTCTACAGAGGACATATGAACTAAAAAGGGGAGCAGGACAATCACACAAGGTATTTATAGGAGGGAAAAACAAGTTCTGGTCTGAGCCCGAAACCTATTATGAGTATGTGGCAAGCTTAACTAGTTTATATACTGACAGAGTCATCCCAAAAAGGATGGATATTAAGAAATGCCAGTGTAAGTAATTTTCATAGCAAACCTACTTTTTAGTTCACCATATTGAACACAAAAAAAATACATGTGCAAACAGCAGCACATCAAATATTTAGAAAGAAGATATAATACAAAAACAATTTACTGCTATACCCAGGGACATTCATGATGGTTTGAGCAAGTAAAAACAGAACTCAAAGTTAAGATCTGCAACCAAACACTTGGGTATCTTATTTTAACATTAAAAACAGTGAAAACTTCCATATAGCACCTCTGCTATACTTTACAAAATATATCTGGTCTTCATGCAGTCATATGATTTTCAGCACTTAGCCCCCAATCAAATCCCTCACTAGGAAAGAATAGATTGTAACTAGAATTAAATATAGTTCCTTGCTTGAACTGCAGTATTTATTCCAAAAATTGAACATACTCACATACAGATGTCGCTGCAGAGATTAATCTTGTGTTTGAAACAACACCAAATTCCTAAAAAAGCAGTAAATAGACACAACTTTACACATTAGGTATGATAAGGATATGTATTCGGACATCACCTGTCCTTGGCATTGTAGACAAAAGAAACCGGATACATGTAAACAATAAATTAGTACATGCTACATACATCCAACTCTAGGCTGTGAAACCAAGTAAAGTCTTTAAATGTTCTAATACTGTATGACCTTAAAATTCCCACTATGCTCATCCAGAACACACTTTGGATTGGAGGATGTCGCAGCAATATCAACCTACCATATACTAGTCTAATAACACATGTAAGAAATAGAAAATAGAATGGCGGCTCAAAGTGCAGGACACGAGAACAAATGTTGTAGAGGGTGCTCATAAATTTGAATTATATACTATATTAGCACCTTAACACCTTTTTCATGAACTGTTCATTAATAGGCACTTTACCCTAGCACAAGGACTTTATACTGCAATATTGCTGTGTGTATAAATTAAGGAATTATCAGTACATTTTTTTATGAATTCACTGTTGCACTAAGAAAGCAATTAGCACTTTGAACTATTTAGCATCATTCTATATTTATAATCAAATTTATAAAAGATGTATAATGTTTTAATGGAATCATTATTGATCTTTAATAAATTATGTTTTAAACAACTTACTCTCCTTTGTGAGATTGGTGTGCCCTAACAAGAAGGACTTTTTCTATCTGCACCCACCATTATATATTTTTCTACATGTAATGTTCACATTTCAAGTAGAAAAAAAAATTGTATGCTATGACAGGTTTACATAAGCTTGAACTTCATAAACAAAAAGGGAGTAAGAATATAAAAAAAAAACTCAAATGCAAATAAATATGGAAAGCAGTTGTTGGGGAAAATCAAATCTGTATCATTCATCTAACAGAAGCTCACATTCAAAAGAGTGCTTGCTCCAAGTTTGTATACACTGGTGTCAGGGTTTGAGATCAAGCCACATACTCTCCTTCCAATAATCCTGACATTTCTGTGAATGTTATTGCCATTGACACAGTGGTTTCCAGAATGCATTAGAGGCATGGTTTGTAATCTTTTTTCCCCTTAAATTAACATATGCACTTTATAATGTATAGAAGTATTCATCCTTAACAAGTAATAATAAATGGAAGAATTCAAAAGTTTCACTGTACCTCTACTTTGGATGCCAAAAATACACATGTTGGTGCCATTAAAACAGGATCGATACTTTTTAATGAATACCTAAAATGTGAAATCATACAGAAGAGAGACAAAAATTAGAAATACATACAAAACGCAGACACCATTAGTCATTGAACATATTATGTTAACAGTCTAAACCAGTGGTAGTCAACCTGGCCCTTACAACCCACTAGTGGGCGATTAAAGCTTTTATGGTGGGCGGAGGGGTAATCGCTAGGTGGGGTCGCTGATGAGTGACATCATATGTCGGAGACCCGGAGCATCATGCTTAGCTCGTGAGAGAGCCTACGGACAGCAGTCAGGACTGGATCACTATTGAGTAAGTAGAGGATGATACATAGCTAGGGTTGTATGATTTATGTAACCAGAAATTGGTACCTGCGGCACCGGTAAAACATTTTACCATCAAAAGTGGGCAGTAGGGATTAAAAGGTTGGTGACCTCTGGTCTAAACAATAGAAGGTTTGGTCAGATAAATGCAGAAGGCTTTAATATATATATATATATATATATATATATATATATATATATATATATATATATATATATATATATATATATATATATATATATATATACACAGTTATTAAATAGTACATCTGTGTTCACATTTGAATGTCTTGAACAAGTTCAAAAACCTGCTTCCAGCTCGGAATTCCGAGAAAAACAGTTATTACACTGCATTCTGGGAAGCTGAGCTGGGACACACAAATATGCCCACAAATGCCTTGCTCTTCAATCCATAGCCATTTTCAAACATGGCTTCCTTTAAGCTTATGCCTGCTGTATTACACAGCTTTAATGCAAAGCCAAGGCTGTATTTTACACAAGCTGAGAATCCTATCCATGTACAGCTGTTTCAAGCTTACTGGCTATCACCAGCATGGAGCGGGATCTCAGCCTGTGTTGTGGATCTTATGAGGACTCTCTCCCTGGCTCCTGGCTGCTAAGAACATCACCTATAACTCAGATAATTCTGGTCTTCTTCTCACTCTCTCCCTTGCTCAATCCACCCTTTGATAGCTTTAATTTATTGAGTCACACTAATCTTCTACACCGGACCAATTAGCAGCTTCTGCTACCTATTCCTATTAACTCTTTACACATTAACTCTTTCCTCTTGCCTGCTTCTTCCTCATACCCCCCTGTCTTTTCCTCAGACTCTTCTTAACGTCTCCACCTTTTGTCTCCAACACAACCATCTCACCTCTCATGCCCTCCTCTCCTCTTTTACTCTCCCATGAACTACTTCTACTTAAGATGTGGTTAAACTATGTGACTCCTGACATTTCCATCTGCAGGTTACATTATCTGACCACTAGGGGCATATACCATATCACATAACAGTGCCAATCACTTTATATCACATCTGTTCCCTCTCTAACTAATGGATACCCTAACCTCTTTATTTTCACAACTTCCTTCCTATGTACCTCTCACTTCCTTCCTAACATTGCTATTCTTTCTTATCTACTCTTCCCAGGTCTCTGTCTCTTCCATTACCCTTAGATTGTAAGTGGCGAGTGTCTAATCTTGTGGAGTGCTTTGGGTAAAATACCTTTTTACAAGACTTGAAGCTCAAAACAGGGCCCTCCCTGTTCTGCTAATTGTCATTATTGTATATTTCCTTGTTCATCTCCCCTGTACAGAGCTACGGAATATGTTGGCGCAATACAAATAAAAGATAATAATAAGGTGGGCAAAAGAGCGGTGTGTGTGTGTTGTGTGTCTTACTTTGTGTTGCTTTATGGTCCTTGAAGGATCTGCAGAGATCCCAGAACAGCATGTCGGTACGGTCACATAAATGTACCACACACTGCCAGCTGACATTTTTTGAGTAAGAGGCTGCCAATTAGAGATCACACACAAAAGCAACTTTGAATTTGCCCCACTGTCTCTGGCAGGATTCAGAGCAGAAATTCAAATATGCTTCCTGAGTGTGCCCTGATCAGCTGTGATCAGGACCAAAGAGCAGCTTTTTAAGAAGTCACCATTTTTTTTTTAAGATTGAAAAAAAAAAAAGCACAAAATACCAAGGAATTGAGGAAAATATCTATATTTTTGGAAGCCAATGCAACCTGGCAGCCAGTATTTGTTCAGCCCTGATATAGATTTATATTTTTGCCAACTTACCTGGCATAAAAACGTTTAAAATAAACGGTGGCAGTGGCAATAACTTGTTGTCTTAGTTTAAGGTGCTCTCCTAAAGCTTGGATGACTGAAAAGAAAAAATACAACTGTGAGTACCAAAAAAATGGACATGTAAATATGGGCAGTCTAGGATACTGTGGTGTATACATTACGAAGCAAAACACATTTCCTACATATCAAAACATATCGGGTATTACAAAGTCACAACTGGGTTGAGTTTTACAAACTGTAGCCTCTCATCCTTTAGTAAAGTCAGAACCGGACAAACATGTGTAAAAAGGGGTAACTTCTATGGATACTTTATGGTTTAAATCCATAGCTTTATGTATTTATATACAGTATGTAGTTTTCACTTTTGTACTAACTTGGAGCTTTGCTCTGTCACTTTAAGGCAACTACGATTTGTAACACACTGCGGGCCACTAGCTGCACTGGTTGATAAGGCATTTAAAGTGATACATATTCTGACAAATGTTATTCTTCATTTAAAGCAACAGGTATTAAGTGTTGTAAAAAATAATAATACAATTTATATATATATATATATATATATATATATATATATATATATATATATATATATATATATATATATATATAGGGAAGCTGCATACGCATAACCAATTTTCTGTTTTCTATTTCTAAAAAATTGATTTATGTATATATTTTTCTCATTTCACTTCACCAACTTAGACTATTGTGTTCTGATCCATCACATAAAATTCAGATTAACAAAACATCGAACTTAAGGACGTAATGTAACAAAATAGGTAAAAAGTCAAGGGGGTGAATACTTTTGAAAGGCACTGTAATTAAGTAGTAACCTATGACATAGCCACTGTCCGATTCAAAGGCTCTACACCAGATTCTAATTACAGTAATACTAATTACATTTTTTGAGGTACAGAGCTCATTACTCTTCATGCAGAAGCAACACACTGACTTCTACTGACCATAACTCCAAGAAATGAGCATTATATTAAAAAAAAGGAAGAAATTACGTTTTTTCAACCTCTATCTAATGGTGCAGACACATGGAGACTTCAGCTACCCTTTAATGCATCAGTTTGGCAACTAAGTATCCAATGCTCTTACAAAATAGTTACTTCTACCCAAATAATTATTTTAAAATAATTTCTTCTCTGAAAATAAATGTACAACATTATTTTTAAAGCAAATATTTGCAAATTGGATGGAATTTATGTTATGTGCAGTTTAGAGAGAATTGCTGATTAAATGATTACCTTTTTAATATTATATCAGCAAAGCAAAATGATCAGTAGGAGCTAAAAAAAATATTTAGTGTGGCTTACATTTGGATTTTAGCATTGTAGCCTTTAGCAGATACATGTTTCTTCACCCTGAGAGATTAAAGCAGATCTACCCAATAGGAGTTTTTACTTGCCTCCTTCCTTGCTCTGGCCACTGCAGGCAAACAGAAAGGTCTGCAGTACAATTAGGTCAGCCAACTGAGCCAATGCGCTTCCACATCAGGACACATAAAATGGGGTGGAGATAAACATATCTGCTGGACAACACAAGGCTACATTTCAAATGTAAGCTTTAAAATCTACACTGAAAAAAAATGTAAACCCTAATTTTATAGCTAATCACTTAATAAATAAACAAATCAAAGCCTACTGTATGCCCAGTACGGTGGTCCACATCCCATAAGAGGCTGACCAACCAACTATTAGGCGTCTTTATCTTTGTACTGGTTGGTCAGCCTCTTATCAGCCCTGTATGGTCCAGTGGTTAGGATTCTGTGCTTTTACTACTGCTTGATTACAGTCAGGGAGCCAAGAGGTCACATCACCCTGAAGCCAAGCAGGGTTGGGCCTGGTCAGTACTTGGATGGAAGACCACCTAGGAATACTAGGAGCTGTATGCTGTGGCCCCCTGGAGAAGGAACTGGCAACCCACTGCAGTATCTCTACCATGAATAGTGTTGCAGTCCATGGGGTCATACAGAAGGCTCTGATTTGCTTATTTATGAAGAAAAGCAGGAGAAGTAGACACAAATAGAGAGGGAAAGCTGTATTAACACAGAACATTTAGTTGAAGCAAAATACAATTATTGAATTAATCTGTTTACATGGAATGGGGATGTATAAACAAACATAGATTTTCATGTTGGATCTCTGAATAATTTGCTAATATTTGGCTATACCACCCTACCTTATCATTTCCCCTAAGTCAAATGCTGAAAGACATACTATACCATTTGTAAAAAATATCTGCAGCTTCCAATACTCCTCTTCAGTTAAGAATTTTAGATCCTTTTGTCGCTCCTTTAATAAATCTTGTTTATCCAAAATCCATTGCAAACTGGAAAAAAAGAACATAATGTACTTTTGTTACTATTAACATATTCAGATATCTCACTTAGAGTACAGTACATGAATACCTCATGTAGCCAATGCCATAAAAAGCAGATATGGAAAGGACATGCAAAAACTGACCATACTTGAAGAGTGAAGTGACCCTTAATGGTCACCACACAGAACTTGTATGTAAGGAATAAAGCACCTATGAAGGTTACACAGTCCTTCCACACCAATAGCACATACAAAATTGCCATATTGTAAGTTTCTGATTTAAAATAAAATACCATTATACATTAAACAGCAAATATGCCTCAACCGCTTATACGCTTGTGCAATGGCTTCATAAATTCATATCTAGACTGTATTTTATTTGCATCATTTTCACTTTAAATGCACACTGTCATGGACTCCGATAGAGCACCAGAGAATCATCTTTATTTTTGGCACACTTTTGAAAACGTGATATTAAATCGGTTATATTTTTGCTCACACAAACACTGCTTTAGGGCCCATAGTATGCATGCAGTTATATTTCTCCCCTAACACATTGTGCAAAGAAAAACATACATTGCACCTTTCAAGCAAATAAAATCCTTGTATGGCTCTTATTTTAAAATGGTCGTTTGCCCGTCATAAATGACGGTATAATATTAGATGCGTCCCTCCCCTCCTCCCTACCCTGTCTCTCTCTCTCCCCCCCCCCTCGCCCCCTACCCTGACCCCGCGCTGTCCATTCATATAGTTTTTAAACTGCACATGCGCTCCCTCTGGAGTGTTACACACAGTTTAGAAACTATATTAGTGATGATGACTGGAGAAAAAGAAAGAAAGTCTCATTAAAATGGTATAAAAGAGATATATGCTTTTGCAATTCATATCCGTAAATTACTGTATATTTAAAACATCAGGTATGTGAATGAAACCGGATGCTATAAAACATGCATTAAAGAGCAGGTCACTGCATAACTCATGTAATAACAATGGCTTTGAAGCAGTTCTCTTCAGGAGTGGGCAAGTTCGGTCCTGGGGAGCGCCACACAGGCCTGTATTTGAGGACAGGTGCGTCAATCAGTATGACTGAAGAAGCAATACACTCACCAGTACACAGCAGGGATATCTTCAAATCCTGGCCTGTGTGAGGCTCTTCGGAACCGAACTTGCCTACATCTGCTAAACAGTACTGAATGGCAACAACTAATGGGCTGTTTACAAGCCCACTGCTCAAAACAGAGAGGAATCACCTTCACCGATGGGACAAGGAGCACACTATCTCATGTATTCAAGAGGGTGTTTTTTCCATATTTAAAAGCTATAAAAAGGGACTGTGCCACTCCAACAGAAAGTTGATTTTAAAGAGCATTAAAACTGATAGTTTTCTATACAGTAAATAATTTCTGAAATACTTATAATTGATTTTGCTGCTCCTGTGTGCTAATGTACGGCTCAGAGTACTTGGTAGGTGTGGGAGAAGACTCTAACTGCCATATAACATTGTAGGTCTTTGATGTTGCCACAACAGGGACAGACAAGCAGATTGTAATCCTAATTAGCACATCAAAGCAGCTAATTAATATGTATGGATGGCTCATTTCCACATAAATACAGAAAATGACAACATGTAATTTCCCAGGATTAACTCACTTTAGCAATAAATGGGTAACAACATATAGCCAGTGTTTCATGCTCTTAAACAATAACCTAAAACAACAACTTGATTTTTGGGGTGACAAAGTCCATTTTAGTAGCACCTGTCTAAATGTCACTGAATCAAACAGGGCACACTATGGTACATAGGCGTCACTGGTAGACAAGCACGACTCATACTTCTATATTACTAGTCACTGTAAGACAGTACCGGGCCCCCAGGGGAGTTCAACATTCTAATTTGTTTACTGGGCTCTAAGAGCACCATTTGAAAAATGAAAACACATTGCGGCACATTGTCATTTACGTTCTTACAGAAAACAAATGTCTATGGCCCTTGAAACTGTCTGGAATTAAAAACTCTACAGGAAAGTGCCTTGAAATGGAACAAAGATTAATTATGAAGAAAGAGCCACCCTCTGAGGTAATGACAATTATTTACCAGCTCTAATTGGTTATAGCGACAGATACATGTAACAGTTGTAATGGCTCACTGCCTCACATAACTGCACCCAGACCAGCCCTCTCCAGGCCCTGGATCTAGAACTACTCAGGCCTAGGTGCTGTATCCAAGAAAATACCAGGACACCTCCCACTCTACAGTGATATATATATATATATATATATATATATATATATATATATATATATATACACACACATATACACACACACAAGCGACAAAATTGTAAGGCAGGTAATGCTGTTTGCGTCAGACAGTAAGTGTTTTGGTGGTCCGAGATCCTTCAGCGCTCATTGTGAGCCTCGCGCTGAGCGCCTTTGGCTCATTAAAGGGGCTTTGGCTGTCATTGTAAGGTCCGCGCTGATGTCGTTTTTGCACTTATTGCGAGCCTGTCCTCTGGTGTAGTTTGTGTCCTATGAGCAACGTTGGCTCTCCTTGTGAGGCACGCGGTGAAGGGCTTTGGCATTTATTGCAATAGTGTTCTTTTTTTTTTGGGTGTAGGTTTTCATGATATTTAAATAATTAAATCATAAATTTATATACTTTACCTATTTGTAATTAATATATATACAGCAAGCAATGTGCTGAAGAGCTAACAATCTGTTTTGATGTTCCTGCAGCATACAATGTAGATTTGCACTGTTGAGCTGAGGTGCAAGTGTGAGCAATGTGTGCAGTGTAAATAGGCTGCGTGCGTGAGGGGAAACCGTTAGTGTAGCTGTGTACTTCCGCATTGTGTAAGTTAGTGTTGTAAAATGGTGGCGAATGTGTATGTGGTACGCGGGTGTGGATGATTTAGCATCCTTGTTAATAGTGTATCTTGTACAGCTTCTTGGAAAAGACGTACATGCTTGGTGGTGTTTTTCGTCTTTAGGGTCGTGTAGCCTGGTTTTCTTCGGCTTTTTTTTTTCCTCTGTAAATTGGATTTAAATTGAGGTGTAACCTCACTTCCAGATGTCCTGGGTGTCCCCCTTTGCTGTGGGTAAGCTTTTTATTTTTGTGTGTATTTAGTCTTTTTTTTATGTTTTCAGCTGTGCGCAGTTCAACTGTTAAGGTCGAATTTTTGCGAGTTCGTAATGTTTTTTTTTTTTTTAAGTCCCGCGGCTCATATTTTTTTGTGCAAGTCGGTATTTTGTCATTGCGTGTTAGACAGTTTTTTTTCAAAGTCCCGCTTCTGTGGCTGTTTGTAACCGCTTGTGAGGCGCTGTAGAGTCTCCACCTCCGCAAATGCGGCCCATCGATTCGCAAGGGTCCGCATTTGCAATGAGCCCCCACATTCCGCATTTGCGGCCCAAACCGCATCCCTTGCGAGCCCGCAAAGCATGACGACGTTTCATAGTTTGGACACCTAATTTATACATATATATATATATATTTTATATACACACACACATACAGTTACATAGACACACATGCATGCATGCATAGACACACACACACACACAGATGCATACATAGACACACACACACACACACACAGATGCATACATAGACACACACACACACACACATACATACATACATACCTACACTCACACATACATAGACACACAAACAAACATACATAGACACACACACATACATAGACACACACACATACATACATAGACACACACATACATACATAGACACACACACATACATAGACACACACACATACATAGACACACACACATACATAGACACACACACATACATAGACACACACACATACAGACACACACACATACAGACACACACACATACAGACACACATACATACATAGACACACACACACATACATAGACACACACATACATAGACACACACATACATAGACACACACACATACATACATAGACACACACACATATACATAGACACACACACACATACATAGACACACACACACATACATAGACACACACACATACATAGACACACACATACATACATAGACACACACATACATAGACACACACATACATAGACACACACATACATAGACACACACACATACATAGACACACACATACATACATAGACACACACATACATAGACACACACACATACATAGACACACACACATACATAGACACACACACATACATAGACACACACACATACATAGACACACACATACATAGACACACACACATACATAGACACACATACATACATAGACACACATACATACATAGATAGATAGACACACACAAACATAAATACACAGATAGATACACATAGACACATATACATACAAATAAATGCATATATATATATATATATATATATATATATATATATATATATATATATACATACACACGTCCATATGAATACATACACATATATTTACACACACTTACTAATGTGAGCTCTGCCAGAAGTTCCCCGCCATCAAACAGCACCACAGTACAACACACAGGACAGAACGTTAGCCTGTGACGTTAGCAGTGACGTAACAACCAGCTCCAGATTTGTATGATATGAGAAGTATACACAGTGCAACTGGAAGCAGTATCGGAAGCGCGTCACTGTGCAACCTCACAACAGTCCCGACCGGAAACAAGAGCAATCCGGAATGAATAGTACAACAAACGTCTTTCACACAGTTCCTGAAGTTTTTTTTTTTATTGATTGTAAATTGTATTTACCGAGAAATTGCGTTATTTGTCCATGTAAATACAATGTGTTATTCAGCACCCTCCTTAAATAATACTAAGTATCACAACTATACTCTGGGATTGTATAGTAATAAGAATTAGGCCTTTATTATGCATCCATATTTTGGGAGGTCTCGTAATATTGTAAAGAAGGTCAGTTCTGAGACCCTAGCAGACAGCAAGAGATTAAGAGACCCCCGTTTGTATGTGTACAGACAGCGCCTGCGTGTGACCTCTGTACTAATGTATTATATTGGGAGCTTCTACACGACGTGGTAATTGGTAACATGATAGTAATACATACAGGCAGCCTTCCGTACTTGTGTTTGTATTCCTAGCCTGGTACAATCTGTATTTAGTTACACAGGAAGGCTGCTATGCTTTGGGTTCAGTTACAGTCAGAGATTCGCATGTGCCAAAACACAGCAGCACACAGGGATTATGTGTTTATTTGCATATTTAATAACAGTATACCCAATCAGACTCAAGACTGGAGACGTCTGTAGTCCTTCCACCTATCTCTGAAAAGAATTGGTTTGATTCTATTATAGGGTCACTTACTTCAGCACACTCTGCACTACATCAATGTAAATATCTGCTAAAAGCATGATGAAATACTTATTCTTAATGTTTTAAATATGTGCATTTTTGCACAGAGAAATTAAATAAAATCTGTGTTTACGTGTGTAATAGACTGCCTTCTTGCTTCATGTTGCAAAGGATGTATGTTCCATTCAAGTCATTGGTAAGACTGCTTATATTTCCAGTTTGATGGGAACAGACCTTGTATTTTTGATTTTCTTTTGTATTTTCTTACCTCAGAAAATGCAGTTTCTGCTGTCTTGACTCTTTGTAATTTGAACAATGTAGACCAGTGCTCTACTCTGGGGCTGTCTGCGTAGAGATCAAAATAAAAAAACAAATCTATCTGGCATGCAATGCTGGACGAACCTAAACTTGTCAGTTATGGGTTAAATGGTCAGTGCAGTGTAAACAGGATGCTGTGTCTATCAATCATAGCCTTCACCATACAGACTCACAGCACTCAGCAATAGATTATTAATCATGCAACAGCCAGTTGGCAGGATAGACTTGTATGTAAACATACATTGAAATCTTTAGATTTTTTAGCTAATATTAGTGTAATTAAAAAATATATGATCAAAAATAGATCATTTAATGAGAGGATTACACAAGTCATATAATACAAATTCAGGAAGCCAGATACATGGTTGTCATTAGAATATATGGATGTGAAGAAGGAGACTTCCTTTCATTTCTGGACAATGGAGACACCTCACTCATCTCAAGCAGCCAACACATTCCTTATTGCATCCATCCTCTCCCAATCATTCAACAGCAATACTGTCCATCTTATGACATTCTCTGTCAGGATACAAACATTACTCTGCACCTTTTTACTAGTATGTGCAGACCCCAGGGAATATGTAGGTTGATTAAGCTAATTATTCACAGGGGTCTGAGCACCCTCAGTCTTGTCACTCTCACATGGCTTTAAACTGAAAATAGAAGAGCCAAATACCTATAGTACCTTTAATTAAAAAGTATTGGTAAATGTCCAATTAGAAATAAATATCAGTCTGTGGTTGATTGATGGAACAGAAATGTGATTGTCAGGTACAAATTGGAAATTCCAGTGTAATTTTATTGTAGGAAACAGTGTTTCTAGTGACATCCAATTATAAAGCACTTGTTTTTAATACTATGTTTGGAACCCCCACTGTGCAGTTTCTCTAAAAATGATTTTATACTCATTTATTTATTTCATATGTTTATCCAAAGTGCACCTCCAAAGTTTCAAGGTTCATGACAGCATTAATTGTAGGGTAGATTACAATACAGATTAAAGCATAGAGGAATATGAGACCCTGCACTGAGCATCTCTCTGGGATACAGGGTGCTCAAGACTTGCAAACTGATAATGTTGTTAGTCTATGACATTTTGCCTAAACTTAGGTAGTACTTTAATATTGTTAGTCACTAAAGACTAATGCTGACTTTAGATAAGATTAAAGGGACATTCAAAGCATATTTTTTCTTTTTATATCTGAAAGATGATATTTCATATATGCTACTGTGTTTTTTTTCAAGCAATGCTACCAAAGCATCTGTTGAAATATATCTGCTTCATATTTATAACTGTAAGGCTACAATCCCCATATCTAATGTCTGAGAAATGCACTATTATTTATGCTGCATCTTTATACATATGAGTGGTCCCCAAATTCGAATTAGCTGCTTTTATATGCTAATTATAAACACAGTGTGCTTTTTTGTGTCTGTGGTGACCAAAACAAATACCCCCAATGTTGGTATTCAGTTCAAACTCCTTTTCCACCCCTGTCAAATACTCAAAGTAACAAATTAGCACATTAAGCCGCACAGTGGTTGAGAAAACAAAGCTGTTAAAATAAGTAAAAAAGGATCCTTTATCAAGTACTTTGTCAAGTATTAGAACATTTGATTGTGATTTGAAATTCAAACCATATAGGTTCTTTGTAGATAAGTATCCAATACAATGCCTTGCAAAAGTATTCACCCCACTTGACTTTTTACCTATTTGGTTACATCACAGCCTAAAGTTCGATGTTTTGTTAATCTGAGTTGTATGTGATGGATCAGAACAACATAGTCTAAGTTGGTGAAGTGAAATGAGAAAAATATATACATAAACTATTTGTTAGAAATAGAAAACAGAAAATTGCCATGTGTGTATGTATTCACCCCCTTTGTTATGAAGCCCATAAAAAGCTCTGGTGCAACCAATTACCTTCAGAAGTCACATACTGTAATTGGTGAAATCCAGTCCACCTGTGTGCAATCTAAGTGTCACATGATCTGTCATTACAAATACACACCTTTTTTGAAAGGCCCCAGAGGCTGCAACACATAAGCAAGAAGCACCACTAACCAAACACTGCCATGAAGACCAAGGAACTCTCCAAACAAGTAAGGGACAATGTTGTTGAGAAGTACAAGTCAGGGTTAGGTTGTAAAAAAATATCCAAATCTTTGATGATCCCCAGGAGCACCATCAAATCTATCATAACCAAATGGAAAGAACATGGCACAACAGCAAACCTGCTAAGAGACGGCCGCCCACCAAAACACACGGACCGGGCAAGGAGGGCATTAATCAGAGGCAGCACAGAGACCTAAGGTAACCCTAGAGGAGCTGCAGAGTTCCACAGCAGAGACTGGAGTATCTACATAGGATGACAATAAGCCGTATGCTCCATAGAGCTGGGCTTTATGACAGAGTGGTCAGCAAAAAACAAAATGGCACATTTTGAGTTTGGGAAAAGGCATGTGGGAGACTCCTAAAATGTATGGTGGAAGGTGTTCTGGTCTGATGAGACTAAAATTGAACTTTTCGGCCATCAAAGAAAACGCTATGTCTAGTGCAAACCAAACACATCCCATCATCCAAAGAACACCATCCCCACAGTGAAACATGGTGGTGGCAGCATCATGCTGTGGGGATGTTTTTCAGCAGCCGGGGACTGGGAAACTGGTCAGAGTTGAGGGAAAGATGGATGGTGCTAAATACAGGGATATTCTAATAGGGCAGAGGTTCACCTTCCAGCAGGACAATGACCCCAAACACACTGCTAAAGCAACACTTGAGTGGTTTAAGTGGAAACATGTACATGTGTTGGAATGGCCTAGTCAAATCCCAGACCTCGATCCATGAGAAAATCTGTGGTCAGACTTAAAGATTGCTGTTCACAAGCGGAAACCATCCAACTTGAAGGAGCTGGAGCAGTTTTGCAAAGAGGAATGGGCAAAAATCCCAGTGGTAAGATGTGGCCAGCTCATAGAGACTTATCCAAAGCGACTTGGAGCTGTGATTGACGCAAAAGGTGGCTCTACAAAGTATTGACTTTAGGGGGGTGAATAGTTATGCACATTGACTTTTTCTGTTATTTTGTCCTATTTGTTGTTTGCTTCACAATAAAAAAAAAAAAAAAAGCATCTACCGGGAACTGCAGGATCTGGTTAGGATCTCCAGCACTAGTTTTATATATATATATATATATATATATATATATATATATATATATATATATATATATATATATATATATATATATATATATATATATATATATATATAATCATTACTCCCACCTCTCAAGCCCGTTGTCTTGGGGATCAACTGGACCCTTCCCTTTCTTTCTCCTTGTGGCCTCCCCACCACCCGTCTCTTTCCGCTCCAGTCCATAATGAAAGCCTCTGCAAGACTCATCTACTATACTCATCGATCAATGTCTGCAGCTCCTCTCTGTCAGTGACTTCACTGACTTAACCGTAGCCTCCAGAATAAAATTTAAAATCCTGACAATAACATATAAAGCCCATAACAACAGTGCACTCCCTTATATCTCTGCTCTTGTCTCTAAATACTCTCCCAACCGTCCTCTTCGCTCTGCTCTTTCTTCTTTCCTCCTCTCTTATTACCTCTTCTCATTCCCATCTTCAGGACTTTTCTTGTGTTGCCCCTATTCTGTGGAACTCCTTGCCTCATTCCAATAGACTATCCTCCTGTCTCAAATCCTTCAAAAACTCACTAAAAACTAAACTATTTAAAGAAGCTTATCACCTTCAGCCGTAATTTACGCAATATATTGTACCTCACATTTCTATACCTCATCCATACCCTTTAGACTGTAAGTTTGCGAGTTTTCAGTCTTTAGACAAAACACTTTGTATGCTTGACTTTAAACTCAATAACAGGGCCTTCTATTATTTTGTAATTTGTTAAGTTTCAATTGTTTTGATTGTATCTACCCTGTTTAGTAGTATGGAATATGTTGGTGCATTACAAAAAAAATGTGTAATATATATATATATATAATGAGTTGGCACCTGGGAGGGACTCAGGCTGTGTGGGGGCCCAAAAATATTTTTTTGCACTGGGCCCTCTATTCGCTAGCTCCACCACTGGTTAGACCTGTAGAGCTACTTATTAACAACTTTGTTGCCAACAGAATTATATAGTTGTCTTGCACCAACTTGATGATGAATGGATCTACATAGCTGAGAAGCAACTATTCAGTGACTTATTTAATTACGTGGCTACTGAGTGGTAATTCATAAACTACTGAGGACCAATTTGTAAACGTATACAATCAAATAACTATGTGTTGGGTTTATTGTACCATCCTAACATTTTTGTACTTAATGTATTGCTCTTAAAACTCACACTTTAATAGAAAATATTTTCTTGAACACTTTGGTACTCAGTCTCAGAATACAGACAGTAAAGTGGTTACTGTGTTATCTATAAAGGGGTTAGACAAGCTGAGAGTTGATTTTGCAATAATTATGAATTCAACTATAAAAATGTATTCTCTTTTTATTATATACCCTAATACTCTTCATATTGGCAAAGTTACACTGTGATAATATTTCTCTACCTATCATAAACTAATAAAGTGATTTTGAGCCACATATTAAGTTTTTAATTATCATTTTTTTAAGTGATGTGTGTTTTATTTCTAATTTGTAAAGAAAAGTTTTTTTTTCGTTTTTTTTTGCTGGATAACATCATTTTGAAAATAAAAGCCAGGTTTTTCATATATGGGAGATATTACATTGCTCCCCCACTTTACAAACTCTTGGAAGTGAATGCCCTACCCCTTATTATATATCTTGTAATATGTTTGATTTATGTACATAATGTATAGTGGTGGCAGACTTTAACCACCTTTTGATTAAGTCAAATATGATGAGATTGATCTAAAATATGATTATTACATTAATATATGCCACTTTGTGAACACTTGTAGTGATTTGGTGTACTAGTTTGAAATGTGCTTTTCTTTTTTCTTACCCAGAATACGTATTGCTGTCAGCCCAGTTTCTCAGAGACACATTTGTGTGCATTTGATTTAACATAATTTTAACAAATGCCTCAAACTCACAAATTTGGCTGTGGGTGTTTTTTTTTATTATATAAATGTTTAGATGTATTCTTTTGGCTCCAGCTCAAAAATGTCTGTTTTTTTATGTCTGATTTTAGAGAGTGTGATCATATCATCTGACAATATTTAAGCAAACCCGTAATTTACTTCTTAGAAACAGCCAATGTTAAATGAGACCGTCATGACATCAGTAAAATATGGAAGTTACACGTAATCTGCAATCGAAGGCTATGAATTAATTAGTGCCAATAAGTAATACTGGCCAATCAGGCTCACAATCAAGCAATTTAGCAATCTATAAAATGCATTAGATCTTCTGGTTTATTCCATGTGGGTTTCATCATATGTATCAGCCCATTGAGTCCAGGGATCAATATTACTCAGAAATAACATTTCAAAAAAATATTTTTTAATTGCATATTTGTGGGTTTGAGACTGTTCTGCAATTAATTCTAAAGTCTTTCCATGCATTCCTATGCTTTTAAAGTACAGTATGGTGTGTTTAATTGCTGCTACAGTGTTTGAAAAAGCCCTTGCGAGTCCTATTTAGTACTTCTAATATTTTTGACAGAAACTTGATACTTTTTTTCAGTTGCGGGTCAGACTTTATTTGCGAGCTAGAGGTACAGGTCTAATAGAATATTGATTTGTGTAACTTTAATTATTTAGAGTTCATAATATTCAAGCTGTGATAAAACCAGTGGAGTTCTAATGCCAGTTTTGCGGGTTTGGCTGCCCCATAGTGATTGCGGGTGGGTATCTTGTAATCGGATTGCGAGTAGCTAATAGAATATGTTGCAATATTAAGAGTGATTTTAAGTGTGTATAAATGTATGAATTGGATAATACAATAGCGCATTTTGTCGCCACACGTAGAGACCAATAAACAGAACACTTGACTCCTCAATGGAAATGATGAAAAATATAAGTTTGATGAGCAACGCTGAGTATATGAGACTGGAGGGTAAATGAAATCAAGGTACAAACACAAGACAGATAATAGAATTTCAGGAGGTCATCATAGCCCGGGCCGTAGGTTGGGAGGGTGAGGCTGGGAGCATCAGTAAGGGCTTGCAATAATCAGCAGCAGGAATTTTTTAAAGCTTCAGCAAAAAAAAAAAAAAAGACCATTGCCTACATAGGAAAATAAAGAAGGTTACATGGAGGATTAAAGGGACGCAGAGAGTTTCTGTATTTTACTTTAATAACTGTATAATTATTTACCTACACAATTTATGTACACAGTTTTATTTAGGGACCACTAGTTCAAGGGAAAAAGTTACTCTGTGAAATATATAACAAACGAATATATTACTTGCTGTGTAAGCCATGGATAAAAAAAAAAAAAAAGGTTGGGAAAATCTGAATTTTTGAAGACTGTTTATGAGTAAAGGAATACAGTTGTATTTGTTACATCACTTTCAGAGAGCTGGTTCATGAAGGTGTGTTTATTTGTTGTAGGCAAGGAGGAAACATGGAGAAGCCATATTACTTTGTTAGTTTATTTGATTTGACTGAAATTGATACCACATCTTTCTCCCTCAGTGTTCCGGAAGCAGCCTGCTTGCATCAGGAAATGCAGTGATTGCTCTCCAGAAAAATAAAGTCCCCCTCTCTCACACACAAACACAACTTCCACCAATGTACTGTGGGTACCTCCAGGGTCCAGTAGAGGCATCAACATATTCTTCTTCTAATTAAAGTTTAATTACTTTTTTCTTGCTTAATTATGTTCGTAGTCAGCCTCAATATTTTGAAACATATTTTTTTGTTCATTGTATTGTAGCCCTTAAGAAGTGCTTATAAGCTCTGATTTACAGCCTTAAAGCATACAAATAGTAACTGTCAGGGTCTGCAGCTCATGCAGACATAGAGCCTCATTCAACTGAGCTTTTGGGAGATCCAGGCTTTGGAAATGTAGCCCACAAGTTATTTTGCTATTCAATTAGCGTCTTTTTGTGGGCTTGGATCGTGTTACAGGTTCCGGGCTGCGATTCATTGCAATGGTTCACATCTACTGTACTTTTATTAAAAGTGAAAGTGATGTTAAGTCTTAGAATTAATAGCACAACATTCTCAACCTCACAAATCGGCCAAAAAAAATATTTTAGTTCATATTTAATTTCCGTGTTATATAGATCCTGGCAATCAATGTGTTAATACATATAATGGAACTCACATGTAATAGAATATCATATTTACAGCTTTATCAATAATGAATTATTGTGGAATGTGGGTCCGATCGCAACTTGTAATTCAAGCCCGTAGGATTTTAAAATCCAACCTCCATTTTTCAAAGCCGTAATGATAACGATCTCTGTTTCCATTGGCTGTTTCTATCTTGGGACATACAGCCATGATTATTGATCTGTTCAAGCTCGCAAATGCTTCCGAATTTCGCTATCGGCTCATAACTTGGGGTCTTCCCAAATTGAATAGCACCGTAACTTGAGTGCCCTCCGGGCCCGTAGGAGACCTGCAGACATACAGACTACATTCCATAAGTTACGGCCTCCGAATTGACTGAGGCTCATAGGCTCTGCAGTATTGGCTGCCGAGTGTCTCATACTAGCCAACCAGGGACCATGTACCAAGCACCGTGCTGCTGAGACATGATCACTGATTGGCTAATATTAAACGCCGCACAGCCAGTGCTAAAGAGTCTGTGTCTGCATGTACTATAGAGGGAAGACCCAGGCAGGCACTATTTGTATGATTTTATGCTATACACATTGAGCTTTTAAGCTCTTATTAGTAAAATTAAGTACATAAAAGTAAATAAATGCATCAGTATATTATATAGCTAGTAAAATCCAGAAACCTTCAACAGTTGATAATATAATGCACTGCTTATAGAGTTTTTTTTATAGCGTAATTATAATCAAAAATGACGGGGCAATACAATTGTAAGCCATGGCAATGCTGTTTGACACACAATGTAAAGCTTTTTCTACTCTGAGGACCTTCAGCGTTCATTGCGAGCCTTGCGCTGAGCGCCTTCGGCGCTCATAGCGAGCCGCTCAGTTTGAAGCTGTGGCAATGCTGTTTGACACAGAATGTAAATCTTTTTATACTCTTCGGCGTTCATTGCGTGGTCTTGTGAGGAGAAAGTGTCATCAATGTGCCAGACATGCATTAGAAATATGCTGCGTGCGCGAAGGCAAACTGTTGCTTCGTTGTGTAAATCCCCATTTGAGATTCGTAGTGTTAGTGTAGTAAAATGCCGTTGTTTGTGTATGTGCTACGCGGGTGTGGACCATTTTCCGTGCTGGCAAAATGTGTATTTTATTACCTCGTACGTCCCTGGCAAAAGTTGTATGTGTCTGGCGGTGTTTTGCTCATTTCGGGGTCGTGTAGCCTCGTTTTAATTTTTTTCGTCCGCCATTTTTTTCCTAGCTTAGGCGATTTAAAATTGTGTAAAGTCATTAAATTGTACTTTAATAAGCATGAAACCTTAGTGGCAGATGTCCTGGCTGTTCCGCCATGTCATTAAATTGTACTTTAATAAGCATGAAACCTTAGTGGCAGATGTCCTGGCTGTCCCGCCATGCTCTGTGTGTTTTTTTTTATTTTTGTTTGCTGTATTTTGTATTTTGTATTGTTTTGTGTTGTATTGGAATATACGCATTTCGTCCATTAACCCCGTATTTTTGCGACCTCGTATTATTTTTTCCTAAGTTCCGTGGGTCGTAATTAAAAGTTGTGCGTCCTTGTCAGTGTTTTATGATCTTTGGGGTTGTTGAGCCTCGTTTTCAATTTTTTTCGCCGCCATTTTTTTTCTCGGTTAGGCGATTTTGAAGTGGCGAAACTGGCTAAAATCTGCTTTCATTTGCATGCAACCTCACCCCCAGAGGTCCTGGCTGTTCCCCTGTGCTGTGTATGATGTCTTTTCATTGTTTTTTTTTTTTTTTTGCTGTACTTGTTTCGGCCGTTAAGTTCGTATTTTTGTGACCTAGTTTTCTTTTTTTTTTCTAAGTCCCACGGCTCGTATTTTCTTTTGTGTAAGTCCGTATTTCCTCTTTACGCGTGAGTGTTTTTTTTCTAAGTCCTGCGGCTTTTTTTTTTTTTTTACAGTCGTGCTTTTCTGGAATTTATTTGTCCCGGAAGTGAGGCGGCATAGAGCCTCCACCTCCGCAAATGTGGCCCCTCGGATATATGTATCTGTAATGTCTTATAATTATCAATTACCGTACTGGTCCAAATATAAGCCACACCCGCATATAAGCCGCACCTGTAAATTTCAAGAGTAAAAATAGAAAAAAGATTGTACGCAAATATAAGCCGAACCCTTAAAATTAGAGAGAAAAAGACTCTCCAAGTGATCAGCCATTGAAAAAAACAGGCTTTCTAATTAGCACTGTAGCTTTGTTTGCAGGTTACAGGCTTTACAGGATGTTAGAATCACTAAAACCGTAAATCCCTATTCAATACCGCAGTCTCAAGCACGCAAATCGGCACCCTTAACTCGCAATTGCGAAAAACGGCAGTAATTTTACGTTTGTGAATAGAAGCCGCATACGTAACTCGCAAGCTCGCAAATCGGCAGTGATTTTTTTTACGGTCGGGAATATAAGCCGCACCGTAACTCGCAAACTCAAAAAGCGGAAAAGAGGTGCGGCTTATATTCGGACCAATACGGTACATTTGGTTCATAATCAACTTTGGCTTAGAATCCAATAATTCTTCATATTTTAAACATAGTCAGTCCTACTGATGTTTTTCTTCTTTGCTGGCAATAATGCTTGATGTCAGTGTAATGCTAACCTTGCCTAGCTGTTGTATACATATATAGAGCCTAATTTAATTTGGGGCCGTAACTCCATCTCAGATAGCCGATTTTCTGTGATTGAGTTGCATGCTCCCGTTGCTATACTATTGCAATGCTTTTCAATTGGCCGGGCCCACAAGTTAGGCACCGTTCGCGAGAATCGGAATCCATGCTATCAGCAGTAAAATTTGCGAGCTTGAACAGGATCAATTAAACAAGACCGTAATCCCTGATTGACAAACAGCCAAAAGAAATGAAGCCTGTCAACCAAGCCCATAATGTAGCCCGCAAGACTTTGATCTCTCAAATCAGACCCGTAAATCAAGGCGCGCACAACTTGTGGCTTAAGGCATTTGCGGCAGCAAATCCTTGGTTCTGTCAAGGCCGTAACTGATAAGTATCCATTTTGCAGCAGATTTTCAAAGACGGCATGGCGTTCAAGCCGTAACTCTAAAATGGAGGCCCAAACATTACGGCCTCCAAATGGGACCCACAAAGGGTTCACAGACCACATTACAAGCCTGTAAAGGGCAATATAAACCCAACAGTGCACTTTAAAACATAGGGAAGGACATGGAGAGGCATTACAATTACTTTCCCAATAATTCCCAAATAAAATATAGTGCCTCCTCCTCTCCCTAGAGAGCCTGGCCAGGCTGCGCATCACCTGGGCATGGTTGGGAGAGATGCTGGCCTCAAGCCTTTGCAGACAGTCCTGCTGTTGACGCATGATGGCCAGCATCTCCGCCTGCGCAGTCTGGGTCGTGGTGCTGGGGATGGAGGACCTGGTTGCAGGGCAGGGTAAGGAGGTGCCGGAGATGGAGTGGGGAGAGTCCGGGGCCCGGCTGGAGCCAGGGGTGATGGTGGTGTTGGTGGTGTCCCCAGTGGCAGCCAGTCCAGCACACTGGTGTGTGGGGAAGGAGGTGTTAGCCATCTTCCTTGTGACATAGAGGGCACCAGCGAGATCCAGAGTCATTCGAGGAGGGAGATGGTGGGGTCAAAATCACAGTGGCTGGCTGGCTGTCCAGGGGGGGAATCCCCCAACATGATGACCTGCCCTCCTCAGAGTCAGGGACCTCTGATGATCCTCCTTCCTCCTCCCACTGCGCTTCTTCCTGCTGGGCGGGGGCCAATGCCCCCGCCTCTGGCCTTTGAATCCATGACACAAAACCCGACAAATAGAATCAGACAGGAGTTTGTAAATGGTTCACATCATAATAGTGAACATATATGCAAGTGTCATGGGGTTAGGGTGGCACAGTTGTTAACATCTGGTTCTATATGGATATATTTATATATATAGTCATTGCTTGGATTTCCTTGCCTGCCACGTTCATCTTATTAGCAAGGTCATTATTAATTCTGTATATTAGATATATATATATATATATATATATATATATATATATATATATAATATAAATCACTGTGTGTACAGATATTTTCTTCTACACATAAACATTAGACAACTGCACCTCATACTGACATATGCTCTAATATATACCATGAATAAATATATTCATGTGTTAGAAACACGAATATCATACTTAGCTGTTGCTGGAATGAAACTCATGAACATTACCTCCACCATCAGCTGCACTAGTGACAGAGCTATTACCCCAACCCTACATTAACACAGGACTGTTATATTGAAGGAAGATCTTTGTAACATTAATCTGGTGTTTCACAATCATGGTACAGTACAAACCAAAAGAAACACTGATTAAAGGAGCAATTGATAAGATTTTTATTATGGAGAAAAACAACTGCATGTAGGATCACGTCCGGTTGTCTTTGGCAATTAAGATCTACAGAGATATCAATTAGAACAACATATGCATTGCCTAAAAAACCTCATCTCAAGGGCAATATATATTGTACATCAGTTGCTTCTATATGCAACAAACTACGTTCTCACCTATCTCTTCTTGCGGAGCGATGGGCCCTCACCCTCCGGGGCTTTGGCCTTCCTCTTTCTAGGACAGCCAAGAGCTGGTCGAGGGATGGGTGCCTCCAGGAGGTCTGGCTCTTCGTCGAGGGATGGGTGCCTCCAGGAGGTCTGGCTCTTCCGTCCTGGACATTGTGGGTACAGACTGTGTGATGGAGGTGGAAGCCTCGGGTGGAAGCCTGCTGTTTGCCTGGGTGGTAGCTATTATTATTATTATTATTGTCTTTATTTATATCGCGCCAACATATTCCGTAGCGCTGTACAGTGGTATTGTACAAGGCAAAAACAAACTTAACACCTTATAAAGAATGGAGGGCCCTGTTTTTGAGCATATAATCAAATGCACATAGTGCTTGTTTCCAAGACACGGACACACAATTGAAAACTCGCAAACTTACAATCTAAGGGCCTCATTCAATTATCGGCCGTAAAACGGCCGCAAAGCTGCGATTCCTTGCGGCCATCTTACGGCCCCGTGTAGAGCTACTTTTACCTTGCAATTCAATTATACGGCGCCGCAAGGATATCCCCTTCCGGCCGGCCGCATATCATGCAAACGGCCGGAAGCTTTTTCACAGCGCCCGTAAATCTTGTTTTCCGGCCGCAAAGTCCGAAAACTGAAAATGCAAATATAAAATCGAGAATGCACTGTAAAGCTCCGTAAATGCTAGGCATCATAATGGGGGACACGAGGATTAATAGCAACACCCTCTCAAGCTTGCACATCAGCCCAAATCAGATATATTATTCACGGATTACTTTACGTCCCGTAGTTCCGCGGGCTGGTCCTTGTTCAAACCCGTACGGGTTTGGAGATGGAGGGCCGCAAACCAAGCATTGTAATAGCCAATATATATTCAATCCAGCACTGCAAAGCACTGTAAATGATGGGGAACATAATGGGGGGGCATGAGGATTACTAGCCAAACATTCTCAAGCTTGCACATCGCCAAATTGTACTTTGATTTTAAAATCCGTACAAGTCCCACGGACTTCACTGACCAAGCCCGTAGCTCCGTATTCAAGCCCGTGCGGGCTGTCCTCCAAGCCCGCAGCTCGTTTTTAAAGGCCGTACGTGCTTGGAGGTTAAAGGTATCCATTTTGTTACGGTTTTTGCAGTCTGCATGTAACTGCTGTAACCCTAAAATGGAGGCCCAAGCATTACAGCCTACAAATTAACAAGACTTCAAATTAGTTTAATATTCCTCATATGTTTGATTGGTCAGCACACATATAGGTTCCATTATAGCCTCTAAAACAGCCCCATAATAGAATATGTCACCCCAATATTGGCGCGCACAGCAAATGTGTTTTGACAACATGCAGCTGACATGAGTGGTCCCACATCATTGCGCAGTTCTAATATTTTGGACTGTTGGCCGTCGATGAAAGGGCGCAAGTGATATGACCTAATGCCATAAACCCTTCTAACCCTTGTAGCCACAGCCTAATCCTAATCCTTACACCCCACTGCCTAATCCTAATCATTAGATCCGCTAGCCTCCTCTCGGGCCTGCTGTTGATGATGCGCGCATGTGTCGGTGCGTAGATGACAGCGCACATTCGATGCACGCTATATGGTTGATCAACGATAGAATACACATCTCGCTCATCACATCTACATTAGAGAATACAAATAGTGGCCAAATCAGACCGCCACTTGTCATATATCAAGTACCAGGGGAATATTTCATTATATGTGCTTAAGTTCTTCAGTTGTGTCTGACTCTCAGTGACCCTATGGACTGCAGCACATTCAGCTAGGTCTCTGCCTGTGCTGTTCTCAAAAGTTTGAAGGCCAAAGAGATTGGAGTGGGTTGTCAGTTCCTCCTCTAGTGGATTGGGATTTGTCTGATCTCTCTGCTATGACCTGCCCACCTACAGTAGCTCACAGCTTCATTCAGGTACACAAGCTGCTTCACCACCACCACCACCACTTAGCAACCCTCACCCATGTAAAGTGATAAATAGCAGAACAGTTTCGAGGTTCACCAAATGGGAATAACTAGACACCTGGCACATGGCTCCCACCAGGATGGGCGTAGCAGAGATTATGCCTGATGGCGGTGAGTTTGCTGTCGATCCCAGAGCTTGCGGCCCTTCCTGATGGGTCAGAGTAGATATGTGTGGTGCATGTTACCCTGGTCCCCTTCAGCATTGCTAAGTAGTGTGAAGGGGCTTGTGTACCTGAATGAAGCTGGGAGCTACTGTAGGTGGGCAGGTCATAGCAGAGAGATCAGACAAGGTCCAATCCACTTGAGAAGGAACTGACAACCCACTCCAATCTCTTTGGCCTTCAAACTTTGGAGAACAGCAAAGGCAGAGACCTAGCTGAATGTGCTGCAGTCCATAGGGTCACGGAGAGTCGGACACAACTGAAGAACTTAACCACATATAATGAAATATTCCCCTGGTACTTGATATATGCCAAGTGGCGGTCTGATTTGGCCACTATTTGTATTCTCTAATGTAGATGTGATGAGCTAGATGTATATGCAATTAGATAGAGATTTAAGGGATCCCAATAGAGCTCATGTGCGTGGCAAAGGGTTCATATGACCTGACTCATGTTTTACTCTTGATATTGAATTGGGTAGTGTGGCTTTAATCATATTATGCATGTTGCAGCATGGTTTGTCAGATTGGCATGTGCATGACCATTACAACATATGATAACCAAAGGATATTTAGCCAATGCATGTTCAATATTGGGCAACTAACTGTATTCACACATATGCTAAGTGATGTGGGTGAAGGGGTTTGTGTACTTCAATGAAGCTGTGAGCTAGCCTACATCGGGCCAGTGTAGGGGGGTACGTCTTATCAGAGAGGTCAGACTAATCCCAATCAACTAGAGAAGGAACTGGAAAAGCACTCCAGTGTCACCTGTCCTATTCATTGTAGGCCCTCAGGGGAATGTTCCTACTCCACAGTATCGCTCATCAGACTTGTCATGGGTATTAACCCTATATTAGTAGTAGATATGATATTTGGGATCAGATGATATCTCAAGCTATTCTGACTCCTCAACAGTTTTAGATGTATTGATCTATTGCATGTTAACTATGGCTCATCAGTTTACATTTAGAGGAATGTGACACTAATGTAATGCATGTGGATTTCCCTGAACCAAACATATTCATAACACATGGACGCAGTCAGAAAGGTCTAACAAAGCTTTATTTTTTACACAGACCACAATCAGCAGTGGTCAAGATTGTGCATTCACATAACAGTATAACAAAGCTTTATTTGATACACAGACCACAATCAGCAGTGGTCAAGATTGTGCATTCACATAACAGTATAACAAAGCTTTATTTGATACACAGACCACAATCAGCAGTGGTCAAGATTGTGCATTCACATAACAGTATAACAAAGCTTTATTTGATACACAGACCACAATCAGCAGTGGTCAAAACTGCATTAATATCATGGGTGTGGTGTGGGCGGGTCCTTGAAGAGCAAGAGGCTGGAAAAAAGGGGAAACCTACAGGGGTCAATCTAATAGTCTAGAATAAGCATGATGCATAGCACCTACCAGGGTCACATGCTGCAACCGGAACCAGAAATCTCTTCATTTAACTGAAGAAACCATTTATGTGCATAGCACATACAACTTGTAACTAGATCTGCTCAATTAAACAGATGATTCAACCTTTGGACTGTGTAATCCAATCCAGTTTCACACATACAGTGTGTTGAACAAACAAAGATCTGAAAGAAGTGTTCAAATCAAAAAATGCGGAGGAGGATCCAAAACAATTTAGAATCACGATGTATGTACAGTACAGTTCTAAATACTGTACCAATATACCAACTCACCTGATTCCCATCTGCAAGCTTTACTAACCATTAGCTAGGTCTGTGGATAATCAGAAATATGGGCAAATAGCCATTATTATGGAGAGGACACAAAGGTCAGCAGCCAGATTCACTGTTTCTTACATCAGACCCAAAGATCTGTTCTCAGACTGCTATTGAGGTCAGGATCACATGCGTCACTAGTGGATATATTAATGCTGGCTGTTATTAACATGCCATTGTGAGACTTTGCAAGTCCACCGCCATAGCGGTATTAGTCTACATTTAAGCTACCAAAAATCATGTTGGAGATATGTGGCTATATGATAGCTTTAAGATTGTGGGAGCTACATGTTAAGGGGGCTGCCATTGAAGGCATGTCTACCTGAGAGGCACTGGGAAAACCCTCCACCTCATAATTCCTCCACAATGCTTGCAGATGTAGGAGATGCCTTCATGGACCTAAAATTAAAAAATTAAAAAAAAAGACAAAACCTAAAAAATAAGGCCTGAAAACATCATAGGGCCTGCAGCATCTCTTCTCAACAGCACTCCTTAGTGACAATGTATTGGTCACACTACTAATTAACAGCCTCATTAAATTGCTATGTAACAAATTGAATAGGGCTCTATATAAGCACACAGCATCTTTTTGAAAGCAAGTTTTTAGTTAGGGAACTTCTATGCAAGAGCCAGGTCTTCACTAACTAAAAACTTCTGTAAAACCAATATGCTATGTGCTTATATAGAGCCCTATTCAATTGCCCAAATCACATTTTAATGAGGCCCTTTGTGTTGTGTTTAACCTGTGACCAATTGATGGTCACTGAGGAGTGCTGTTGAGAAGGCGAAAACATGTCTGCAGACCCTATGGGCGTCATTCAATTGCGATATGGCCGATTGAAAAGGGCTCTATATAAGCACAGAGCATATATTTATTTACAGACGTTTGTAGTTAGTGAAGACCTTGCTTTTGGAGAGAAGTTCACTAACTACAAACATCTGTAGAAAATATGCTCTGTGCTCAAATTGATCCCTTAGCAATCGGCCACATTGCAATTGAATGAGACCCTATGTCCTCCTCCGCTTGGGCCCAGGACCCACATCACCTGTGCCCATCCTCCGTCTCCCCTCTGGTAGTGATGGTGGGGGGGGGAGGGCGGGGGGGGCGGGCGGTGCCAGGCAGCGGTGGTCTGGGCGGTGGCGGACACATGGGAGGAGAGGAGGGGCCAGGCTGCTCTTGGCTGGGGGATTGTGAGATCCCCGTTGATGCTGGGCTGGGGACCATGGCATGTCTGAGCAGCCTGACCTGAAGGTGCTCCGATGTCATGTGGTGCCTCCTCACCTCCCTGGACAGCCTGGCCAGGCTGTGGGTCATCTGTGACCTTAGGGCAGACATGCTGGCATCCATCCGGAGCTGGTTGGCCTCAATCCTCTGGCTGCTGGCCAGCAGCTCCTTCAGGACGGCCAGTGTCTCCACCTGCACAGCCTGGCTCTGCGGCGACGACACCGCTGGGTGGGCGTGGTGAGGTGATGCGGGGAGGTCCACAGCTGGAGCCGGTGGGGAGAATGTGCCCGGTGGTGACCAGGCCAGCACACTTTGTGGGGAAGGAGGTGCTGTCCCTTGGGGGGATGAGGGCCCCAGAGCAAGCCTTTCGAGGATGGGCATAGGCCCAGGGCTTGGGGCAGGTGACCCCGCAAGGTCAATGACCAGCCCATCCTCTGACTCCGAGCCCTCTGATCTCCTTTCCTCCTCCCCCTGTGCTGGAGGATCCTGGTACGGGGCTGATGGCCCCGCCTCCTCGCTATGGTCACAGGACCCAGAGCTCCTCCTGGATGCTGAGAGATAGAGAAGAAAGGTACATGTCATTAGTATGTTGATTAGCTCATTGATAGGTGTTCATTTCTAATTATCTGACATCTAGCCTTGAATATGGATGATTCTCCTCTTTGCTACTCTGATTAGCTATCTTATACTAGCTGTTATCTATTCTTAGGTTTCTGTTCTGGATGGTTCTCGGCTCACAACTCTATCTGTATTACGGCTGCTGTCTGTAACTGCGTAGGCTGAACGGGCACACCAATACATGGACTCTGTATTACAGGGGTGTCCAAACTCTTTCCCAGATTGGAAGATATCCTTTCTGTGCACTGGTGAGTCAATCAGGATGAATGAAGAAGCGATTGACTCACCTGTGCGCAGCAGGGTTATCAAATCCAGCCATGTGTGTGGCCCACCAGGACCGCGTTTGGACACACCTGCTCTATTGCTTGATTACTGTTGTGGTGACCATGAATGACAGTGATTTGTCAGCTTCATGAATTTAACGATGCATCTATCCCTTGTTATTTCATGGAGCTGACATGTCATTGTCATGGCCATGTGTAGTGTGTGTGATGCACATGTGGTGGCATGTTGCTGTATGTCATATTCACCTGCCATGGAGGCTGGGTCCTGCTGCTCCACCGGGCCTGATGCTCCAGCTGCGTCGGAGGGTGCAAGCATGGCCCTTGCAATCCCTTCATGGGCAAGGTACTTGACCCTCCGCCCCTCGGCCTCCTGCACCATCTTCCTCCTCACCGCGGCCCTGATGTCGTCAAACCGGTGCTTAATGGACCGCAGACACCGTCCACGGCCCGCCACACCGTTGACCAGATCCACCACCTGCTGCCAAGCAGTAGCACGGGGCCCAGCCTTTACTTCCCTACCCCCCGAGGTGATGACGGGGCGGGCACGGATGGCCTCCAGGAGGACCCTGTTTTCCTCCCGGCTATAATTGTGGGCCCTGGACCTGCCGACAGCCTCTTGCTCTTCTGCCTGGGGATGAGGACCCTCTCCACTCTCCCTCCTCCTCCTCCTTCCTCCTCCTCCTCTCCTCTCCTCTCCTCCCTCCCTCCTCTCCTCTCTCCCTCCTCCTCCTCTCCTCTCCTCCCTCCTTCCTCTACTCTCCTCTCTCCCTCCTCCTCCTCTCCTCTCCTCCCTCCTTCCTCTACTCTCCTCTCTCCCTCCTCCTCCTCTCCTCTCCTCCCTCCTTCCTCTACTCTCCTCTCTCCCTCCTCTCCTCTCCTCCCTTCTCCCTCCTCCTCTCCTCTCCTCCCTCCTTCCTCTACTCTCCTCCCTTCTCCCTCCTCTCCTCTCCTCCCTCCTTCTCCTCCTCTCCTCCCTCCTTCTCCTCCTCTCCTCCCTCCTCCTCTCCTCCCTCCTTCCTCCTCCTTCCTCCTCCTCTCCTCCCTCCTCCACTACCTCCTCCTCCACTACCTCCTCCTCCACTACCTCCTCCTCCACTACCTCCCCCTCCTCCACTAGTACCTCCTCCTCACTCCTCCCTTCCTCTTCCCCACCTCCACGCCCCGGGACTCCCTGCCACTCCTCCACCCTCTGCTCCTCTCCCTCCATCACCACCTGAAAAGAAAGAGAAAGAAAGAAATGTTTTAGTGGGTTTGCCTGCTCCACGCTCGTCCCCCATTCTGATCGCCTATAACACTATTTCTGCTTGGATATCAATGTTGGAACTAACTGCAGTAATCAACCTTAAGTGGAAAGAGCCTGTGACAGCAGTGGGAGGGGTGTACAGCACCTCTCACTCTGGACCTGAGAGGCGCTGATGAAACACGCTAGATCAATACTTTCATAAACAATGTGGAAGGGTCAGTTACAGTTTGCATATATACAAGGCATGCGGCTATTTACTGTGTGCTTCTATCATGTGTGGGGAGTGGACCATGTCTGAGGCCACTAATATCCTATCTGCATTATATTCTGCACATATTCATGGGCATGGTACCTATCCTGAAGCCATCCTCTGTACCAGAGGTAGTAGGAACTACATGGTCCTGCTGTTCTAGGCTAAAAAAAAGTTATTGTCAAGCCCCATTGAAGAAGCAGTTTGGAACACCTATGTGTATTGCAAATATGTGTAGAAATCTCACTCAAACTCAATCTACAACTCAATCTCAAACTCAATCTCAAACTCAATCTCAAACTCAATCTCAAACTCAATCTCAAACTCAATCTCAATCTCAATCTCAATCTCAAACTCAATCTCAAACTCAATCTCAATCTCAAACTCAATCTCAATCTCAAACTCAAACTCAATCTCAAACTCAATCTCAAACTCAATCTCAAACTCAAACTCAATCTCAAACTCAATCTCAATCTCAATCTCAAACTCAATCTCAATCTCAATCTCAATCTCAAACTCAATCTCAATCTCAATCTCAATCTCAATCTCAATCTCAAACTCAATCTCAAACTCAATCTCAAACTCAATCTCAATCTCAAACTCAATCTCAAACTCAATCTCAATCTCAATCTCAATCTCAAACTCAATCTCAAACTCAATCTCAAACTCAATCTCAAAATAAAACTCAAAATCAAACTCAATCACACTCAATCTCAAACTCAGAATCAAACTCATAATCAAACTCATAATCAAACTCATAATCAATCTCTCTCTCTCTATATATATATATATATATATAGAGAGAGAGAGAGAGATAGAGAGAGATTTTGAGAGAGAGAGACAGATCTAATATTAAACAGAAAAATATAAATAACTTACCTCCCTCCACAAAACTCCTCTCCCCACAAAAACAAACTCGCCAAACCTATAGGCCAACAGCAAAAAAAACACAATTGTACTTCTCGCCAGTGCATTCAGTAAATATAGAAATTGGCAAAACAAACAAATAAAAGACAGCTTGATAGGATGAAAAGCATGTACAATGCAACTTACCTCCCTCCAAACCCCTAAGGGCAGGATCAAAGATCCCAAATCCTCCAAACACCTATAAACAAGAAAAGAAATCAATTTTACTTCTCGCCAGTGTATTCAGTAAATATAGAAATTGGCAAAACATACAAATAAAAGACAGCTTGATAGGATGAAAAGCATGTACAATGCAACTTACCTCCCTCCAAACTCCTATGGGCCGGATCCAAACTCCCACACAACCAAAAATACTCCAAACACCTATAAAGAAGCAAAAAACACAATTGTACCTCTCACCAGTGTATTCAGTAAATATAGAAATTGGCAAAACATACAAATAAAAGACAGCTTGATAGGATGAAAAGCATGTACAATGCAACTTACCTCCCTCCAAACTCCTATGGGCCGGATATAAACTCCCAAACTCTCCAAACTACCTCCAAACACCTATAAACAAGCCAAAAACACAATTGTACTTCTTTACATCGGCATCCGTAAATGTAGTAACGGATTCCCGTAAAAAGAACTTAAACCGCGACTTGATAATAAAGCAACTTACCTACTCTCAACCACCTAGCTCCTGGAACCGCGTGCTACTTCGTCCGAAATCACAACACAGTCGAGGCGTGGGTGCGTGTCATTCCTATTTATTCACTCCCACTGTCAATCAAATGCTCTATCCCGTAAGTGATTGGCTGTGCGACCTGTGGCGCGATGCGTGATTCCGCTATTGGATAGTTCGTGCCGGGCGCGGCTAGTCCGTCCCCCTTCCAGCTTGCGTGCGCGCCTAAACGTCACGGCCTTCCTACATTCGGAAGGCCGCGATTCACGCCTGGCTAGATTTAAGTTACGGCCGCATCCGTTGAAGTCCACACGATGCACTTACGGCATTGTAATGAAACAGGGCTGAAAGGGCCCTAAAAGTGTAAAGGAAGCAATAAAAGGCATTCGAATTACTGTAAAAACAATCCACAATGATCAAATATGTTAATAAAAGAGATTTTTGTGGTGTCATGTACATCCTCAAAATGGCAGCCAAATTAACCCTTTAGCACTCAAAGAATAGAATGTGTCCCCTAAACATATCAACATTATCTGATTTACATCTCTTTTATCACATCTAGATTTTTGAACACAAATATTGTATATATTTTCACGCCACATTACATAGATCATGGAGTATGGGCCCAAAATCAAATGTGGGCCAGAATATTAGGGGTTACTAATTAAAATGGCTCAACCAATCCATAATCAGGGAACTTCATAACATGATGAAGCTTAGATACACCAGTGAGCTTTTCCATTTGTGAAATCAACCCGGATAATCACAGCTGGGGTAATTAGCAAGCTATATAACCACACCATCATCCATGAATTAGCAAGTCTGAACCATCATGGATAGCAGCAACATGAGTACAGCGTATAGGTATGTGAGGAGAGCGCAGCGTCGTATGAATGGATATTTGTTTCGAATGTTGCAGAGTGGAAACCGGGATGTCAGGCGTGCGACTGTGGAGTGGCTGAGGCGTGACAGAGAGGGGCGGCTGGGAGTGAATGTGGGTGAGCGTGCTGATGCAATCCATGGTGGTCCGGAACCAAGCCAGGCAAGTGGCTCATCACAGGACATGCCTAGGGTCATGGTGGGGGGTCAGTTAGGGGAGAGAGCTCCAGTGGCACAGGGACAGGGGGATATGAGGGCACCTGCAGACAGGGAGGAGGACCTTGATGTGGGTGATCAGCTGATGGGGGTGCCAGATGAGAGACCCCTAGAGGGTGTGGCACATGAAGTGGGGGCTCCTGCACAGCCAGACCCACAGGGGGGGTGAGCAGGCCCAGGAGCCGGCCAGGAGGCTTCGTGCACCCAGGGTGTACAGGGACAGAGTCACATTAGAGGGGTTAACTGATGTGGAAGTGTATGAGCGTTTTAGGCTAACCCGTGCCAGCCTGGAGGAGCTCTATGCGGTCCTGAGGGAGGACATGGAGCCTTCCTCACGGACCAATAGAGCCATCCCAGGCATGACACGGATGTTAGCCGCCATACACATCCTATCATCTGGTAGTTTTCAGAACACTGCTAGCATAGTAGGAGGAATGTCTCAAGCAAGCCTTTCAAGGTGCCTGAGCACATTCCTCCATGCTATCGTTCCGAAAGCTGCCAGATACATCAGTTTTCCCCACACTGGGGAAGAGATCTTGAAGGTGAAAGCAGATTTCTTTCGAATGGGAGGTATCCCCAATGTGCTCGGTGCTATAGATTGTACACATGTAGCATTGATACCTCCTAGAGAGCAAGAAGCCATGTTCCGAAATCGCAAACACTATCATTCCATCAATGTACAGGCTGTTTGTGATGCAGGCATGCGCATACAAAATGTGGTTTCCGGCTTCCCGGGAAGTACTCATGATGCCCATATCCTGCGTGAGTCATCCACCCCTCTTTATTTTGAGTCTGGAGAAGCTCCACCTGGGTGGCTACTGGGTGAGTACCCATAAAGGATCCCCTAAAATATACATAATGTTCCACTGTAATGTTATTCCATTGTTGCGCCATAAAGAAGGTGTGCCGACTGAGCCATTGCATCGTAGCTTGTTGCTGTGCCTAACCTGATGTGACGTGGTCATAGGAGTATGAAGTTCCAAGCCAGAGATCCCTAAACTAACGTCACATTAATCATTGCGTATATTTACAGATGCTTTAACGAGCAGCACAAACTCCCATTCATATCTACATCTCCCATTTTTGTTTCCTTCAGGTGATGCAGGATATAGGTGTTTGCCGTGGTTGTTGACCCCTGTGAACAATCCACGCACAGAGGGGGAGGAGAGGTACAATGCGGCCCATGCCAGAACCCGGAATATAATAGAGCGCACCTTTGGACTCCTGAAGATGCGCTTCAGATGTTTACATTCCACTGGCGGGGCGCTACAGTATACACCAGGGAAGGTTTGTCACATCATCATGGCCTGCTGTATTCTGCACAATATAGCAGTACAGGCAAACTGTCTGGGGAACATTGATGATGCTCCGCTTGAATCGGCGGAGCGTCCAGTACCTCCCGATGGTGGGGATAACGTTCAGGGGTCACAACTACGTGCCCACGTCATTCGTGAGTACTTCCCATGTAAGTCTGAAACTAATTACAACCAACTCAAATGTACATGGCTTATGGTTACTAATACATCTCTTTTCTCCTTCCCCATTGTCTTCCAGAATATCCAACAGTCCACAGTAGAGGATAGCTTTGTGATGTAACATATGTCTCGTGACGCATTATTCATACTGGATCAAATACAGCCTGCTCTGATATCCGTTACTGGTAAGTATGCGCACATTCCCATACACATCATATATATTGATATCTGCCAACCTCAAGAAGCTAAGCTAAAGGATGGTCTGATGTATTCCACAATGTCAATGGATATAGGCCTCACAATCGTATTTGAAAACATCTGCCCAGAACAGTAATGTTCACATTGTCTGATCATGCTATTCCACATCCCATGGAGGTCAATGCAATTCCTAGCAATCTGGATATATGAACATAACAGCATACTGTAAACCATAAGAAATGTACCTCATGTGATGCAAAGAGGGGATGTCCCCTGTTCTTTGTCAGCGAATGCTGGTTAAAAGCATTCTCAGTCAGATAACAGGAATAGTCTCAAGGATGTGTTAACTAGGAATCATTGTGCAATATATCATATGGATTGTGTGACTCATCTCATCATATTGCCATTACAGAACTGTTGCCGTGTGTCAACACATTGTTTACCCACACAGACATGGGAAACAACCTTGCCAGCAACAGAACATCAGCTACATCAATGGCGTCTACATTGTAAGTGAGTATTTGCGGGAAACATGTGCATGTATGCATGAGAGGAAATGACTAATAACTCCATTAATGTAGGCCTAACTTTCTTTTTCCCCAAGACATCCCCTATGTATTGCTGAAGCGGTCCGAAATGTTTATCGGACCATGCAGACGTGTCCTGGGGGAACAGATCTCTTCGTTGAATACTCCACTTGATCTATCCAAGGTAGAGAACCACATGTAGATGTCCGAACATGTATCAATGTGTGATAGTTGTGATCTTCCCTTTCTATTACAGGATGCACTGGTGTCTCTCTCTCTCTCTCTCTCTCTCTCCACCCCTGTTTACCCTTAATTTATTGAGTCACTCAAGTCTTCTGCTAACTATCCCAATTAACCCTTTCCACTATGTTTTCTCTTGTCTTCTTCCTCACATCCCCTGCCTTTTCCTCAGACTCTTCTTTACTTCTCCCCTTTTTGTCTGCATCATTTTCATTTCAACTCTCATGCCCACCTCTCTCCTTTTATTCGCCCATCACCTAATCCTACTCAAGCTGTGGTTAAACTATGTGTCTCCTGACTGTCCCATCTGCAGATTACATTATCTGTCCACATGGGGCAGATACCTTATTACAAAATAGTGCATCGCACTTTACATCTGATCCCTTTCCTCTCCGACTAATGCATATCTTTCTACTTGACACAACCTCCTTCCTATGTATCTCTCACTTACTTATTAACCTTGCTATTCCTTATCTACTCTTCCCCATGTCCATTACCTTTAACTTGGAAGTGGTGATTTTCTAATCTTGTGTGGGCCTTTGTGAACAAATCATTTATCAACAGACTTTACGCTCCAAACAGGGCCCTCCATTTTCTTGCGTTGTCAATATTACATACTGTATATTTTTGTGTTCTTCTCCCCAGTACAGAGTTACGGAATATGTTTGCACAATACAAATAAATGAGAATTCGACTAATCCTAATATTCCCACATCAGGACAAATTAGTCTGGGCCATCATTATCATCGTACAGATGGTTAGCTTGTACGAGATCCCAATGCCTAACGTGTGCCGACATACCTACATCTGTTGGTGGCTGCTCATATGGCATATGTAAGGTTTCCACTAATATATTATTTGTGTGTTTGTATTCCAGATCCCGGTCAGAACAAGGCATGACGATAAACAAAGGCATGACGATAAACATCCTGACATTCCGTGGCCATGTCAATGTCCTCATGTATGTGCATGTGTCCGTTTCATTGCTTTGTTGGATCCAGTTTGATATCTGATGACCTTGACTGAATAGCCGATATGTGTCACGAGACAATTTCATTATACAATGCAGATGTGATGTGACATCTGTCAGCTGATGTTCCTGGTATATCCACAGCATGTGTATGCTCATATAGTCTATCTCGATTCACCGGTACCTATTGGTTTAGACATTCTATCCTCTCCTCTACTTGGACTGTTGTGAAGCCTGCAGCACCAACCCTTCAAGATCTTTTCTTCAGTGCTGATGTGACCCTCCCTGTGCATATGGGGAAGAGTAAATCCAGGCTTGGGACTTAACAGTTAAGGAGGTTACGTTAATCTTCAGTTATGCATATTCAACAACAGTGAGTATAGATGCTCAATCAGAGAACAAACTATCACTGATATTGCCTTGTTTGTTGTGAGTTCTCTGCAATAAGTAACATCTGACTGATATGGTCCTGGTCAGGTCACCATCTTTTTGACCAAGGTTATCTATGTGCTGCTTATTGTTGCGTGAGAACTGACGTTATGGGCTCATAGCATTCACTGATTGAGCACTTATACTTCTGATGTGGCATCAGAGTGTCCGTTTAACACCCAAGCATACATTTTGCTCTCCCCATATGTATATCACCTTATTCTGGATTATTATGGTGTTTCCTTATTGACTGTTATATATATGTCGGAACAATAATGAGATCTATTATATTGCCTAATGTTGGTTGATATACTGTACATCCCCTGATCATCCATATCAATGTAATTTTCCATGCCTGCATTCTGCTCTCATATCCCTATTTCCCTGTGTTACTTGGATTTTGTATCCTACCCCCCTCCACCATGATCCTTTGCATACCTGTGTTGATTAGTCAACCTGTGGCTTTGTGGCAAGCTTGCCTTGTTAATTTCGTTAAATATTAAATATGATTTATCTGCGATGTTGTTTGTGTCTGCCTCGTCAATGTTGATACCATAGCATTTCCGGAACATCAATAAAAGGACCTTCAGACTCCACATCTGTGCTCTGCACCATCAGTTAGGGGTGTCAATAGAATTCTCACAGTGTGTTTGCATTACTGATTTCAAACATAAGGGAAGGTTGGTATTAACAATCTATCTGACGCAGAAACAGACAAATGAGACAGGTTTCTGTAAGTGGCTCACATCCTAATAGTGAACATACAGGGCCTCATTCAATTGCGATTTTGCCAATTGAATGGGGCTCAAAATAAGCACAGAACATATATTGTGTCAAACAGATTTTAGTTAGTGAAAACCTTGATTTGGTAGAGATGTTTACTAACTCAACCATTTTTCAGAGAATATATGTTATGTGCTTATTTCAAGCCCTATTCAATTGGCCAAATTGCAATTAAATGAGGGCCACAGTATCTAACATAAGTGAGTACACCCGTCACATTGTTGTTAACATTTTAGTACATCCTTTCATGTGACAACACTGAAGAAATGACACTCTGCTACAATGTAAAGTAATTTTTCGGACCCATCAATAACTCAATACCCAGCCATTAATGTGTAAACCATTGTCACCAAAAGTGAGTACACCCTTAATTTGAAATGTCAAAATTGACATGAAATGTCAATTATGTGTGGCCACCATTATTTGCCAGAACTGCATTAACCCTCATGGCCAGGGAGTTCACCCGAGCTTCCCAGGTTGCCACTGGAGTCCTCTTCCACTCCTTAATGATACATCAGAGCTGGTTGATGCTAGAGACCTTGCACTCCCCCACCGTCAGTTTGAGGATGCCCCACAGATGCTCAATATGGTTTTGGTCTGTCGACAAGCTTGGCCAGTCCATCACCTTTACCTTCTTTAGCAAGGCAGTGTCGTCTTAGCGGTGTGTTTAGGGTCGTTATGTTATGTTGCCCTGCAGCCCAGTCTCCCAAGGGAGGGGATCATGTTCTGCTTCAGTATGTCACAGTACATGTTTTCATTCATGGTTCCCTCAATGGACTGTAGCTCCCCAGTGCCAGAGATAAATGGATAAGTCACAACGAACACAAAAACATTGATATGAGATGAACCCATCATTTTGAACCAAAACAGTGATGCAGAGAGAGGGGAGGCAGCATCTGACATAATTAGGTAAATGCATATAGTGGGAATCCACACAACATATTAGCAAAAACATCTATACACATGCATATATGTTTGGTCTGGGCCTGCATGCATGCTGCCAGCACTGAGGAGCTACAGTTCTTTGAGGGAACCCATGAATGCCAACATGTACTGTGACAAACTGAGAAAGAGCATGATCCCTCAGATAGGAGAACAGGCCGCAGGGCAGTATTACAACATGCTAACGACAACAAACACACCTCCAAGCCGACCACTGCCTGGCTAAAGAAGCTGAAGGTCAAAAGTTGATGAACTGGCCAAGTAGGTCACCAGACCTAAACCCTATTGAGCATCTGTGGGGAACTCCTCAAATGGAAGATGTGGAGTGTAACGGAACCCATCACTGTTTTACCCTGTTTTATGGTTATGGTTAAAATATGATCATACTGTTATACTGTATGTATGTTGGTTTCTGCTCGGCAAAATCTTAGCCCAGACTATTGCAGACCTTGGCATAATAGATAATCCTAGTACAGAGACTCATCATAGGATAAGGAAGTCTATTGTATAAAGTGTTTTCATTATCAGACATAACAAAGAAGGATGATCTAAGCAATGTCTGATTGTATCAAAGTAGCCAGGTAGTCTCCGGGAGGTGTGACCCACCTGTTGTCCCTCAATGTGTATTGTGTGGCCAACTATGGGGGATGTGTGTATTGCCTGTGGGAAGAGATGTGTATATATATATTTCTGGGCAACAAAATAAAGTCCGTATTCATTTGACTCCCAATTGAGTGTGGGCAAATATTGCAGGTTGGGAATGGTGAGACTGTAGTGCTTCTTGGATATTGTACCGTATACCAGCGGAGATATTGGACTGCGTGTTCCAACTCCATTACAGGGAGTGCAAGGTCTCTAACATCCACCAGCTCCATGATATCATCATGAAGGAGTGTAAGAGGACTCCAGTGGCAACCTGTGAAACTCTGGGGAACTCCATCCCCATGAGGGTTAAGTCAGTGCAGGAAAATAATGGTGGCCACACAAAATAATCGCCAATTTCACTTAGGGGTGGACTCACTTTTGATATTTCCCCTGAATTAATCTATCCATGTGTCATGAACATGAATATCATGCATCACCGTTACTGTAATCAAACTCATGAATATTACCTCCACCCTCAGCTGCACTAGTGGCTGTTACCCCAACCCTACATTAACACAGGGCTGGTATATTGAAGGAAGATGTACCGGTATGTACTAATCCAATAACGTTGGTGTGTAGCATTCATGTGGTGTTTACCAATCATGGTACAGTACAAACGAAACAAACAATGATAATGTGAGCAATACATAATGTTTAATCTTATGTTGCTTTCACAAATATTTACAACAAAAAAAACGGGAGGCAGAAATCCATGGACATCAATAAAATGGAACCTAAAGAGATAAGAACAAGACATCAATTAGAACAATATACGCATTGACTGCAACACCTCAACGTCAATAGATCTGGGACATCAATTGCTTCTATATGCAACATGAACATGTTCTCACCTATTTCCGCTTTCGCTTGGGTTTTTCCTGGCTCTCCTGGCCTTTGGAAGATGGTCCTCTAGGCCGGCCCCGACCTCTTCGGGTGTTTGGAGGCTCTTCCGGCCTGGATGCTGGGGACAGGGTGTGGGATGTTGACGGAGGCGAGTTTGAAGGAGTAGCCCGGTCTTGGTGCTGGCCTTCTCGGGCCATTTCAGGCCTTCGGGCGTACTCCTCCATTAACTGATTATGACGCCTCGCCTCCTGGAACATCCGCTGATTTTGCAGTGTCATTTGAGCCAAGACTTGGTCATTATGGCGTCTCCTCTCCTGTAAGTTCCGGGCATTGTTGCGTCTCCTCTCCTGTAAGTTCCGGGCATTGTTGCGTCTCCTCTCCTGGAAGTTCCGGGCGTTATTGCTTCTCCTCTCCTCGAGCTGCCTGGCATCATGGCGTCTCATCTCCAGCATGAACTGTTGATTTTGCTCACGCTCATGCTGGAGATGAGCCAGGAAATCCGGGCACTGGGCCGCTGACAGCGCAGGACTAACTGCCAGCAACCCAGACCACTGTGTCCTCTGGGTGGAGGCACTGCTTACTGGTGTGTCCTGCCTGGGAGACGCCTGCTGGGCCTGCGGGGCCGGAGTGGCTGGCTGGGCCTGCGGGGCCTGTTGGTCTTGAGTGGCCACAGCGGCTGTCTGGGCCTGCGGGGCCTGTTGGTCTTGAGTGGCCACAGCGGCTGTCTGGGCCTGCGGGGCCTGTTGGTCTTGAGTGGCCGCAGCGGCTGTCTGGGCCTGCGGGGCCTGTTGGTCTTGAGTGGCCACAGCGGCTGTCTGGGCCTGCGGGGCCTGTTGGTCTTGAGTGGCCACAGCGGCTGTCTGGGCCTGGGGGGCCTGTTGGTCTTGAGTGGCCACAGCGGCTGTCTGGGCCTGCGGGGCCTGTTGGTCTTGAGTGGCCGCAGCGGCTGTCTGGGCCTGCGGGGCCTGTTGGTCTTGAGTGGCCACAGCGGCTGTCTGGGCCTGCGGGGCCTGTTGGGCCGGAGTGGCCACAGTGGCCTGCTGGTCCTGCGGGGGCCACATGCCCTGCCAGGGGCCCATGCTCCAGGGCAGCATTGTTTGTGAAGCCATATTAGGGGCACAACCGGAATGGGACCACATTGGGTGGCCCCACATTTGGCCAGCCCACATTGTCTGGGAGCCAGGCGGTGCCATTATCCTGGCTGGAGGCAATTGCTGGCACCTTGTGGATGGCCCAGGTGGACTTTGATAGGAGGGCCCTGCTACAGGGGAAGTTGACGCAGGTGGTCCTGCATCTTCAGAAGGTGCAGGAACCTGCGGAGGCAGGGGACGCCTGGATGGTACTGAAATGAGACAAGATTTTGATTTGAGTATTGTTGTTTCCATATCTCTGAGATCAGAGTGACTTGTAATTGGCTGTGAATGTTTGACTCCAATCAAAATTGATTTGCATCATTAGTATTGTGGATCCTGGCTGGGATCTTTCCTGTTATGTGACACCGACTACTAGCAGCAGCAGTTGGACCAAGGGGCTGATAGATGGCGCTGCCACTGTTATATACATCATTTTCAACTTACACAGAAGCCCAAAAGCACTAGCCCTCACACTTATCCGAACCCCTTACCTTAACAACACCATAACCCACTAAATCTGCATGATTATATAATCTCCAGGAAAATGCTGTGACATGTAGAGGCTGCTCACTGCTGCTACCAGCAGTCACGGTCAGATAACAGGAAAGGGCCCATGGCTATATGTAATGCTGGTGCGGTGTGCCAACTGCAGTTAATTAGAACACGTGCTCATCTGAATCTGTTGGCCAGTGTGTGAGACAGACCAATCTGTGACCAATCCTCAGCAATGTGAGTTAACATGTTAATGTAACATGGTCCAGATTATGCTGTTACACAACACAAACTTACAGTCCATCAGAGTCTGTATCCGCATATGCTGCAGTGTGCACATCCATACATGTACTCTCATGGTGATGTACCAGCTAGACCGGACCTATCCTGTTGTATGTGCGCATATGTGCGCATCTCTGGAAGTGCCCCACCAACGACTCTAGCTACGCCAGCCCAGCAGGCCAGGTAAGTGGTTATGGGTTTCAGGTTCTGGCTACAGTTAGGGGGGATGGGTTAGAGTTAGAAAGTGGTGTTTAGGGGGTTAGGGTTAGAGGGTTACGGGCTTTGGGTGTACCAACTATTTTTGACGGCTACATGGGGACGCAAGCGCAGCCGCATCCCTAGAGTCGGCGGCGGCACTCTTCAAGCACATACTGAAATGCCCACATAAAACAGGATACATCCGTTATACCTAGTTTCAAAATGTACATGAATTCTAAGCAGTAGGAGGGTTAAGCCAAACAGCTATGGATGGGCCAGTTTAACATGGAGTAGAGTGTGACAGGGGAACTCATGACAATAAAAAATCAATTGCAATAGAGTTGTCATGTATGCTTTATATGCACTGGGAACCAACAGCAAACATAACAGTAACATCAATAGATTTGCAAAACGGTATCATAATCAGTTGTAGGAGGAGGTATTGGACATATATTTCATTGATAACAATTCTGACAAGTATATTTCTTTACACTGGATTTACATGATTTTCGCAGCCTCATATATCTGTAGTCACAACCAGATATCTTACAGTGCAATTCAACGTCAGTTATCTATCTGTGTGATGTACATGTGCGTACATATGAGGGTGTTAAGGTGTACATGGTACTCACATTGCAGGGTTTCAGGCCGACCGGAGTCCACCAGGCTAGGGAGGCCCACGACTGACGCTGGCCGGATCATGTCGCGGACTGTGGCCTCCCAACCGGGGTATGTGAAGGTTTGTGGCGGCCCACCACCGGTTCCACGTGCTGCTTTGGCCTCATCGGCCATCTTCTTTTTTACATCGATGCGGCAGTCTTGGAACCGGTGCTGGACAGACTGCCAGGTACGATTCGCATACCCCAGCGAGGAGACCTCAGCCGCAATCTCCTTCCAGGCATCTGTCCTCTGCCTGGGCCTCACTTCACTCCCACCGGTTAGGATGGAGTGTCGGGCTTGCACTCCTCTAACCAGTGTTTCGATCTCCTGGATGGTAAAGTTTGCTGCCCTTTTGCGGGCAGCAGCAGCTTGCTGGCCAGCCTGTGGCTGGGGGCCCTGCTCTCCCTGACCTCTCCCTTCACTGCCTTCTCCCTCCATCTCTCCTCCTCTATCTCTCTTGCTCTCACAAAACCTCCAACTCCAAGACCTGTGTGTCCACTTGCACAGCATACAACACAGTCACAGATTACAGAATTTCACTCCCTTTTAAACTATTTGTGCCCTTGATTGTCATCTTCCTATTGGTTAATTGATTTCAGGTTTGATTTTAGGATTACGGGCTTGAGACTTGGCCGTAGCTTCTTAGTGAAGCACGTACGGGTTTGGCGGATGAGTGCCCTCCAAGCCCGTAGCTCGTTATTCAAACCCGTGCGGGCTTGCATGATAGATGAAGTTAAATATCTTTATTTGCACATTTGAGAGTAGGGGAATGTTGAGCTATTAATTCTGAAACCAAACATCACTTTCACTTTTAATAAAAGTACAGGATGGCTTTTCTATGCTACGACTTGTAAGTTAGCCCTTTACGACCCGTAGGTCTATTTTACCCATTTACGGACTTGACGGAGGCTAATCCCGCAGCCTTTGCGGGTCTGAGGTGCTCCAAGCCCTCGGGACTTTGTCCACGGATATTTGACAAGAATTTGAAAATACAAAAATTGCAGATTTGAGTATAGGGGAATGTTGTGCTATTTTTGCTAACACCTACAATCACTTTATTGTCTCATCAGAGTGCAGGATGGCTTTATTTGGGCTTTATTATGTGCTTAATTGGTGCTAGCGGGACCTGTTTGCTGCAAGTAAGCTGCGGCTCGCTTTTAGCCTTGCAGAGAGGTTTCCCGTAGCAATTGAATAGCAACCGGGGCTTTCTTGCGGCCGAAACTCTTGCGGCCGTTTTAGATCAAAGGCTTTCCTCCGGCGCGTGCGGCCGCAAGGCGCCGGCCGCAAGGCTGCCGGAGCCCCCGGCCGTAAGGGAATAGAATAGCCGAATAGCTTGCGGCCGGTCCTTGCGGCCCCGCAACGGCTGCGGCCGCTAATAGAATGAGGCCCTAAGGGTTTAGGTGTGATACAAGAGGGTGACAACTACAAAATGGCAATGTGAATGCAATTTGTTTAGTCAATTGGAGGGGTCTGTGTGTTGTACTGTAGAGTGTGGGTGGGAGTGTTATTATGCTGTGGAGTGTGCAGTTGTAATTATAAAGGCTGAAGGTGATATGATTTTTTAAATAGGTGTGTTTTTAGTAACTTTTTATAGGTTTTGAAGCAGGAAGTTAATCTTATGGAGCGAGGCAAGGAGTTCCAAATAGTAGGGGCAGCACGAGAAAAGTCTTGAAGACGGGAGTGAGAGGAGGTGATGAGAGGAAAGAAGAAGGTCGTTAGCAGAACGAAGGGGGCGGTTGGGAGAGTATTTAGAGACAAGAGCAGATTTATAAGGGGATGCACTGTTCTTGAGGGCTTTATGTGTTAGGGTCAAGATTTTAAATGTGATTCGGGAAGCTATGGGAAGCCAGTGGAGTGATTGACAGAGAGGAGCTGCAGACACTGATCGTTTGGTATTGAAGATGAGTCTAGCGGAGGCGTTCATTATGGATTGGAGGGGAGACAGACGAGAGATGGGGAGGCCAGCAAGGAGGGAATTGCAGCAGTCGAGTCGAGATATGATGAGAGAGTGTATTAGAATTTTAGCTGTGTCATGTGTAAGATAATGACGAATTTTGGAGATGTTTTTTAGGTGAAACTGACAAGATTTTGTTATTGATTGGATTTGAGGAATAAAAGAGAGGGCGGGATCCAGTACAACCCCAAGACAACGGGCCTGGGAGGTGGGAGTGATGATGGTGTTGTCAACAGTGAGAGATATTTGTGGAGTGGAAGCTGTAGTAGAGGGTGGAAAGATTAGGAGTTCAGTCTTAGACATGTTGAGTTTGAGTTGACGGGTAGACATCCAGGAGGATATGCTAGAGAGGCAGTTGGAAACATGAGCTAGAAGAGAGGGGGATAGATCGGGTGCAGAGAGGTAGATTTGAGTATCATCTGCATAGAGATGATACTGAAATCCACAGGATTTTATGAGGGTGCCAAGGGAGGAGGTGTAGATGGAGAAGAGGAGGGGGCCTAGGACAGAACCTTGGGGAACGCCAACAGACAGAGGGAGAGGTGAAGAAGAGGTGCCAGAGAAGGAGACGCTAAATGTACGATCTTTTAGATAGGATGTGAACCATGAGAGAGCTGTGCCCTGGATGCCAAATGAGCGGAGAGTTTGGATTAGAAGAGGGTGGGCAACTGTGTCGAAGGCTGCAGAGAGATCCAGGAGAATTAGAATAGAGTAGTGACCCTTTGATTTGGCAGTTAGCAAGTCATTGGTGACTTTTGTGAGGGCTGTTTCTGTTGAGTGTTGGGCACGGAAACCAGATTGTAAGGGTTCAAGAAGGGAATTGGAAGAAATAAATTGAGTGAGGCGATTGTAAACAAGCCGCTCAAGCAGTTTAGAAGCCAGGGGAAGTAGTGAGATAGGGCGATAGTTGAATTCAGATGCTGGGTCAGATGAGGGGTTCTTGAGAATGGGTGTAATTATGGCGTGTTTTAATGAGGATGGAAACCTGCCTCCAAATGCCTCTCATTTTGGTCTCTCGTCTCCCACAGGAAGTTTCAATTCCTCTCATAATCATCCTGGAGGTGACTCAAGAAGCCCTGTCAGGGTTGTGTTCTCCCACTTGACAGAGCTGGACTGCCTATAAGCATTGTTAACATGCAATGGAGTATGCTGGTACAGAGAAGTGGAGATTGTAGAGGGTATGTCCTGGCAGACCGGTGTGGCCTGGAGGACCGGTGGTGTCACCTGGTGGACTGGTGTGTCCGGGCGGACCGATGGTGTCACATGGTGGTATTACCTGGGGGACCGGGCCTTCTACTGGTGGACAGGTGTGGCCGGGCAGACCATTGGTGTCAGATACTGTTGTAGCCAACTCTCCTGTGGCGCCATCTGGCCAGACCACAGGTGCCCAGGCCATATCTGCTGGGGCCACATCGGCCCAGGAAACATCTGCTGGCACCACATCTTCTGTGTCCGCATCTGGCCAGACCACATCGTCAGGCGCCCAGCAATGAATGGATTGCCATATGGCATCATCCTCATGGTTGGAGGTGGCATTAATGAACCTGTGGACCTTGGTCCAATTGACATTGCACTTGGGTCAAAGGCCCAGGCCCATTGCCATGATGCACCTGAGGGACGGTGGTGGTTTCCCCCTATGGTCCCACTGCCGATGGGCCGGCATCTTGGCTAGGTGCAGGGCCCTCTGGTTCTGCTGATGCACCACCATCATCCAGGCTAGTCGATGGCTGGCTCTCGGCAGCCTTGGTAGGCCGGCCTGATACTGAAATGAGACAAGAATTGTATTTGGATATTGTTGTTCTGAACAATTGTTTGCTGTGTGTTTCCATATTCCTGAGATAATAGTGACTTGGAATTGTCTGTGATTGTTCTACGCAGATAAAGATTGATCTGAATCATGATCATTGTGGATCCCGCCTGGGATCTTGCAACACCTTATGTGACCATGACTGCTGGCAGCAGCAGTTGCGGCAAGGGGCTGCTAGATGACGCTGCCGCTATTATATACAATATTTTCACCTTACACACTAACCCAAAAGCCCTAGCCCTAACCTTAATCTTAAACCCTTACCTTAAACCACACCCTAACCCACTGAATTTGCGGGACAATCTAATCGCCAGTAAAATCAGATAACTGGAAAGCTCCCATGGCTCATATCAATATATGTAACTAGCGACTTGCCCATCAAAAAATGACGGCAATAAAATTCTAAGGCAGGTAATGCTGTTTGCCACACAATATAAGGCTTTTGGTCCTTATGAGTACCTTCAGCACTCATTGCGAGCCTCGCGCTAAGCGCCTTTGTGACCTCCTTCGTGCTCATTGCAATCTCCGCTCTGAGCGCCTTCGGTGCTCATTGTGAGGCCCTCCCGTGGTGTACTTTTGGTTCTGTGAGCACCCTGTGCACTCATTGCGAGTTTCTCTGGTATTTTTATTTATTTATATATATTTTATTTTATAATAATTAATTAATTAATTAAATAATAAATTAATATACTTGACCTATTTGTAATTAATATATCCAGCAATCAATATCCTGAAGAGCTAACAATGGCTTTTGATTTTCCTGCAGCATACAATGTACATTTGGACTGTTGCTGACCTGAGTATGTTTATGTGTAAGTCTCAGTAATGTGGCAAGTGTGCAGTATAAATAGGCTGTATGCGCAAGGCCAAACCGTTGGTTTTCTTGTGTATAGCGGCATTCTAGAATGGTTATGTTATTAGTTGCAAGTTAGTGTTGTAAAATGGCGGCGATGGTGTATGTGTCACGTAGTTTGTAATAGTGTATTTTGTACCTCGTACGTTCCTGGGTAAAAGGCGTATGTGCCTGGTGGTGTTTTGCGTGCTTATGGGGCGTGTAGCCTCATTTTGGTTTTTTTCAAAGGACATTTTTTATCTCACGTAGGTGATTTTCGAGTGGCGAAACTCTGCAAATTCAACTTAAATTTGCATGCAACCTCACTCCCAGACGTCCTGGCTGTCCCCCTGTGCTGTGTGTGATGTTTTTTGTATGTCATTTTTTTTTTTTTTAAATGTTGTGTTTTAGTCTGCGGGGTTCGGCCGTTAACTTCATTTTTTTTTGAGGGTCATATTTTTTTGGTAAGTGGCGGTTTCCTTTTCAAAGTGTTACGGGCCATAATATTTGCAGGCGATTTTTTCAATGTTCTACGTGTCTCGAACTGTGAATTGTGTATTTCAGTTTTCCGTTGATCCTGCGGGTCGTAGGTGTGGTAACTTGTCTTCCTTGCATGGTAATTCTAGGTGGGAGGGCTGGGAGTCTTTGCTTCCCTCCCACAATTGCTGGAGGAAGTGATGCAACTAAGGGTATATCCAGGCAGGAAACTGCTGTTGCTTCCTGTTTCTTCCTGGATGGTGAGGGTGATGGTGGTGATGAATGGCGATGGTCTAACCGTGGGTAAGATCAAGCGTTTGGGAAAGGGGATTACTATATAGGTAGATAGATTTAAAAAGGGGTGTTGCTCCGTGGGTCTGGGCTGTGTGTTTGTGATACATTTATAGTATTGTGTTGTTGCCTTTTAATAAATACCTTTTAATGTAGACGAACCTTGTGTAATATTTATATATATTAATTTGGTGATACACCACATTTGGCAACCACGAATTTTAGACTTCTACAAAGGTTATTTATGAGGTAATATCACATTAATAGATAGTCAGATTTTTTTTTTTTTGGGGGGGGGGAGAAAAAAAAGTACTTTGTCTAATTATCCTCTGCATGGGAAATCAAGTGCTGATTGTGTGTGGAGTCTAGGTTAAGCCTCCATTTTTAATATACAAGCTTGGGCATCAGGACTCAATTATTATGTTTAATCCTTTATATCGTAATAGCTTCTGAGTTGAGTTTTGTTCGTACTAGCTTATTTTGATACATAAAACAAATAGATATCATACAGGTTGTTTTTGTGGTTTTCAAATATCTGAGTTGAGTTTTGTTGTGCTTTTGACTATCAAAGTACAGGCCTAGCCCTGCATTTGAATAAGGCTCCATGTGGCTTCTTTGTGTATTTGAATGCTAATTCAAGCCTCCATTTTTAATATACAAGCTTGGGCATCAGGACTCAATTCTGAGTTGAGTTTTGTTCGTACTAGCTTATTTTGATACATAAAACAAATAGATATCATACAGGTTGTTTTTGTGGGTTTATAATATATGAGTTGAGTTTTCTTGTGGTTTTGACTATCAAAGTACAGGCCTAGCCCTGCATTTGAATAAGGCTCCATGTGGCTTCTTTGTGTATTTGAATGCTAATTCAAGCCTCCATTTTTAATATACAAGCTTTGGCATCAGGCCACAATTAGTTTTGTTGTGTGTTTCAAATACCTGAGTTTGTTAATACTATTATTATTATTTTTTTTTTCTTCTTTCTTTTTTTTTCTCTAGTCCTTTATCATAGTACAGGCCTGGAGAAAAATAAATAAATAAACCATTTTAAATCTTATATATATATATATATATATATATATATATATATATATATATATATATATATATATATATATTATTTCAGGCGTGCATTTTAATACACTATAGGCTTCCATACCTTATACTTTTTGGGTGTCTTGCATATCCTAGTTCAGGTATATCTCCTACCCTGCAGGCCTTGCTATTATATTTTAAGTTAATTAGCAAGTATTACCTTCACCATACTAAGGTAAGTATAATTTGCATTGTGGGTACTAGTCTATTTTTCTACATATTACACCTGGCCTACTGAATAGTCATCAACTATTGTTGGCTACTCAGAAGCATGCTACTTTAGTCGCAAATTGATTTGGATTCTTACTTGGGTGAGTAAAAGAGTAGGAATGTCTTTTCAAGGGGCCAAATACTTTCCCACAGAAGTGCGTGAGTACTTTAGGAAACATATTCAAAAACATGATGGTCCATATGAGCTTCCAGAGCCAGCAAACCCAGACAGTGAAAAAGAGAAGAGATTAATGGATGTTCTAACACAAATTGTAAATAACAAAAAGTATAGAACAAAGAATAGGAAAAGTTTGGTCACACAAGCTGTTGTAGCCACAATAGGAGGCCTAATAGACTTAGTTGTAGAATTACGGCAGCATAATTTGGAAACAACAAATAAAATGGAGGAAGCAATGGACAAAAGGGATTGTTTAAAAATTGCAGCTTTGAGAACAACTACAATTGTGGGGGAACTAGAAAGGGAGTTAAGGGAAATAGAAGAGCAGAGGGATGCTTATGGAGTAAAAATAACAGAACTTCAAAACATAATAATGGACTATAAAAATAAAACAAAGTTAGAAGGGATAAAAGGAGTCAGAGACATTGCCAAAATATATCCAGATCTGGATATGTTCGTGGCACAAAATAAAGAACCAGTGCCAAAAATGAGCCAAGATAGAAAAGATTTCTTATGTTATTCTGTTCCACAAGTAGATACCATACCACAAGCACCAGTTATTGTTTCAGAATTATTTAATGCAAGGCAAACACCTACAGGATTTTCTATGCAGACTTGACCGATGTCTATGGCAGATAAAGACAATTTCCAGAAATGGTGGGGAAGTATGCCAACTAACAACTTTAATACGTTTACACATTGGTTTATGAGGGGAGCAGATAGAGCTAAAAAAGGAGGTCTTAACTTAGAGGAATGGACAGAACTGTTAGAATACGCTATGGGTCCTTTGGCTAGTAGACTATTGGGATTTAATAACAGTGTGTCTGATCAGGCAGGAAGAATTGCTGCAACTAATTTCTATCTACTTAGCATAGAGAAAGAAATAGCAAATATTACCATGAGGCCAACAGATGGTCCTAGAGAGGTAGCTCAAAGGATATTTTTTTGGTATACTCTACGACAACCTCAACAGCCTCTAGTGCTGGGCTCACCAGAACATATAGCAAAAGTAATGGAAGCCCTTCCCCGGGAGTGTCAAGAATTTGTCAGGCTTTTTGATCCAACACCAACAGACTTGGAAATGGTACTAACTAGAGCTGATAAGTGGTGGATCAAGCATCCTTTCACAGAACAGGCCTGCTCTGTTTCAGCTGTAAGAACATTTAAGGTCGAGTCTGGTAGAGATATAGATGGTAAATGGAGAAACCAGACGTGGGATGTACCCCAGAACAAGAAGGATGATCAAAACTGGAGACCAAAACAGAACCTTGACAAAAGATGGAGAGATCCACCTAGGGACTATAGGAATAGGGATGGCAGCAACTGGAGGGCTAATCAGGAGGGAGAGAGAAACGGTAACATGGGCTATTGGGGACTCAGGAGACAGAAGGATAGGATAGAAGAGGAAAATCATATACTTAAAAACAAGGTAGCTGAGTCAGAGAGGAAATTGAAGGAAAGTGAGGCAAACTTGCAATATAGTGTTATAAAAGAGGGACGGAGTAGAAGTGAGTCACAATGACAAATCCCAACCCCTGCGCCTCAGCATCTCATTCACTCAGCTAATTTAACCATGGATGAGGCAGGTCGGCCTACAATTTATACAGTCATCGCAGGGGTAGGGAAAAATATGTTGGTAGATACAGGAGCAGCAGTTACAATGACCAACAGGGTCAAAAATGGGGATTCTTCAGTAAGTATTATGGGAGTTACTGGGAATCCACAGGAGGTTAGAGCAGGTCTAATTGAGGTAGCAGTTGGAGGAAAAACAATACAAGTGGAAGCAATAGTGGGTTGGCCAGAGGAAATATTGGGAATAGAAGCTTTAAAAAAAGGAAATTTCATTGTAGATCTTGCCAATTTTTGTTTGTGGAAGACAGAAAAGGTGAATCAGGTAAGTACAGAGTTGACGAAAGGGGTTGTGCTCCCAATGGCATATATTGTCTCTCCGATAAAAAGTCTGGAAAAAACAAACTGAAACTAGATGGACAACCAGAATGGCTGCAGAAGCTAATCCAAGACATACCTGTTTGGGCTACAGATAAATTAGACTGTGGAAGAATGAAAGGAATGGTCTTGTTGGAAGGAGGAGACCCACAATGGCAAAAGCAATATCCAGTCCCAAGAGAATCAGTGGCATCAATCACAGAGATGATAGAAATGCTGGAGAGACGTGGAATAATTAAATCTGGAAATGGGTATGCATGTAACTCACCATGTTGGCCTGTGAGAAAAGCTGTGTTGAAAGGGAATGGAGATGAAAAAGCAGTCTCATCATGGAGACTTACCATTGATTACAGGGCCGTGAACAAACTTGCAAAAAGAATAGCCCCTGTTGTTTCTGTTTATTGTGAAATGATGTCCAAAATTTCACCAGAAATGAAAGTATTCAGTGTAATAGATGTGGATTTTGGTCAATTCCCTTAGCTGAAGAATGTCACTACCGGACGGCGTTCAACTGGGAGGGCCGACAATATGCTTTCACAGTATTACAACAGGTATATTGTGACTCCCCAGCTATTTTTCACACATACATGAAAAATGCATTGACAGCTTTCCCACGTCCAGATCGTATCATTCAATATGTTGACGATGTCCTCTTACAATCCCCGAACATGGAAGAACACAAAGAAGTCCTGGCAATATTATTACAATGCATACTGGAAGCTGGACTTAAGCTAAATGGGGCAAAGGCACAATTGGCATGCCAGAAAGTCAACTTCTTAGGAGTAACCATATCAGGAGATGGACGATCAATTGATCAAGACAGGGCCAAAGTTATTGCTCAGTTACCCATTCCTACAGACCGTACAGCGCTCCAATCATTGCTTGGAATAATGGGATTTTGTCGTGAATTTACCCCACGATATGCTCAACTTGCACAACCCCTTTATGAACTCCTGAGAGCACAGAATTGGGATTGGACAGAGGAACACACATCAGCAGTACAAAAATTGAAGGCTGAACTAGGGAGTGCACCAACTCTGGCATCTCCAGACCATGAAAAAGAATTTAGACTATATCCGATTACAATGCCAGATTCACAAGGAGCAGTCATCACTCAACTGTGGGGACATGCAGAACGTCCAGTGGCTTTTGGATCTCAGATGCTGTCTGCCGTAGAGCTGAAATTTGGATGGTGTGAGAGATTGATCTTAGCAGCATACTGGGCAATTAGATGATTTAAATACCTATTTGGCACACAGACAATAATAATCTGTACACATCAAACTCCATTGCAGATCCTCAGACAAGGCAGCCTGGCAATCAGCCACATCAACAATGCCCGCATTCAGAAATGGACTATGGCACTGCTCGCTGATAACATTTCAACTCATGCCTTAAGAGACCCAAAAGAATGGGTGGCTGGAATTTGCATAAAGGGAGAAGCTCATGAATGCCAGATCTATCCTGAATCAACATGCCACGCGGTGTTCAAAGATGCCACTCATCTTGTGATGACCTCAGATCCTGTATGGTATACTGATGGCAGCTGTCACTATGCACAAGGAAAAAGAATATCAGGAATGGCCGGAGTAAAAATGTTGGGTAAAGATATCATAAAAGAATTTGGATTTAGAATCAAAGCATATTCAGCACAATATGCAGAACTGGCTGCAGTCATTGAAGTACTTCAGCAAGAGTCTGGAAGAAGTGACATATTGACAATTGTTTTGGATAGTGACTGGGTGTTCCGAGGCACATGCCTTCTGCTAAAATGGTGGGATAGTAACCAATTCCTTGCCACAGATGGATCCCCTGTTAAGTTCCAAGATCTATGGCAGATGGTAGAAAAGTTATCACAAAATTTCAAAAGAATTAACATGATCAAAGTACGGGCACATAAAAAGACAGGGCCACACCAAGAGGGAAACTACCTTGCTGACCGGTATGCAAAAGAGGCAGCTGTCCAAGCGGAAGACTGGAAACCACCCACAAAAAACACATTACAAATAGCTTCTACTACAAGGAGCAAATCTACATTTATTTCAATTAAGATGAAGCAACTGCAGGAATTACAAGATCAAGATAAGGAACTAAAAGATATTCGGGAGAAATTACAAAAGGGAGAAGAAGTGATATACGGGGGCAAAAAAGTGATGGAGGAGCAAGGGCTAATATGTATATCAGAAACCGGGGAACCGATTTGGATTGTACCACAACAAGTGAGAAAAGACTTACTCCGATGGATACATGGATCACAAGCAGGAGGACATCCAAAGATCAGAGAAGCAAAAGAGAGGATTCGACATTTGGGATGGTGGATCGGGCAAAACAAGGATCTTGAAGAATTTGTGGATAGTTGTATTATATGTGCAAGATTTGACCAGTCCAACAGGAAAAGAAGGGGAGAATTAATGAGACAAACACTTGTAGGCCCATGGGAAAGAATTCAAATTGATTACACCGGACCATTGCCAACAACCACAAGAGGAAATAAATATATTCTCATGATAGTAGATAGCTTCTCAAGATGGATGATCGCAATCCCAACAAGAAACTGTACAGCACTAACCACAGCCAGGAAATTAGTAAGCGATGTACTGACAGTGTGGGGAATTCCAAAAGTCCTTGATTGCGACAATGGAGCGGCATTCATAGGAAATGTAATGAAGGAACTTTGTAAGATGGTGGGTATTAAACTGAAACACCATATCCCATACCATCCACAGGCAGCAGGTCAAGTTGAGCGAATGAATGGCACCATAAAAAGAGAGCTGAAAAAGCTGGTGGCAGAACATGGGCAAGCTTGGGACATATACATACCTTTAGTATGTGCCCGACTTAGATCAATGCCCTGTAGATCAACAGGATTTTCACTGTTTGAAATTTTAATGGGTAGACCAATGCCCTCCTGGAAAAACTGGATGACAATACCTCCACCTGTAGCTTTACAAACAGCTGCAATCACAGATCAATGGGTAAAGGAGTTGGCCACACACTTGGAAATTGTTCATAAATCTGTGGCTGTGGAAGATGAAGAACAATACCAACATCGAAAGCGATGGTATGATGCAGCAGGGGATCTGACATCATATGAGGCAGGGGACAGAGTTATGGTGCAGAATCAAGATGAACACCTTCCTTGGGGAAGAGCAAAATGGAAGGGACCATATACTGTAGTAGATAAATTAGGGACCTCTGTATACTTAATTGATCACGCAGAGAAAGGAGAAGTCTGGCTGCATGCATCACAGCTTAAAAGATTTAGGAAGGACAAAATATGGAATAGAGGTTAAGTACAAATTGAATAAATACATACACATTGTTTTTTTTTTTAATTTTTTTATTTATTTATTATTTTTTTTTCTGTTTGTGTATGTATATGTCTCTAATGCTGTTTTTATTTTTTATGTATATGTTTCTAATGATGGAATCTAGTGTTCCCACAGAGCAAGGCTGTATAAGAATGAAGATGCGTGTCAACAGAAGATTGTGGTGGATCCTTGTTACAGGATGGATAAGTATAAGCTGTATCACAGTAGGAATGGGGAGACAGGCAATAAGGCCAGAAGATACCGCAAATAAGGGAAAGAGTTTGAAAAGATTGGAGTTACATTATGTTCAAGCAGATAGATTTATTTGGCCCAGGGAATTGGAAGTAAAAGAGGGTGGAGGGTTACAAGTAAACATTATTTTGCCACAAAAAAATAACAACAAAGGTACAAGGGAGGGTTACAAATATTACAGTAGTAGTGAGTAACTTAACATTAGAAGAAGGTGGAGAATGGGACGCTGCAGTTATAGCTGCCCAGCCTGACCTAGAGGAATTCTGCAATTTTGATACTGGAAAGGGGTGTGTTCTAACAATAGATGAAGTATTTGTCTCTGTAAAGGAGCTGCAACGTTGTAAAGATCAGAAGAAGGTACCATGGCCAATAGGCGGATTGGTGGTGGTACCAACACATGAAACAGTTGTGCAAGGGGTTGGGTGGACTTACTACCCAATAATTCTAAATTTTAATGATTTTTCTATTCCTCCAAAGTGCCCGGAATCACAGCGGCAGTGGTTTAAGCAAAGTATACAAGAGACCATCATTGAGTGGACCGGAGCAGGTAGTCGAGAAAAACGGGACACACTTGCAGCACTTTTAGGAGGAGTCGGAACTGGATTGGGAGTATGGAATTCAGCAGACATCATTGGACTGAACAGCAGGATAAACTCCCTTACTGATGGCATGGGACATGCTATGAAAACAGGTGGAGTAGCTGACTCCCTTATAGTGAGTAGACTGACAGACAATGTTGATGACATACACACCATTGCCAACAACCTGCATCTAGTTGAGGAAAATATTGCTTCCATTGCTAACAGCATTAAGAATGAAATAGTGGGAACTGCCATTTTCTGTTCTATGATTGGAGGAAAGCTGTTGGCAGATTTAAAGGAAACTATTAAAGACATCCAGGAAAACAAGTGGGCAAGACAAATCAATGCAACAAGGATTATCACGTCATTGAAAAGAAAAGGAGTGGACATCACTGAGGACAATCTTAAATACAGCTATATTGAAGGCCCAGATCAATGGATGCCACATGGACTACAATCTGGGACAATAGGACTAATCCTGGCAATTCCCCGTAGGGAGGGGCAGGCAGAGCAACTGAATTTTATACATAGCATTGGCACGTTAAGTGATGGAATCTACAAGCAACACTTCCCATCAAAAAGACTGGCTACTATTACAGGATTGGAGATGGATGAAAGCTGTTGCAGGAAATCTCAACACCGATGGCTGTGCAGTTGTGTTTGGGACAAAGGAGCTGAGGAGGATGGCTGGGTGCAGTTGATAAAAGAAAACCTGGTGCAAGAGGTGATCCGCATAGGGGACATTGCATGCTTTATCGGCCACTCTGAATATAGGACAGTTGATGAAATATGTTTGGTGGAAGAAGGGTCTTGTATCATGGTAACCACTACTATACATGTAGGAACTCATACACTATTTCCATCAAGAAACCTTACCACTGAAATGATCAATTTTACTGCAAATGCAGATTGGACAAATTTGACAATGAAGCTTTTTCCCCCAATTCCAAAGCTTACCTTGGAACTTCATGAGTTAGTAAAACGTACCAAACAACAACTACACCCCATCAGCTTACTGCTAGAACAACAGAAAATGGAAATAGAAATTACTACAAAAAACGTTGAGCATCCCTGGTGGGGAATTCTTACCAATGCAGAGACACATCCAGTCCTACGAACACTGTCGCTGGTACTCATGTTCATTCAAGTATTAACGACAATTATAATAATACTAGCGAATTGCCCGTCAAAAAATGACGGCAATGAAATTGTAAGGTAGCTAAATTAGTAAATGAATATAGTGTACCTATTTTGAAGCATTGTGATGAAGAGCTGGCAATCTGTGTTGATGTTGCTGCAGCATTAGTGGTGTGGAGCTGCTGTATAAGCATGCTGAATGTGTGCAGTGTAACACTGTGCGTGCGCGAGACCAAACCGTTAGCGTAGTCGTGTACTTCCGCATTGGTGTAAAATGGCGAGTAATGTGTGGTATAGGTCTGTATCGGAATATCCGTAGGTGTTTTGTGGTGTTTTGCGAGTTTAGAGTGCTGTAGCCTCGTTTTCGTTTTGTTCGGCGGCCATTTTTTCTCTCGCTTAGATTTTTTTTTAGTCTCTAAACTGTTTTATTTCGAGTAAAATCGAGGTGTAAGTTGCATTTTTGAGGTCCTGGGTGCTCCCTCTTGGTGTAGGTAAGTTTTTTATGTATGTGCTGTGTGTATGTATTGTGTTTTAAATGTTTGTATGTCGGCGTGTTGCGTCCGATGTTTGCGAGGTCGTAATGTGTGGTAACGTGTTTCGTACGTTGTTTGCGTTCCTCGTAAAATTTAGCGAGTGTCGTAATTTGTGTGTCGTGTTTTTTGAGTAGCGACGTGAATTTTGCGAGGGTTTGAGGCCCTTGCCCAGTGACCTCGCCAGCAACTGAGTCCCTCGCTTCGCGAGGGGCCTCAGTTGCTGGCATGGAGCGCCTTCGGCGCTCCATGCCAGCAACTGAGGCCCTTGCCCAGTGACCTCGCCAGCAACTGAGGCCCTCGCTTCGCGAGGGGCCTCAGTTGCTGACATGGAGCGCCTTCGGCGCTCCATGCCAGCAACTGAGGCCCGTGCCCAGTGACCTCGCCAGCAACTGAGGCCCTCGCTTCGCGAGGGGCCTCAGTTGCTGGCATGGAGCGCCTTCGGCGCTCCATGCCAGCAACTGAGGCCCTTGCCCAGTGACCTCGCTACGCGAGGGCCACGGCTCGCTGCGCGAGCCGCGGCCCTCGCTTCGCGAGGCCCGCGGGTCGCTTCGCGAGCCCGCAAGCGTGAGCAACGACTCATACGCTCACAACTATATATGTGATACTTTTGTGTGGCAATGAAACAAATGAGGAAGAAACTTGCAAGGAGGATATATAATAATGAAATTTAAATGTTTTTTTGTTTTTTTTGTCTTTTTCCTCTTCTTTCTCTCTCTCATACATTCTTCAATAAAGTTTTACATTGCACATACATAAACATTTATCACACACTCTCACCTAAATTATATAAGTTCTGTTTCTGTGTAATATGTGGATTGACAGCCATAGGAAAGTACAGGAGAACTTATGTCGCTGAGGGAACTATTCCGGAGGGACGGTGGGTTGAATTTCTCCTGTAGATCAGGTTTTTGCTCCCACTAGGTTCTCCTGTACTAGAGGGATAACTAGGAAACTGAGCAACATAGAAGAAGAAAAAGTGAGGGAATGTGGTAACTTGTCTTCCTTGCATGGTAATTCTAGGTGGGAGGGCTGGGAGTCTTTGCTTCCCTCCCACAATTGCTGGAGGAAGTGATGCGACTAAGGGTATATCCAGGCAGGAAACTGCTGTTGCTTCCTGTTTCTTCCTGGATGGTGAGGGTGATGGTGGTGATGAATGGCGATGGTCTAACCGTGGGTAAGATCAAGCGTTTGGGAAAGGGGATTACTATATAGGTAGATAGATTTAAAAAGGGGTGTTGCTCCGTGGGTCTGGGCTGTGTGTTTGTGATACATTTATAGTATTGTGTTGTTGCCTTTTAATAAATACCTTTTAATGTAGACGAACCTTGTGTAATATTTATATATATTAATTTGGTGATACACCACAGTAGGTATGATGCTTAAGTCGTGTGCTCCCTGCCAAAGTTGTGTGGGGTTCTCGGGATGAGAGCCTATGGGGCTCATCTCCACCAGCGCAGTGAGCGCCTTTGGCGCTCCCTGCCAAAGTTGTGGGGGTCATAGAGATGAGCGTCTACAGCGCTCATCTTCAGCAGCAGGCTCGCTTTTGCAAGCCCGCAGTTTTAACATTGCATTACCAAAGTTTTTTGGCAAGCCCACGCTGCTGAGAACTATATATGTGATGCTGGTGCGGTGTGCCATCTGCAGTTCATTAGGACATGTGCTTATCTGAATCTGCTGGGCAGCGTGTGAGACTGACCAATCTGTAACCAATCCTCAGCAATGTGTGTTGCCATGCTAATGAGACATGGTCCAGGTTAGACTAGTACACGACACGCACTTGCAGTCCATCAGAGTCTGTATCCGCATATGCTGCAGTGTGCACACCCATACATGTAGTCTCATGGGGATGTATAATCAATCTGGATCTACAGCTATACCTTGTTGAAAGATGTAGATGGAGTAAAAGCAGTAAGAGTGTTAAACAAAACTGCTAGGAATGGGACAGTTTAACATGGGGTAGAAAGGGATAGGGGAACTCATGACAATAAATACACAATTGCAATGGAGTTTTATAATTTATGCTTTATATGCACTCTGAACCAACAGCAAACATAAAAGTAACATCATTGATTTGCAAAATGCTATTCACAATCAGTTGTAAGTTGAGATATTGGACATACATATAATTGATAACAATTCTGACAAGTATATTTATTCAGACTGGATTCACATGGTTATTGCTGCCTCATATATCTGTAGTCACAACCAGAGATCTTACCGTGCAATTCAATGTCAATTATATATGTGTGTGGCGTTCATGTGTGTGTATATGACGGTGTGAAGGTATATATGGTATTCACATTGCAGTGTCTCTGGCACACTTGACTCCATCAGGCCAGGGATGCCCACTACTGCTGCCCGCTCTATCCATTCCTTGATAGTGCGCTACCATCCTGTGTAAGTCATATTTGCAGGCGGCCCACCACTAGTTCCACATGCCGCAATCACCTCCGCCGCCATCTTCTTCTTGACTGCCCTGCGGCAGTCATGGTAACAGTGGCTAACCAAATTGTTATTACTGTTTGCATGACCCAGTGAAGAGCCTTCCGCAGCAATCTCTTCTCAGGCACGTGTCCTCTTGCTGCGCCTCACATCCCTCCCACCATTAATGATATTATAGCGGGCATGGACTCCCCTTAGGAGGACCTTGTTCTCCTCATAGTTGGCTGCCCTGGTCTTGGCCACAGCAGCTTGCAGGCCAGCCTGTGGCTGTGGTTTCTGGCCTTCCTGTCCTCTCCCTGCACTGACTCCTCCTCTCCCTCCCTCCCTTAATCTCTCCTCCCCTCCTCACTCTCTTCCTCTCCTCACTCTCCTCCTCTCCTCACTCGCTATCTCTCTGTCTCTAACACTCTCTTTTTCTCTGTCTCACACTCTCACTCGCTCGCTCTCACACTCTCTATTTCTCGGTCTCACACTCTCTATTTTTCTCTAAGACACCCTGTCTATCTCACTCTAACACTCACTATCTCTCTCGCAGTCTGTGTATCTCTCTTTGACTTTGTCTCAGAAAATCAAAATCCCACCAACGCCTAGACCTGTGTGTTGTTTCTCAGTTACAACATAGTCACAGATTTACTAATCTAGCAGCCTTTTAAACCATTATTTGCTGCCTTGATTGGCGTCTTCCGCTTTATTGACATTTGCCGGGCTCGAAAATTACAGCTTTGGCGCCAATTATTAGATTGGAGTACTAGGTTTACATGCTTGAGGCTGTGGCCTGTAACTCGCGCCCAGTTGGTTTAAATTTCAAGCCCACAGCCGTTACAGGGCTCACGTTGCACATGAATCTTCAAGCCCATAGGACTTCACATTGATTGCCGTGATCGATATCACATGAAAATTTAACATGAAATAAAGTATTGATAAATGCCGATTTGTGAGTTTGAGAATGTTGTCTTAAAAGTACAGTATTGCTTTAAAGTGCTCCGATTTGTTAATAAGCCAATTGCGAGACCTCCTTGGTACCAGTAACCTGTGGTTTGAGTTTAGCCATTTGCGGGCTTGACCGAGTGGTTAGCGAGGAAGAATCGGAGCAATTGAATAGTGAGTTGCAATTTTAGCGATCACAACTCTTGCGGCAGTGTAAGATCAAAGGCTTTAAGGGAAGTAACTTGCAATTAAACAAATCGCTAGAAATTGCAGCTTGGAGCCTTTAACTCGAATGGAGCCCGCAAATAGAAAGCAATTGAATAGCAAAGTAGCTTGCAACGTTTACTTGTGACCCCGGATCTCAAAAACGGAGCAATTGAATGAGGCTAATACTGTAGTATTTAAAATGTTTTTGTTACTTGATAATCCAAATAGTCAAGTAGAATTGCTACTGATTCTAGTTTTAAATAACCTAACTCATATAATATAATATATTTATCTATTCCCACTCCTCTTTCACAATTTGGGACATCCACCAAATATGAAAATATTAATCCCAATTGGCCACAGATTTTAAAGTATTATTGTCATCAAACTGAACAAATGCTGCTTTTGTTTTGTAACAAAAAATAATCACTTTATATAAGTTTTCTCTTCTATTGCAAATGAAGGCTTGTATCTGGGAAAGAATGATAGTTTGCATTATTGACACATAAGAACAACATTCTTGGAGCCCACTTCAATTGAGCTCTCACTCGATCCGGTAGCCTGTAAGTGAGGTTGCAAGTTAATTTGCTATTCAATTGGCATCTTTATACAGGCTCCAAATGGGTTATGAGTTACGGCATTGAAAAAATTGTGATGGTTAAACCCGTAACTTACAGCCTTCCAAAGCCTTTGATCTTTCACTTTGGCAAACCGCTATTAAATTGCTCCGTTTCCACAAGCCCCTAAATGGTTTCCCACCCAGAAATGGCAAATGAAGGAGAAAATCGTACGAGTGCTAGAGAGGAACCACAAGTGGGTTAAACACCTATTCGTAGCAAACAAAAAATCAATACTGCACTGTACATAACGGTGAAAGATATGATAGACATTATAATTAATTGCACAACAGTCTCAAGCTTGCAAAATTGGCAGGAAATAAAATGTATTTTTATGTTTCATTTCAGGGTTAAATCGATCTCGGGTGTCAATAAATTAATACATATCAGGCCACCCACATGGACTAGAACAGTATTGGCATTCATTTTCATTATTCTTTATTTTGGGGGTTTGCGACTCTGATTGCATATCGGACCCCCCGGACCTAATTGATTGACATGTAACCTTAATGTTTTACTGCCGTAATAATGACAGTCTCATTTTCTATTGGCTGACTGAAATGGGAGGTTATGGGCTCGCTTAATTGATCATGTTCCAGCCCTGAACTGCTACAAACTAGTGCATGATTTACGGTTTTGGCTTAGGGACATTAACTTGCTGGCTTGAGCAATTGAATAGCATCGTAATCGGAGACGAACTGGAACCTGCAACCCGCAGATATACGGCTTACTACCATCGAGTTGTGGGCTTGCAATTGAATCAGGCCCATGGGTTTTTAATTGTGAAAACATGGAATTATTTTTTGAATAGCTGAGCCAATATTATGTTTATTTCTAAGTTTCGTAATGGATTTTAATATGTGGTCATTTATTTTGGTGTGTTAAACAGCATACCGAACATGCCGTTGCTTTTATGATGAAACAAATATGCTTCTTTTTACTTTAATTATAGAAATTTGTACAAATATTGCTGCTCTAATTGCGGAAAATAACTTTTTTTTAAGGATTTATTAATGCCCAAATCCCTGGTACACCACTCTCTACCATTATATCACTGGAAAGAAGGGGTAAAACTTTTCATCACTGAGTGGTGCAGACATTTTTCTTTTTAATGCTCCTTAATACTTTGTTTTAAATAATACATAATAAAGGTTATGTTGATATACATTAGCCAGATTATATATATATATATATATATATATATATATATATATATATATATATATATATATATATATATATATATCATATATCAATAGGATGCTCTGATTCATCCTAAATTCTTTAAGTATGAATTTAGGAACAAAGAGCACTAGCATAACATGATTGAGGGGTATTTGGTCCAGGCCCTGAACTATAAAGCAATCCATGTAATAAATATTTTGGAATAATTTAAAGTTATTGATATTGACAGGATCAAGGGTGGCGCTACTAGTGTTGCTGGTGGTGCAGCACAACAGGTGCTTCCTCTGGGGGGGGGGGGGTGCTGTGCAATTGTTTCTGTAGTGTAGAGGCCCCCTGGGGTCTCCACATCCAGGCCCAACCCACCATCGCTTCCTGAGCCTTTATGGCTGCACACACCCCTGGATGGAAAACAGCATTTCTACTGAAGCTCGAAGATGTGGCAGTTTGGATTAGTTCAGCACACTGGGGATGTGTATCAAGGAAAAGGGTTAGAGAGCAAGGGCTGGATCACAAACACTAGGTGCTAAATGGATGCTAGGAGGGGTGGGTGCTGTGTGGTGGTGGATGTTGAGAGGGACTATGTATATGTATATATATATTTATGAAGAAGATGTCACTGGAAAGTGGAGCGTGAGTGTCCTGGAGCTATGATGCAGGCAGAGGAGCTTCACTCTGGCAGGAGGTTAGGGAAGTAGCAGCTATGGAAAGAGGCCTTGGGGGAGCAGCAGTGGGAAATGGTCTTGGAGGAGGAGTGCTATTATGGATGGGTCTTATGGAGGGGAGCTCTTATGGGAAGAAGTCTTCAGGAGAGGCACTCATACTTGGGAGGGCTGCACAAATTCATTTTTACAAACCTCTCCATTCTCTAGTTCTGCTACCCATCAGGATAAAAAGCTAAAAATTCAGCACCCATGACAAATACTTTTTTTTTTAATTATAGACATATCCACAGGGTATGTCTCACTAAACTAATTACACTAATAATTGACACTAAACTAATTGACACTAATAAATGTTAATATGCCATAAAACCTGAACAAAAATATACATCTTTTGGTGTTTTACTATAAAACTGTCTGCTGCTGGGAATGTTGTATTACTCTGTTAATGGGTTAAACAACAAGTGAATATGGAAATGTGTGTTTAGCATCCATGGATATTGAGGGACTGGGACCAGCATAACGCAGGGGCCTCCTCTCCATCTGCCTCAGCTCTCTTCTCCCTCCGGCCCCTGACATCAGCTGTAACATACTTTTGAACATACCTATGGCACATTTGTGATCCTGCAGGGACCATGCATGCTGAGAGGCAGCCTCAAGACCCACAAATACTATACTCTAAGGAATTCTACCAATCTCTTGAAATATGCAGGGAAAGTTCAGAAATGTGATTTCAGTAAAATAATTTAAATATGAAATGTTTTACTTACTGTAAATAAACTAAGACAAAAGTCATCTGATCTGTGAGAATTATACACATCAGGGTATTATTTAAGACTAGCTACTTGCCCGTTGGGAGTGAAATTGTAAGGCAGGCAATGCTGTTTGCCACACATTGCCCATCAAAAATTATGGGAATAATTTTCCCTCACCTCTTCCTCCCCTGTGTCTCCTTCCCCCTCCCTTACCTGTCCCTCCTTTCCCCTCTCCCTTTCCCCCTCTCCCTCCCCTGTGTCTTCTTTCCCCCTCTTCCTCCCCTGTCTCTCCTTTGCACCCTCTCTCTCCTGTACCTCCTTTCCCCCACTCGCTTTCCCCCTCTCCCTCCCCTGTGTCTCCTTTCCCCCATCTCCCTCCCTGTGTCTCCTTTCCCCCTTTCTCCCTCTCCTGTTTCTCCTTCCCCCTGTGTCTCCTTTCCCCCTCTCACTTCCCTGTATCTCCATTCCCCCCTCTTCCTTCCCTGTATCTCCTTTCCCCCCTCTTCCTTCCCTGTATCTCCTTTCCCCCATCTCCCTCCCCTGTGTCTCCTTTCCCCTCTCTCCCTCTCCTGTACCTCGTTTCACCCTCTCCCTTTCCCCCTCTCACTCCCCTCTGTCTACTTTCCCCCCTCTCCTGTACCTCCACTCCCCTTCTCCCTTTCCCCCTCTCCCTCCCTTGTGTCTCATTTTCCCCCATCACCCTCCCCTGTGTCTCCTTTCCCCCCTCTCTCCCTCTCCTGTTCCTCCTTTCGCCCTGAGCCTGGGCCCGCTGTGTCTCCTTTCCCACTCTCTCTTTCCCCTCTCTTGTCTCCTTTCCCCATCTCCCTTCCCTGTGTCTCCTTCTCCACTCTCCCTGCCTTGTGTCTCCGTTTTGCCTCCTCCCTTCTCTCCTTTCCCCCATCCTCTCCCTCGCTTGACTCCCCCCCCCCACCTGTGCCTCCTTTTTACCTCCTCTGCCTCCCTTGGCTCATTTGCCCCCTCCTCTCCCTCCCTTGTTTCCTCTCCCTCCCTTGTCTCCTTCCCCTCTCTCCTTATCTCATACCTGGATGGAATCCTGTCAGTAGCGCCGCACTCACCTCCTCTAGCTCCCAACCCCCCGCCGAAACTACTTTCTGGATCAAGTCCTGCATTATTTAAATATGAAATGTTTTACTTAGTGTATATAAACTAAGACAAAAGTCATCTGATTTGTGAGAATTATACACATCAGGGCAAAAATTACGGGAGTGAAATTGTAAGGCAGGCAATGCTGTTTGCCACACATTGCCCGCCAAAAATGACAGGAATCATTTTCCCCCACCTCTCCCTCCACCTGTGTCTCCTACCTCGCTCCCCTGTGTCTCCTCCTCCTCTCCCCTGTGTCTCTTTTTCCCCTCTCCCTCACCTGTGCCTCCTTTCCCCTCTCCCTTTCCCTCCTCTCCCTCCTCTCTGTCTTCTTTCCCCCCTCTCCCTCCCCTGTGTCTCCTTCCCCCCTTTCCCTCCCCTGTGTCTTCTTTCCCCCTCTCCCTCTCCTGCACCTCCTTTCCCCATTTCCCTTTCCCCCTTTCCTCATTCACCCCATGTCTCCTTTCCCTCTCTTCCTTCCCTGTATCTCCTTTCCCCCCCTCTCCCTTTCCTGTTCCTCCTTTCTCCCTCTCCCTTTCCTGTACCTCCTTTCCCCCTCTACCTTTCCCTTTCAATTGACTCAACACACAAACCATGAACCCGTAAGTAGCATTTCAGGGCATAATTATGATAAATTAAGCAAGACTGTCTGTTACTTTTTAGACTGAGCCAATAGTAAACTCCATGCTTTACTGACGTCATGATGACGGTCTCATTTACTTTTTGGCTCTGTCTAAAAATTAACTGACGTGCTTGCTTAATTTATCATGATCATGTCCTAAAATGCTACTTCTGGATTCATGAGTTGCGTGTGGGGGCTGTTAGAGGGCAGTTGCGAGTTAAAGACAATTAAATACAGCTAAATGTATCTAAACATTGTAACCCGCCGCCAAAATGTACGGTTCCAGGTATATACAGGTTTGCAATCGAATGAGGCTCCAACATCCCTATTAAAATTCCTGAACGTGTAAAACCATAGCCCGTAATGTAGCCCGCAAGACTTACGGCTATAAAATTGGCCCAATTAAAGCAACTTGCTAACGACTTGCGGATTAAGGGCGAAAAAACCCGGAACGTTGAAATTTAAACTCTGCGGCTGCAAATCCTTTGTTCTGTCAAGCCCGTAACTGTTACGTTCCAATCACGCTATTAAATTGCAACAAATTCCCAAAGATGCCCTGGCGTTCAAGCCCATAACTTGCAAATGGAGGCAAAAACATTAGGACCTGCAAAGGGTTTACAGACAATTTCTGAACACTGTAAAAGAAAATATAAACACACCAGTGGACTTTAAAATGTGGGGAAAACATGGAAAGATATTACATATACTTGCACAATAATCCACCAATAAAAAATAGGCATTTAAAAAATATTTTATTTTATCATATGTTGGAATGGTCATGTATATGCCAATTTGAAAAGCCATGCGGCAACATGCATACATTAATTAAATACACACTAACTGATTAAATAGCAACACTAAAAGATGAAACTGATGCCGTATTAACCCTCTCTCACTTACAGAGGCTTTAATGTGGACCCTGAACAGTTGATTATATGTTTGTTCAGTCCTTCTGTCATGTCTTACCCTCTGTGACCCTATGGACAGCAGCACATTTAGCTAGGGCACTGCCTGTGCTGTTCCACAAGGTTTGCAAGTTCCTCCTCTATTGGACTGGGATTTGTCTGACCTATCTTCTATCACCTGCCAACCTACACTGGCCCTACATGGTATAGCTCACAGCTTCATTCAGGTACACAAGCCCCTTCACCACCACTACTTTGCAATCCACAAAGGGACCAAGGGAACATACACCACACTAATCTACTCTAACACATCAGGAAGGGCAGCAAAAACACAGAGGCACGGGGATCAACAGCCAAGTCACCTCCATCAGGGATAACATCTGCTACGCCCATCCTGGAAAGTCCCACGCCATTACTGGTGGCCATGTGCCAAGATGTACACCCATTCCCATTTGGTGACCTCCCATTATGTTTTGCTATTCATCAATTTACATTAGTGTGGTGTATGTTCCCCTGGTCCCCTCCTGGATTTCTAAGTGGTGGCGGTTGTCATGAATCACCCAGGGGCCATATTGGATTTGGTGTGAACTATGCTGGGGCCATTTTGTGACTGGCAGCAGTGGCCATTTTGGGCTGGATTATCTTACACATGCTGGTGCCATGTGGAAGAACAAAAGATTTGGGCACAAAGTTACTGCTTGTAAATGGTATGAATAGGGGGTTCCACTGTCACCATTAAATAAAGTCAGCATTACTGCATAAAATGGATTGACGTGGAAAACTTGCCCCACCCTGATACCATGTGGGAATGGGGAAATATGGTTATAGGTTATTAATATGTTAGTATTATATTGTATATTGTATTGTGGAGATTACTGCATTGGCCAAGAGGAAGATAAGGGTTGGACAAAGGGGTAGCCACTCCCTGTACTGGTTTTGTGAGGTGTTTAAATACTTGTGTAAAAATAAAGAAGTTGTTCATAATTTTCATCAAGACTTTGTGTGCAGATGTATTATTTACCCAGGGACATATGCTTGCAGTAAGATTCGTCAGACTTACTGTCAATATTGCTCAGTCTAAACCAAGGGCTGAGACATGATGTTCCTGTACTCAAAGCTACTCCAAGGTCCAGAGTAACCCAAATCAAGTCAGCAGACCCCAGCCAGAGAGTGGGTCGTGATAATTGGTGGCACAGTGGTGGGGTACTCTGAGAAGGACCAGAAAATGGAGCAGATGGAAGCAGAGGACTACAGACTACTCCTGCTAAATCAATGGATGGCATTCATGCAATTATGGCATGGCCATGAGCTGGCAAGCTGGTTGGAGGAACTGGTAGAGAAAGAGATGGACTTGGAGGAACAGTACCTTGCCAGGATAGAGTCCTTGGGTGGCCGGAGAGAGGATCTCTATTTTCGTTTGGATCTAGAATATGGGGTCGGTGAGATTCTGAATGGTGATCCGGAATGTGGCATGGGAACTGCAAGGAGGCATAATAACTTGTTTGTTGAACGCTGCCGGGGTCTGGGACTGGAAGCATGGTTCCCGGAGGCTCCTTTGCTGGAACCCCTGATTCAGCAAGAGCTGCAACTGGAGGCTGAGTATGTGGAATTGTGGGATGCGATACCCAAGAAGTATTTTTACAACTCAGACGGTATGTACCAGAGGGAGTATGTTCACTGGAACTGGGGAGAGGCTTTTATAGACGGTAAACAAAGTGAGGAGTGGGAAGGGGTAAACACTGTTCCTTTGCCAACTCCTGGGGATGGAGAATGTTTGCCCCTAGAACATACAGTAACTGTGTCAGGGCCTAGTCACCAGCCCCAAGAGCCAGAGACCCAGTGGAATGTTCCCTGGGTGGGGTCAGATAATCCATGTCTGCCCCCTGATACCCCAAGAGAGTTAATCCCAGAGGAAGTGGGAACTGCTCACAAGCTAGGGCCAGATAAGTTAAGTCTGCCCTCAGAAGTTCTAGGCAAAGTGTGTTGGCCAGAACTGCTAATGGAGCCAGAGGCTCTGGATTATTATGTGATGGACGGTGGGAAGGGAGCATTAGAGGCCAGGCTGGAAGGGAATGATGAGATTCCCCAGCCTGCATCAGATAACCACTGTCTGTACCCTGACAGTCCAGGGAAGTTGTCCCCAGAGGTGCTAGTGAAGAACACAGCCCAGGAGGGTTGTTTAAGAGACTGTGGGGAGGGAAAAGAATTGGTTTCTGGCTACAGGGAACCTGACCTCACACAGCAAGAGAGTGCCAGGGGCACAAAGAGCCAGGCCGGGGCAGCAAGCATGCCAGCTTTGGCAAAAGCATTATGGGTGCAGAGTGGCACCATGACAGAGGGTGTACCAAGTGGGGAGATACCCTGGATAACCATTGTCCAGGGGCCCACTGGAACAGACACCACTCCAAAGACCCAGTTCAACAGAAAGGACTGGGATAAAGTTGCTCAACCCCGGGCAATGGAGGAGTGTAAGCACAGCTTGGGTGGGAGCAGCGTAGCTCCCCAAGCAGCAACGGAAACAGCTGGACCAGAGGAAGGAAGCCAAGAGGAGCTGTCCTTTTGCGATCCCATAGGCCCAGAGACTGTATTAGAGATCCCAGCCCATCGGTGGGGACTGGCTGGGGGGAACAGAGTTGCTATGGGACAGAAACTGTGGCCCACCTGTTGTACTCTGGGATACCAGATTATTGGGGAGGTACCCTGGACTATTTGGGTGAGTGTGAATGGGAAGAGCAATTTGCTCTACACAGTGGGAGCAAGGTCAAGGGCTGGGGGAGGGCCAAACCAGCACATTCATGACTATCAGCGTAGCTGGAAAAATCAGAGATGTTTCCTGCCACGCTTGGGGAGGTGTTGTCATGAATCACCCAGGGGCCATATTGGATTTGGTGTGAACTATGCTGGGGCCATTTTGTGACTGGCAGCAGTGGCCATTTTGGGCTGGATTATCTTACACATGCTGGTGCCATGTGGAAGAACAAAAGATTTGGGCACAAAGTTACTGCTTGTAAATGGTATGAATAGGGGGTTCCACTGTCACCATTAAATAAAGTCAGCATTACTGCATAAAATGGATTGACGTGGAAAACTTGCCCCACCCTGATACCATGTGGGAATGGGGAAATATGGTTATAGGTTATTAATATGTTAGTATTATATTGTATATTGTATTGTGGAGATTACTGCATTGGCCAAGAGGAAGATAAGGGTTGGACAAAGGGGTAGCCACTCCCTGTACTGGTTTTGTGAGGTGTTTAAATACTTGTGTAAAAATAAAGAAGTTGTTCATAATTTTCATCAAGACTTTGTGTGCAGATGTATTATTTACCCAGGGACATATGCTTGCAGTAAGATTCGTCAGACTTACTGTCAATATTGCTCAGTCTAAACCAAGGGCTGAGACATGATGTTCCTGTACTCAAAGCTACTCCAAGGTCCAGAGTAACCCAAATCAAGTCAGCAGACCCCAGCCAGAGAGTGGGTCGTGATAGCGGTGAAGGGGCTTGTGTACGTGAATGAAGCTATGAGCTACACCATGTAGGGCCACTGTAGGTGGGCACGTCATAGCAGAGAGGTCAGAAAAATCACAGCCCACTCGAGAAGGAACTGGCAACCCACTCTAGTATCACCTGTCAAATTCCTATCAGCGGAATGTTGATACTCCACAATATCAATAATTGAACATTTGCATGTGTATTAACCCTTTATGTTGATTATATATGATATATATTACTAGCGACTTGCCTGTCAAAAAATGACGGTCAATAAAATTTGAAGCCATGGCAATGCTGTTTGGCACACAATGTTAAGCTTTTTATACTCTAAGCACCTTTGGCGCTCATCGCGAGCCTCGCGCTGAGCGCCATCGGTGCTCATTGCTTGGCTCGCAATGAGCACCTTCGGCGCTCATTGAGAGCCTCTTCAGAGCCTCCTCAGGCTCCTCTCTACATTTTTTAAAATACTAGCAGCCTTATTAAATTGTGATTCAACAAATTTAAAAGGGCTGTATTTAAGCACACAGCATATTTTTTTCAGAAGTTTTTAGTTAGTGAACTTCTATCCAAAAGCAAGGTCTTCATTAACTAAAAACTTCTGTAAAAAACTATGCTATGTGCTTAAATACAGCCCTTTTAAGTTTGCTGAATCACAATTTAATGAGGCTGTTAGGGCCTCGTTCAATTGCGATTTGGCCAATTGAACCGGGCTCTAAATAAGCACAGAGCCTATTTTTTTACAGAAGTTTTTAGTTAGTGAGCTTCTATCCAAAAGCAACGTCTTCACTAACTAAAAACTTCGTCGTCCTGGCTGTCCCCCCGTGCTGTGTGTGATGTTTTTTGTGTATATTCGTTTGTATTTTTTGTTTTTTGCTTTGCGCGGTTCGGCCGCTAACTTCTTATTTTTCCTATCTCGTATTTTTTTTTCTAAGTCCCGCGTCTCGTATTTTTTTTTCTATGTCCCGCGTTCGTCAAACGCTTGCAGCCTAAGGCGATCCCGCATTTCTTAAGTGTTTGGAGGCTAAGTCCCGCTTGTTTCATTGCCTCCACTGCTCGCCTCGCTTCGCTAGGCTCCCAGGCGATAAGCGCCTTCGGCGTTCATCGCCTAAGTCCTGAGAGTTAATGGCTCGCCTCACTACACAAGGGTCGCATGCGATGAGCACCTTTGTGATTATATGATATCTAATGCTATTATGACTATTATTATTATTATTATTATTATATGTATTGATCTATTGCATAGTAACTAGGGCTCATTAGTTTACATATATAGGAATGCGACACATATGTGATGTATGTGGATGTCCCATAAACCCAAACATTGAAAACACACTCACACGGTTAGAACGGAATAACAAAGCTTTATTTCATAAACAGAGCATAATCAGAAATGGAAAAGACTGTGCATTAATATCATGAGTGTGGTGTGGGCGGATCCCAAGAGAGCAAGAGGCTTGGGGAAAAAAGGGGATACCTAAAGGGGGTAATGTCATAGTCTAGAATAAACATGATGCATAGCACCTACCATGGTCACATGTGGTCACTACACGACTGCAACTGGAATCTGATAAAACAAAGGATCATCAGAAATCACTCCATTTAATAGCACTTACAACTTATCTAGATCTGCTAAATTAAACAGCTGATTCAACCTCTGGACTGTGTAATCCAATCCAGTTTCACACATACAGTGTTGTGGAAAAAAAATCTGAAGAAAAGTATGGAGTGACCTAGCTCTATATGTCTCTATGTGTGTTATTTATATGTGTAATCTGTAAAAATGTATAATCAAGGATTAAGTGTAAAATCATATGTAATAGAATATAAATGAACAAAAGCGCAAAATACTTCTCTCCAAACTCCTACTCTCTCTCTGACTCGCAAACACCACCAACTCCGGGACCTGCGTACTACTTTGAGAGAAAATACAACACAGTCAACGCATGGGTGGGTGAAAAGCAAATTTATTATCTTCCTCTGTCAATCATCTGGCTGAGAGGCCTGTGTCGCACTATGTTACACCACAATTGGATAGTGATGGATGATCCTGGCTCAGCCAGCCCCTTAACAGTTTGCATGTGCGGATAAGGTGTACAGGCTCGCTTCTACGGCCCTTAGATCACGGCATGGTTGAATTTAATAGCTCTGTAACGCAGCCGATTTGCAAGTCTTTATCCCAGGTGCTTTGCTTAGTAATAAGTTACACTGTTGTTTTGGAGTATAAGTAAATATATTAGATTTACTGAACAAACATAATAGATCATACACTGCACTGAGGCAAGGCGAAGGAAGCTGGGGGGGGGGGGGGGTACAAGGGGGACATATTCCCCTTTTATAAGCATCACCCCGGTAGTCTCTCCTTCACCTCTTGTGCTTTGAGCTGCTGCATTCCCCTGAAAAACAGATCAAGGGAGATAGTCTTGCATGATCTTGTGAGACCCGGCTATAACATGAATTCAGCAGCCAAAGGGACAAGAGGTGAGGGAGAGACTACTGGGGAGTGATGGGTCCCTATTGTTCTATACATGCCATAAACAAACCCTTGTGCCCAGCCAATGTACCAATGTGCCCAGCCCATACCTATGTGCCAAGCCTATACCTATGTGCCAATAGCCCAGCCTATATCTATGTACCAATGTGCCCAACCTATAATTATGTGCCAATGTGCCTAGCATGTACCTATGTGCCCAGCCTATGCCAATGTTTCCAGCCTATACTTATGTGCCAATGTGCCCAGCCTATACCTATGTGCCAATGTGCCCAGTCTATATCTATGTGCCAATGTGCCCAGCCTTTGCCTATGTCTCAAAGTGCCCAGCCTATACCTAGGTGCCAATGTGCCCAGCCTATACCCATGTGCCTATGTGTCAATATGTCCAGACTGTATCTATGTGCTAATGTGCCCATTTGTTGCCTATGAGTTTATGTGCCAATGTGCCCAGTCTGTACCTATGTGCCAATGTGCCAAGCCTAGATCTATGTAGAAATGTGCCCAGCCTATACTTAGGTGCCAATATGCCAAGTCTGTACCTATGTGCCCAGCCTATGCCAATGTGTCCAGCCTATACTTAAGTGCCAAGGTGCCCAGCCTGTACCTAAGTGCCCAGCCTATACCTCTGTGCCAATGTGCCCAGGATTTGCCTATGTCTCAATGTGCCCAGCCTCTACCTAGGTGCCAATGTGCCCAGCCTATACCCATGTGTCTATGTGCCAATGTGTCCAGCCTTTATCTATGTGCTAATATGCCCAGTCTTTCCCTATGAGCTTATGTGCCATTGTGCCCAGCCTGTACCTATGTGCCAATGTGGTCAACCTATATCTATGTGCCAATGTGACCAGCCTGTACCTATGTGCCTATGTGCCTATCCTGTGCCTATGTGTCAATGTGCCCAGCCATTACCTAGGTGCCAATGTGCCCAGCCTGTACCGATGTGCCAATGTGACCAGTCTGTGCCTATAAGCCAATGTGTGAGAGTCTACTGTATATATAATATATATATATAAATATATATATATATATATATATATATATATACATTTATGTATATACATGGATACACAATTAAATATGAATATATATATGTATATACAGTGGATATAAAAAGTGTACACACCCCTGTTAAAATGTCAGGTTTCTGTGCTTTAAAAAAATGAGACAAAGATAAATCATTTCAGAACTTTTTCCACCTTTAATGTGACCTATAAACTGTACAACTCAATTGAAAAACAAACTGAAATCTTTTAGGTAGAGGGAAGAAAAAATATAAAAATAAAATAATATGGTTGCATAAGTAGTCACACCCTTAAACTAATACTTTGTTGAAGCACCTTTTGATTTTACTACAGCACTCAGTCTTTTGGGGTATGAGTCTATCAGCATGGCACATTTTGACTTGACAAGATTTGCCCATTCTTCTTTGCAAAAACACTCCAAATCTGTCAGATGGCGAGGGCATCTCCTGTGCACAGCCCTCTTCAGATCACCCCACAGATTTTCAATTGGATTCAGGTCTGGGCTCTGATTGGGCCATTCCAAACCTTTAATCTTCTTCTGGTGAAGCCATTCCTTTGTTGATTTGGATGTATGTTTTGGGTCGTTGTCATGCTGAAAGATGAAGTTCCTCTTCATGTTCAGCTTGCTAGCAGAAGCCTGAAGGTTTTGTGCCAATATTGACTGGTGTTTGGAATTGTTCCTAATTCCCTCTATCTTAACTAAGGCCCCAGTTCCAGCTGAAGAAAAACAGCCCCAAAGCATGATGTTGCCACCACCATGCTTCACTGTGGGTATGGTGTTCTTTTGGTGATGTGCAATGTTGTTTTTGCACCAAACATATCTTTTGGAATTATGGCCAAAAAGTTCAACCTTGGTTTCATCAGACCATAACACCTTTTCCCACATGCTTTTGGGAGACTTCAGATGTGTTTTTGCAAAATGCAGCCTGGCTTGGATGTTTTTCTTCGTAAGAAAAGGCTTTCGTCTTGCCACTCTACCCCATAGCCCAGACATATGAAGAATACAGGAGATTGTTGTCACACGTACCACACAGCCAGTACTTGCCAGATATTCCCGCAGCTCCTTTAATGTTGCTGTAGGCGTCTTGGTAGCCTCCCAGACCAGTTTTCTTCTCGTCTTTTCATCAATTTTGGAGGGAGCTCCAGTTCTTGGTAATGTCACTGTTGTGCCATATTTTCTCCACTTGATGATGACTGTCTTCACTGTGTTCCATGGTATATCTAATGCCTTGGAAATTATTTTGTGCCCTTCTCCTGACTGATACCTTTTAACAATGAGATCCCTCTGATGCTTTGGAAGCTCTATGTGGACCATGGCTTTTGCTGTGGGATGCGACTAAGAAAATTTCAGGAAAGACCAACTAGAGCAGCTGAACTGTATTTGAGGTTAATCAGAGGCACTTTAAATGATGACAAGTGTATGCTGACTCCTATTTAACATGATTTGGAATGTGATTGCTTAATTCTGAACACAGCTACATCCCCAGTTATAAGAGGGTGTGCAGACTTTTGCAACCACATTATTTTTCTTTTTCTTCCCTCCACCTAAAAGATTTCAGTTTGTTTTTCACAGGGGTGTGTAGACTTTTAATATCCACTGTATATATATATATATATATATATATATATATATATATATATATATATACACCATGTAGGTTCAACAAATCACGGACCACTGGAGAAGGAACTGGCAACCCACTCCAGTATCTTTGCCAAGAAAACTGTTATGGATGAGCATAACCAGACACAAGATGTGACTGGCGTGTTGCGTCCATATGGTCACTGAGAGTTGGACACAACTGAAGGACTGAACAACAACAACATTATATATATATATTTACACATATTTTAAAAATCTTTCCCACCCAGATTTTATTTGCTTCCTACGCCCTTGCACTGAGGTTTGGGTTTGTTGCTGAAAATGTGTAATGGACTAAAGACAAAATTGCAAAGTATCAAATTAATAATATGGTAAAAGGATTTAAGGTATATCACTTTTGGGATGAGAAAGGAAATGGCTCTTCATTGATATGAGAAAACAAATCTGGTTTGCAGACTATGGAATGTGAAATAGGAATTTATTCCAGTGACCAGATGCAAGGTTGGATAAAGAAAGAGAAAGCGGGACTGTAAATGTGGAGACTGATTTAAATCAAAGAGAGTGCTGTAGAACATAGGTTGAGATCAGTGAGGCGAGTTGTGGAAGTAATGGTGGAGCTAGTGAATCGAAGGCCCTAGTACAAAACAAATCGGGCCCCCTCGCTTGTAACTTCTTTATACAAGGTAGATGCCTGTGAGTCAATAAAAACATATATATAGGTGGGGATCAGATCACCTTTCTATAAAAAAAATTGTTATATCCCCCTCTACAGGTAGCTGAATGCCCTTACTCTGTTGTATGCCCTGATGCTTTGCTCCTGTTGCAAAAGCAATAGCTTTGCCACTGTGTGGAAGGGCAAAGCCATGTGGGGATTTTTTAGAAACAATTACATGAGGCGCAGAATGACATCCAAGACTGTATGATCATAATACAGGAGAAGATGGAAGAAGCTATGTCAGGGGTAAATAAGGGAAAAAGAATAATATTTGGGTGTAATCAGCAATGAAATGACAAGTGAAGTTAAAGGTGGAAAATTAGGGCTCCAATGGGTGATGTGTAGAAGCAGAAAAGCAGGGCCCAAGAACAGACCCATGAGGGAAAACATCTGGGATTGGGTTGAGGGAGAAGAAGTTGCTGACAAATCTAAGTGGAATCAGGCAAGATCGATGCTAACAATAGAATATATGGTCAATGATACTGAGGATCACTGAGGAAACAAGGGGGTGAGGATGGAGGAGAAGCCAGCACTGAGTTCATTTATAGTGCTAGATAATATATTAGGTATCAATAAATATACAATAACAGTAATGAAACACAAGAAGGCAGTTGTGCTATGGTGAGGGTGGAATAAATCTCGGATCACATCTACCCATAGTTGTCTAAGGCTTTTCACATTAGTACAAACAGTGCTTAAACTCAGATAGAAATAGAAATGTCTCCCAAAATTATTTTAGGTAACACTTACAATGAATTAGCAAGTACTGTATAAGGCATATTTGTAATACAAGTATCAGGTGCACCAAGTCTAGATGTGTGCTTTCAGTTACTGTCCAATATGCTGGTGGAAGTCTTTAGTTGTGAAATGCCTTACATGCATGTGTAATAAAAAACTGCTGAGCACATGGGCGGGTGCTGTTCATATGAAAAGATTTACTGCATGGCTTCCCTACTCTATAATTGTGCAAAATAACTCTCCAAAATGTAACACAATTTTAAGATTTGTAGTCCCAAAAAAAGAAACAAAATGGTTCAAGTGCTTAACACTTTTAAATTACAAACAACAAAATAAGTAAACCTTTATTGGTGCCAAGAAATCAACTGCGGCGCTATTAAAATCCGACGCTGAAAAAGTTATCTGATAATAATGACAGTTGTAGTAGGGATATGTATTTTCAAAAACTATTTCACAGATCCCAATAATAGGTTAATATTACTTAGAAGGATATATAGGCTAATATTCCTTAGTGAATTTCAATACACAATCCTGATATAATTCCAACTGTTTGTTAATTATCAGACTAAGAACTTAGCATCCTAATAGTACTTGATATATATACAAAACTAGAAATATGACTCCACCAGGAGTAGCATCCCTATATCTTGTTTCAGAGACCTCCTGACTGAAGGGCTATGGTGTGCCCCACAAACTCGCTAGGCTGATGTCTAAAAGACTTGAACAGCAACCATTCCAGGAGCAAACAACCAAATTATGAATTGGGGAGCTCCTATATATTAAATCAGACTCATGTGTTTATTTCTGAGACCTCCTCTCTCAGGGGCTATAGTATAGCTGAGTGGCCTGTATATAATGGTGATTTATGCCACATACAAAATCAGGATATTTTCCAAATGCGAAATCCACTAAAAGTCAATATTAAAATACATATACCACATCCATACTGTTAAAAATTAAGATTAATTTTTAGCCTAACATCCTCAAAATGGGACTAACTGCCTCATTTTAGTATACCACTATTATTAAACTAGCAATTATTCAAAAGACTATTGTCCCAATGTTTTGGCAACTTGTATAAAGTGATAACTGCTACAGGCTACATAAATAATTGGACCTGACGGTTTTAGGAGAAAAACGTTTCACCCTTGCATGAGCTTTATAAAAGGCTAATTGTATTAAAGAAAAAAAAAAAGAGGGCTCTTTGGGGGTTTAAATACCTCTATTTCTGTGTGTGCTACCACTCCAATGAGGCAATAAAGATGTGTTTGTGCCCGGCAGTATTGGGCATGATCCAAGATGGAGGATATTGAATTGTGCATTTGTCATATTAATTCGTAGCGGAATAAAGCTACTTTGAACTTGCCACAACTGGTTCCTTTGTATGTAAGGCCCTTCATTCTTTATACAGTGTTAAGTTTGTTTTTTGCCATGTATTCAACCCCTGTATGTTTAATAGCACTGAGACACAAATGCATGCGCAATAACAATGACACACAAAGCTCAACATTCAGCGCATGCGCAATAGCGTAGACAGTTCCTCTTCATGTTCAGCTTTCTAGCAGAAGCCTGAATGTTTTGTGCCAATATTGACTGGTATTTGGAACTGTTCATAATTCCCTCTATCTTAACTAAGGCCCCAGTTCCAGCTGAAGAAAAACAGCCCCAAAGCATGATGCTGCCACCACCATGCTTCACTGTGGGTATGGTGTTCTTTTGGTGATGTGCTTTTGGAATTATGGCCAAAAAAATCAACCTTGGTTTCATCAGACCATAACACCTTTTCCCACATGCTTTTGGGAGACTTCAGATGTGTTTTTGCAAAATGTAGCCTGGCATGGAAGTTTTTCTTTGTAAGAAAAGGCTTTCGTCTTGCGACTCTACCCCATAGCCCAGACATATGAAGAATACGGGAGATTGTTGTCACATGTACCACACAGCCAGTACTTGCCAGATATTCCTGCAGCTCCTTTAATGTTGCTGTAGGCCTCTTGGTAGACTCCCAGACCAGTTTTCTTCTCGTCTTTTCATCAATTTCGGAGGGAGCTCCAGTTCTTGGTACTGTCACTGTGTCATATTTTCTCCACTTGAGTGGTTGACTGTCTTCACTGTGTCCAATGGTATATCTAATGCCTTGGAAATTCTTTTGTACCCTTCTCCTGACTGATACCTTTTAACAATGAGATTCCTCTGATGCTTTGGAAGCTCTCTTTAGCTCCGACTAAAAAAAATTCAGGAAAGACCAACTAGAGCAGCTGAACTTTATTTGGGATTAATCAGAGGCACTTTAAATGATGGCAGGTGTATGCTGACTCCTATTTAACATGATTTGGAATGTGATTGCTTAATTCTTAAAATGTATACAACCCCTGTACATCCACTTTTGTAGAAATCATTGATGATATAGGTTCTACCATCTTGTGGATTAGTGAATTCCTTGGTTGGCTGTACGTATTTACAGACTGTACATTTACTTCATCGAAAGGTGCCTTTTAATGATTTTAACCAAGTCTCCTTGGATTTAACAGGTTGATATGAACTGTAAGTGATGTCATCTTTTACATTCCTTGCTCATCTATAAGTTATCATGGCTTTATCCAGTAATACTTTAGCGAGATATAAATCCACTTTTACAATTGACAATTATCACCAAAAGTGAATACACCTCTCATTACCTCTGTATCGGCATGTGATTTTCCTATATTTTTCTTATTATTTGTTTGGTTTATCAATGAAGGGCTATCTTTGGCCAATGCTCTTTTATACGCCTCTTTGAGGCATCTGTTAGGGTATCCTCTGTTTTTGAATTTTATTCTTAAGAGATCTGCTTATTTCTTAAAATCAATGTCACTGGTACAATTTCTTCTTAACTGTAAGTATTGTCCAATTGGAATCCTCTTTTCAGGGGGGTCAGATGCATACTTGTCCATGATAAAAAAAACTGTTAGTGGCTGTGGGCTTCCTAAAGATTGAGGTTTCCACATTACCTGTATCAGACTTTGTAATAGTAAGATCAAGGAAATTTATATATGATTCACTAGTTTCAAACGTAAAATGTAACCCCGATTAATTCACATTTAATGCTTGTATAAATGACTCAAAATCCTGAATTGTGCCAGTCCACAGTACCAGTATGCCATCTGTAAAGCAATGCCATGTTAGAACATGTTGTGTATGGTGTGCCATCATATCATTAAATACCTATGTGTCTTCCCACCAGCCTAAAAAAAAGGTTTTAAGATATAACTGACATTTTAAGATACAACTGACAATTTTAAGGTATATTTGACATGTGAAGGTTGTAGCTGATTGCAGTCTTGGTTGTGATTAATTTAAAAATACCAAAATGAACCAGAAGGAGAATGTTTTCTAATTCATATAAGAAAGTAAACATACGTAAAAAAATATTAAGTAGTAATTTACAGAAAGGATAGTACATAATTTGAACAGCCTTCCAGGGAAGATGACACAACAAAGCAATGCAAGCATGCTTTGGAAAAGAATAAGACCACCCGGAGAAAATATAAATGTTTTAGGTAGATAGAATGAACAGACTAGGTAGGCCTTTGGGTTTTCATCTGTTGTCAAATCCAGGGGTTAAAAACTGTTTACTTAAGGAAACAACTGATATTTTATCCTGGGCTGTCACTACCACAACCCCTTAATATTGGGGTGTATGTGTAATGCCTTGAAGCATTTTCAGTATTCATTAAGTTGATTTGTCCTTGCTATGAATCATTATCCAACTTGTGGTATCTGCAAATCTCCTATGTGGTAATTGTTGTATCAATGGGGAAATGCTTAATCCATTAATGATAACTAACAGCATACTTGTATATTCACATTAAATAATAATATTACCCAATCATGTTAGCCATACACCCCTTGATGTGAATTATAATTTAAAATAGCTCAAAATATATCAATAGCTCAGCTACTATTATAATACAGTACAAATGACTGTAGCTATGTACAATGCATTGCATGGTAATTTATTTTCATTGTCATTCATAGCTGTGTTTTTGGTGAACTAAGAAATTGGATGGAGAGAAAAATATTTGCCTATATATATATATATATATATATATATATATATATATATATATATATACAAATGTATACTAATGTATTCTAATGTATAATGTTATTGTTAACATTTAATATTTCCATAAACTGGGATGAATTTAGGCTACTCTAAGCATGAGTTGACATAATGTTTCCTATGTTTAGCCACTTATGTTCTATGTTGCATATCTCATTTTATTTAAATATAAAATATACTGTTCTTGATAAGTTGAAACATGCAGTGATGTCTATCTGTATGTGGGTAGTGAAAAGCAGGATTTGTGTTCATTACATTCAGAAAACTTGTATTTTCCAATGTATGTGTCATGTTACACATCCATAACACCCTTTAACAGACCCAATAAATAACCCATTCAGAATATCATTTTCAATAGACCTGCATACACATTGATGTTACCCAAGAACAAGCCCTTGTAGCCAAATTGAGTGAATCAATGCAAATAAATATCAGAGAAAACATATTCCTGCAGCAAACTGACTCAACATAAATTATACAAAATGCTTAATTAGTTACTTCAATTCTCTTTGTTCCCTTATGCAGGAAACAGAGCAACATGCATAGCCAGCATTTACTATGGTAGAACTGATACATGTATTTACTGATTAAAGTGGGCTGAATTTAAATGCATTGTCATACTCTACAGCAATCTAATGATATCTCATTTAGTAATATCAGGGTATTTCTATGTGTTCAATTCAGGATCAACCTACTGATTTATTTATTTAGAAATATTTTGTGCAGAAGACATTTTTTTGAATTCTGCGACTATGTGTTTTATTATATCCTAGTAAAATACTGTTTTGCATTTTAACATATTAAAGCCTACAATATATTCGGTTAATACTGTATAGTGCACATTATTGGAAGGATACGTTAATTAATAAAAGCATCTTGTACCCTTAAGCATTAAAGCAACCGATCCCAGTGAGTTACAATATGTGAGCAGTTAACATATATGAATTATAAATGTTTTCTAATGTTTTGTACTGTCCTTTTTTGTAATTTATCTATTTTGAAATAATAAAAATAAGGATATGTGAGCAGTCTGGGTTTATCAGAGATTTTAAAAGGGTACTCCTAAAAAATGAGTTTATAAATATTCTTAGGGGATATGTCATCTAGAAGACATTGCTAATTTTAACAGAAAATTGTTTTACTAAATATAATTTTCTCATTTGTATATAGACATATTGGATTAATAAGGTATAAAAAATAACCTGTGTGTGTGTGTATATATATATATATATATATATATATATATATATATATATATATATATATATATATGTAAATATCGTGACATTTTCAATGCTGCTGCTGCCACATAACATTTGACATATTTGAGTTTACCAAAGTGCATACTGAGCCTGTTATTTATTCAGAATTGTGACATAAGATTTTGTTACCTCAATATATAACTATTTAGATATATTATAAAATAGGGTAATTTTTTTTTTGTCAACTTATATGATTGCAGGTAAAAAAAAAGGTGGTTTGCAGCCACAATACCATTGACTTCTATGTATATAATTTTAATATCCTATATATAAAGCCCAAAAACTTGAATTTGTAGACTTATTGCAGTACCTATCTATGTGGGAATTTCTCTGTATTTTGTTTCCAATCTGGTGTAGAGGTTATACATTAGTAAGGAAGTACTGGCATTCATTTTATAGTATATCATTATGAAATATATTGCGCATAATTGATGAATATTCATATGATTTGAATCTCTTCATATTATGATTTATATAAAAACATATGTATATGCTACAGAAAACCGTCTGGATTTACTTTGCAACTTAATAATGAATTAATTGTACTCTTTTCTTCTGTAGACTTATGGATTTTATTAAACAAAGAGAGTATATTTTATTACTCTTGGCAATATAATCATATATCTATTAATAGTATTATCATTATTAGTATTATCATTATTACCATAAATATGAATTATTATTATTTAGTTGTTATAAATCGCTTTGTTTAGGCAAAATATCATGCTACAAAAAGATCTTAATGGGGGAAGATGGATTTCGATGTTGCTATTTTTATATATTAATTGGCATTAAGTTAATTTAGCTCTGATCTTTTAGTTTAAAGGTATTATTCCTAAACTGTAATTGCGTGTTTAAGAGATAACAAATACATATAGATAAATAGATAGATATATAGATAGATAGATAAATAGATAGATAGATATACTGATAGATAGATAGATAAATAGATATACATATAGATAGATAGATAGAAAGATAGATAGATAGATATACATATAGATAGATAGATAGATAGATAGATAGATAGATAGATAGATAGATAGATAGATAGATAGATATACATATAGATAGATAGATAGATAGATAGATAGATAGATAGATAGATAGATAGATAGATAGATAGATATACATATAGATAGATAGATAGATAGATATACATATAGATAGATAGATAGATAGAATATAGATAGATAGATAGATAGATAGATAGATAGAGACTGAGATAGATAGATAGATAGATAGATAGATAGATAGATAGATAGATAGATAATGTAATTGAGTTTGGGAAATAAACATCCCTAGGCAATGATCTGACCGTGTATCATTTGTGTCCCTCTCATCGGATCTTCTTTATTTTAAGGTGCTTGAATCTCTTTCTGTAGTTAGATCCTTAAAGATATCAGGGCCACATATTGGTGTTTAGCTCCTTTCTAACCTGATTTATGTGCTTTGCATACACTCAGGACAAGCCAATTACAACCCAATGTATAGCAATTCATTTTAGACATTCCTATGCCAGAAAATGGGTTAAATATTCAGTAATAATTGGCATTTTTGCCCAGTGAGTGCTCACAGACTTCGCATTACATCTCATTATATGAGTATGTGCATATGCTCCATGGTTCATCTTTCCCATTATTTTCAAGCCTTGCACGTCTGCGCTATTAGATCAGCCTGAATGCCTTCCAAGATGCCTGAGATCCCCTCTCTTGTTGGGAATTTGGCCTCTTAACGTGACTTTGACACTCAGGAGTGAAGGGTGTGTGAGTGGGACATTCCTGAGCAGATACCCACAGCTCTGCTGTATAAGAAGGGCCAGGCAGGGTCCTGGGAGCAAACCTATACTACCCCCTGACACTACACTGACAGGACGCTTCAGCACCAAGGACAGCTGCCACGGTTTGCTGCACTGAGCCAGGATGAGTATCAGCCCAGAGAGGATCTCTTCTTACCGCAGGCACTTTGAGGAGTTGGGCAGCAGCTCAATGCAAGTGAAGGTGAGAGTCAGCAGCCCATCCCCTCCCAGGAACAGGAGATCAGCCAGCTACAGCCGGAGGACATGTCAGGAGCACACTGTGGGCAGGAGGACCACCTCAGTCACCCGCAGACCACTCAGGTGAGAGAGCACCATAGGTAGATAGGACCCCAGTCATAGGTAGATGGAATCCCAGCTTTAGGTAGGTGGTACCCCAGTCATAGGTAGATGTCACCAAAGTCAAAGGTAGATGGAATCCCAGGCTTAGGTAAATGGCACCACGGTCATAGGTAGATAGGATCCCAGTTTAGGTAGGTGGTACCCCAGTCATAGATAGATGTTACCAAAGTCATAGGTAGATGGAATCCAAGCTTTAGGTAGGAGTGCCCCAGTCATAGATAGATGGCACCACAGTCATAGGTAGATAGGATCCCAGCTTTAGGTAGGTGGTACCCCAGTCATAGGTAGATGGGACCATAGCCACAAGTATATAGGACCCCAGCCATACATAGATGAGACCCCAGTCATAGGTAGATGGGACTCCATTTATAGATAGATGGGTTCCCAGTCATGAGAAAATGGGATCACAACCATAGGTAAATGGTAGCGAAGTAATAGGTAGATGGGATCACAGCCACAGGTAGATGGGACCACAGCCACAGGTAGATGAGAACCCAAACATAGGTAGAGGGGATCCCAGCCATAGGTAGATGGGAACCCAAAACATAGGTAGAGGGGATCCCAGCCATAGGTAGATGGGAACCCAAACATAGGTAGAGGGGATCCCAGCCATAGGTAGATGGGAACCCAAACATAGGTAGAGGGAATCCTATCCGTAGGCAGTAATGCACAGGGGAGGGGTATGCACTGTGTTACACAAAGTGTTAGGGTGTGTGATATACAGGTAGGTATAGTGAGATCATGATGGATGGTAACACAACCTATATATTACTGATGTTATGAAGAGAGTGTAATGTCTAAGATCAGATATACATGCGTGTTATACATATATATGTCAGATATGTGAGGTTATATATTGTAGGAGTAAATCTGTTTCTTGCTGTAAGATGATATAAGTAAAAAGGCTTTTCTTACTCTATATTATACACCTGATGTAATATAGGTGTGCATAGATTAATGTAGTTGGAAGAAATATAGGAGGGTCTATCAATACAGAAGAGATAGGAATTGTGGGAGCGAAATAGAGATGACATCATAATTCACAGTGAGGTTTAAGTACAATAACCTGGTGTTTGGGTTTTCTGTAGGCATGGCAGAGCCCAAGGGATATTTTATTATACACAAGCCTCAGTATAATGCATGGTATAAATGATTGTTTTACATAATAGCAGGTGGTATGTGCACATATAGAGAGAATGGGCTCTATGTGAGTAGTAAGTGTAACCAACTTAAGGCCAGGGGTCTATACAAGGCTCTCTTTATGTGCCCCTTTATTCAGTAGGTGTGCACCCCAAGCTCTTGCTCCTACTTCCCCTTCTTTCTGGATTCTTAGAACTTTCCTTCTTTTCTATAGCCCCAAATCCGCTAATTCTTAAACACTTTAAAATCATTTTAAGAGCACACACAGGTGACAAGAAGTTCGTATTATTGATAATAGGCAATAAAGCATGTCCAAGGGCATGGTTTCTAACAATATTGTGTCATACTTTTGTAAATATACGTTTTTCATATGTTTTAAATATCAATGAGTGAGGTATGTGTGTAGAAAAATTATGTCATATATTCTGTTAGAGGGAGATTATCATTTAGAGAAAGAAAATGCTGCCCTTGTATTTTTCAAGTAGATTAGTGATAATAAAATATTACAAACAGCTCATCTTGAGTATTAAATAAACATGAGCAAGGAGTATATTAAATATATGTTTAAGTGTTACAAAGTGAGCAGATATGAAATAGAGAAGGGCTGGAATATTAAACTCGAGATTAGTGTGTATTTTTGAATTGATACCTGGGGTTTTCTTATGTATGTGTGGGTGTGATTCTGGTAGTGAGTGTTAGAATAAGAGGTGTGAACTTTAAGATCCATTATCAGCCTTATTAAATTGCGATTCGGCAAATTTAAAAGGGCTCTATATAAGCACAGAGCATATATTTTTTACAGAAGTTTTTAGTTAGTGAAGACCTTGCATTTGGATAGAAGTTCACTAACTAAAAACTTCTGTAAAAATAATATGCTGTGTGTTTATATAGAGACCTATTACATTTGCCCAATCGCAATTCTATAAGGCTGATAATGTGCAATGGGACAGCATGCAGCATGACTACATACAGAGACACTGACACATACATGTACATGATGTTATGGGAAGGTTCCAACTACAATTTGGGTTTATGAGATTGAAATATTTAGAGTGGAATATAATATAATATACTTGAATCCTTTTGCAGTCAGTGAGCTTCTGTGCTCATTGCCTTGTAATGCACCCTTATATTCTGTCACTGTGACCCTCAAGGGGCTATGAACTGGAATAAGGGCAGTATTAGCTGGGTATGTACAGCAGGGTTATGGGCCATAATGTTGAGTTATACTAGTCACTGCCATGCTTTAATACTTCAGCTACACACAAAAAGAAAACTAAAAATGCAAAGCTCCCCAGTTATTATCGGAAATGTGGTATAGGAGGGACATTTCTATGTGACAGAGGAGCCAGACTGGGTTACCGAGCCATCAGGAGGGTGACACAACTCCAGTTGGCATGTTACAGTCACACAAGAGTGTGGCAGTGTCTGATGAGAGTCCATGATGACATGACTGACATGCCAATGGGGCAGACAGTAATACCAGAAACAGCCCTTCATCTGCTCTGGAGCTTACAAGTGATGCATAAAGAGGGCTATAATGTGTCTGCTTCACTAATAATACACCATAGCATGCACTGGAAACTGTATGGGAACACATTACAAGAAACTGTCCTCCATGTGCATCATTAGCATTATTATTAGCATTATTATAGTATCGTCCTACTTTAAGTAGGCAGTTGGACAATATGTAATACCCAGCGTTGATTGGCAAGATTAACTGAATATCACAGCAGCCTATTTCCCTGCAATCATTGGACTGTTTAGCTGACATGAATGATCTGTATATTTCACAACAGTGACTATATAACCCAATATATCCCTATAAGTCTCCCACACAATTCTATTCATATTTACCAAATCTTTCTCTTTGCTTAATTGCGAAACATAGATCTATCCAGCACTTAATACCTTAATGCTGTATGTAATATCATGTGGTAACATTGCATTTTATATTTTGCTAATGCATATACAGCCTTATTAAATTGCGATTTGGCAAATTTAAAGGGGCTCTATTTAATCACATAGCATATTTTTTTTACAGAAGTTTTTAGTTAGTGAAGACCTTGCTTTTGGATAGAAGTTCACTAACTAAAAACTTCTGTAAAGAAAATATGCTATGTGCTTTTATAGAGCCCTTTTACATTTACCGAATCGCAATTTAATAAGGCTGTGTATGTGTAGATTAGTAATAGATACACCATTTCATAGCAAGTAAGTTCTCAGTTGTAAATAGACTATACATACAACTATTTACTGTCCCCCCGACCCTCTTTACAGCAGGATCACACACATAGATAATTATACTAAAACCTGCAAGTCCCGAGGAGGTCTCTAATGGACAAATGTATATTGTGTCTGTACTGAACTCAGTTTGTATTTAATCATTAATTGCCAGAGTATGTGGACTTTGCACATATCCTACTGAAAGGAATTGGTGGCTATGCTGATACACCTTGCATGTGGTGGGTACATTCAGACAATTTGAGGTTTATGTTTCATCCCATAGGCTGGATTAATTGTGTTTCCAGTCTATCTGTATAATAAACATATGAATATTCAAAAGATGCACCATCTGTTGTTATAAAGCAGAGACTATTGAGAAGAATAAATATACATTTGATGTTGTTTTGAGTATATTATTTGCTAATATGATCCCTTTACTACTTCAATAATCAGTGTAGTATATATTAGTATAATGCACATTATTACACACAGTCTTCTTTATTCTATATGGCAGTAGCCATCTCACTTTTGTTACTGTACTAATTATTTTTACTCTATAGGATAATGACATATAAAACCATTAACTGAATATATAGCACACCCTTTGTGCTTCTCTAATGTGTACATCATCATTATGTTTTATATGTCAAATATGGTATGTACGGAGTGGGATAGATACACAAAGACAGATCACTAAGCCTAGCTTAGGACTTAGGCGTGGTCTGAAAAGGCTGGCTTGTCGGGTTCCCCCCACAGGGAAGCAACAATTCATATTTCCCCAAACTGATTTGCAGCCCATTGGGAGCTTAGTGACCCTGGTGGAAAAATAGTATTTTTTTTATTATATATTTTTTAAACATTTGCCTTGACATATTGTGAGTAATTTACTAAGCATCTCAAGCTCATCTCTGATTCTCATGATATGCCAAACCTTCCCACCTCATCTCAGGTGAGAAAGTGCTTAGTAAAATGTCACATTAATTGTATACTGAAAATAATGCACTGGTATTATCAGCCTTATTAAATTGCGATTTGGCCAATCGAATAGGGCTCTATATAAGCACAGAGCATATTACCTTGCTTTTGGATAGAAGCTCACTAACTAAAAACTTCTGTAAAAACAATATGCTGTGTGCTTATATAGAGCCCTATTCAACTGGCCGAATCGCAATTTAATAAGGCTGTGTATTTATACTACCCTGGCAATATTAACCATATGAAATAAGTATCCCTTCCACCAGCCATCTGATCTACAGCCTCTGCTAAGCTTAGTGACTCTACCCCAGCATTAGAAAGAATTATTTTAGTAAATACTATGTGATATATAATGTAAACACATATGGACGAATGTCCAGAAAAACTGCACAGAATATACTTTATGTTTTAATTATTGTCAATGAAAATAAATGTCTATTTTGATATTCTGGACATAATGTTTTAATAATTATGTAAATACTTTTGTACAGAAAGTTTAAAGTTTCGAAAATAATATGCTTCATAGACATCACAAAAAAACATTAGGAGTTTTAAAAACGATTTTGTATAGTTTTCTGACCCGAAAATAATTACAGCCTTATTAAATTGCGATTTGGCCAATTGAATAGGGCTCTATATAAGCACATAGCAATTTTTTTACAGAAGTGTTTAGTTAGTGAAGACCTTGCTTTTGGATAGAAGATCACTAACTAAAAACTTCTGTAAAATAAATATGCTCTGTGCTTATATAGAGCCCTATTCAATTGGCCAAATCGCAATTTAATAAGGCTATATATTATTTAGTAAAAGCATCTTGCTCTAAATACAGCGCTTATTTGCGATTTACATCTTAATATTCACCGATCCTGACCTAATTGTTTATTTTATTTAATAATCGGAAATAACTGTATCATCTACAATATCTGAGTAACCGTTGTCATTATATTGTTTATGCCATAAAATGTTTGTTAAAATATAAACCGATCTTCTCTCAGTTCTTAAATCGGATCTATCATTTTCTTGCTATTTTCTTGAAACTTAACGTTTTTATTTATGAATTGATGTTGCCTATTGGTACATAATAATATACAATTACTGAGGCAACAGTAGAACATATTGTACCTTTCTTTCATTTTACAAAATATTTTAAAATTACAACTGAGAATATATTAACATAATCAAATCAGATTACTATGTATTAAAAAGATTTTTCTGCGAATGTAAATAATATGAACACCATGATACCATTATATTATGTCTGTATATATATATATATATATATATATATATATATATATTGATAGATAGATATAATTATATATCTATCAATATATAGCAATAGTAATTATAATGTGGGGTTTTATGAAATTTCGTTTTAAAATGTAAGCAATTATAATGTGGAAATTTATTTCAATGTATTTCACCGCATTAATACAATCTGCTCTGTTGAAGAACATTTAATGTAACTTTTTTATAATGAAATAAATTGCATACAAGTGTAGTTGATTTTTCGCTTGCCAGTAAGTGCAGATAATGAGCTGAATGAATTGCTTAGGAGTGTTAGATATAAAAATGGATATCCAAGTAAGATCAATACACATAAAATGTGCTACACTATCCATATGTAGGTCCTTTAAGTGAAATGTAGTCGCTTTTATACAAGAATATAAATGCTGAACAAATAGCTATTTGATTTAGCAAATACATGCAGGTGATTTGTGTAAACAAACATAGATTTGCATTTTTATTGTAAAAAAAATTACATAAAGTAATTAAGAAAACCATCAAAATATATCTCTGTTTAAAAAAACAAAATTAAAAAAATATAAATCACATGTGAAATTTATGAGAGCTTTAAGAAAAGCAACAATAGTTGAAAAGCATGAAATTAAAGTAAAAAAATGACTAAAAAAGATGGTTGAAGTATTACATTTCGAGATATTGGTTTTAATTAAAATAAATGTTTGCTTTATATGATGTTGTGAGGCCTGTGTGCTTGTTGCTTGGGCTCATCTGTACCACCCTGCAGTATATAACAATAATGTCACTTTATATGGACACCTATTGTGCACTGCTCATTCTGCTTTTGGTTAACATGATATAGTAAAACAGCAGCGCCGTGGGGGATTCTGGGAACCTGAATACAAGAAATATATCCATTTCATTCAAATACATTTGGCAACTTAATGAGTGCCAGGAGAGTATTTATGTTACTCATGATGAGTGTCTCGACCTTCTGTGCGATCTTTGGGAGCTATAACCTGCTTTATGCTCCTTGTTTGAAGACTTGTAGTTAGGGTCATGAGTGGTCTCCATGAGTGGTCTCCAGGTCCTGGTCATACAGTCTGGGCTGGTGTTTGGATACAAGAGCCATTGTCCTCTGCCCTATCACTTCTCATGGAGCACCTGCTGGTATCATCTGCTCCAGACCTCTGTCCTAGTGTCTCTGTATATGGACTGGGTAGGGGCTAGTATATAGTAAATAATGAAAAGGAGAGGTGGTCCCACTGATACTATCCACTAATAATATACAGATAAGCAATAGGTAGAATTCAAAAAGCATTTTTATTTTCAAAAATGAAAATTTACTATTTAAAAATGTTTTACCTTTATTATCCAAAGGTATAATTTGAACTTAAGGTAGTACATATTTCATAGATTTATTAGTCATATTTCGGTTTGTTTTTTTGAAGCACTTAATATAATAATGGAGAAAAGTTTTAGAAAGTAAAACAATACAGACAGCGTTTAATGTGTTATAATGTAACTATAATATGATACTTTTAGTTATTGGAAAGAGCAGGATAATTAATATGACATTAATATAATATTAAATACATTTTATATTGTAGCTATATTTTTCACTTTTATTAACAATTGTCTTTTATCAATTGTGGTTCTTCAAAAGAGAAGAAGTCTGTAAATGTGGGTACTTATTGAGCATGCCCAAGATGTCTCCCTCACACTCTTAATCCTCTCCATAAAGAATATTCCTTATCTTTTTTTTCTTTTTTCTCTCCTAAATGCTTTGAGACACTTCTGGAAAAAAAAATCCCTAATTAGTATCATTTTTACTAATTTTGCCTTTTTATTGGAATGTGTTGGTAATGTTGGCTGATCTGTTGTGAATGTTATTTTACCATCTAAACATTAAGGGACAATATGAAATAAGTCTGTATAATATTTATATCTCTTGGTTCTTCACCTTTAATTTATATGCTACAAGTTAGCAAAATGCCTACAACACCTAAAAGGTTAAATCCACCCTATGGAGCTGCATGGTATGAAATAAAGAGGCCTACCGACCCTTGGTGCCTTCTCACAGTATGTATACCTTAACATGAGTGCATCTTCATTTTATTTTCTTTCAAACTCAGTGCCTGGTAATTATTAGCAGCAAGTGGACATTTTTTTCTATGTATTGTTTTATATTGTCACCCTCTCAAATGGACACAAACTCCAGTGACTTACTCTATATACCCTTCACAGACACCAGTGACACTTTGTTCTCATATTGAAGGAATTAATTAAGCATCTCAAGTGCATCTCACATTATCTCCTAATACACTATGTACTATTTCCTATGGGGAAAAACTGCCATTCTCACCTTGAGTTAACTCATTTCACCTCATCTCAAGTGAGAAAGTTCTTAGTAAATGCCTCCCTGGTATCTTTGGTATGTCTCAATGGTAACATTTAGTCCTCTGCACCTGCATTATCCTACATTTGTATTCTATCTACAGCACATGATGCAGTGACATATACCGGTAAAGCACAATGATGATGTATGTTTAACATCATTCCACTTCTGCCCATTATACCAGCCAAGCATAAGGTTGGTTCAAAGTTGTTATTTGGTCACAAGTATCCATTACTATATATCTGCAGCTAATAGGATCAGCTATCCGCACTGTATACTGGTGGTTTATGGTAAATCTGAGCACTAGTGTCCTCTGATTGTCCCTCTCCAGTATGGGGGCCTCCTGTTTTGGGGCCCTGTTGGTGCCTGTGGTGGATCTGGAGGCGGCCAGTGCAGCAAACCAGGAGTTCCTGAGTGTGAGGAGCAGTGAGAAGAAAGAGATGATTGTACTGAATGACCGACTGACCAAGTATATTGAGAGGGTAGGTACATGGCATCATACTGACCACATACAGATAGTGTCACCTATCCATACTGACCACACACAGATAGCGTCACCTATCTATACTGACCACACACAGATAGCGTCACCTATCTATACTCACCACATACAGATAGTGTCACCTATCCATACTGACCACACACAGATAGCATCACCTATCTATACTGACCAAATACAGATAGCGTCACCTATCCATACTGACCACATACAGCTAGCGCCACCTATCTATACGGACCACATACAGATAGCGTCACCTATCCATACTGACCACATACAGCTAGCGCCACCTATCTATACGGACCACATACAGATAGCGTCACCTATCCATACTGACCAAATACAGCTAGCGCCACCTATCTATACGGACCACATACAGATAGCGTCACCTATCCATACTGACCACATACAGATAGCGTCACTTATCCATACTGACCACATACAGCTAGCGTCGCCTATCTATACTGACCAAATACAGATAGCGTCACCTATCCATACTGCTAACATACAGCTAGCGTCAAATATCCATACTGGCCACATACATCTAGCGTCACCAATCTATACTGACCACATACAGATAGCGTCACCTATCCATACTGACCACATACAGATAGCGTCACCTATCCATACTGACCACATAAGATAGCGTCACCTATCCATACTGACCACATACAGATAGCGTCACCTATCCATACTGACCACATAAGATAGCGTCACCTATCCATACTGACAACATACAGATAGTGTCACCTATCCATATTGCTCGCATACAGCTATCTGCACTGTATAGCGTCACCTATCCATACTGACCACATACAGCTAGCGTCACCTATCTATACTGGCCACATAAGCTAGCGTCATCTATACATACAGCTATCTGCATTGTATAGTGTCTACCATGCATACTGAACACATGCCACTATCTGCTCTGTAGGTGCGGGATCTGGAGCAGCAGAATGCGGAGGTGCAGTGTGAGCTGGACGTACTGCGCACGCGCTGCCGCAAACCCTCTGCACTCAGAGCCCTGTATGAGGAACAACTGCGGGAGCTGCGCAGAGAGGCGGAGCAGGCCAGGCTGCAGCGTGTAAGAGAACACTGCTACCTCCACCCTATAGCGTGTGACCCACAATACCTTACAGTACTAGTCATAAGCATTGTCATACTCTAATAAGAGTACTGCAGTATGTACTGAGGGGTTCTGATTGGACCAGGAGACACACTTTGAAGCTTTGCAAGTCTCTTTTCCAAGTCAAAACAGTATTCCTGACTGGAAAGATACAGCCTTATTAAATTGCGATTTGGCCAATTGAATAGGGCTCTATATAAGCACAGAGCATATATTTTTACAGAAGTTTTTAGTTAGTGAAGATCTTGCTTTTGGATAGAAGTTCACTGACTAAAAACTTCTGTAAAAGAAAATGCTTTGTGCTTATATAGAGCCCTATTCAATTGGCCGAATCACAATTTAATAAGGCTGAATGTTTCTCCAATAGACATGCACCAATACATACTGCAATACCCAATAGTCTTGAGTATTTACTGCACATACCCATCTGATCTTCTACAATGTGCAGCCTGAGACATACACCATGTGGCTACATTACATGGAGTAAATAAATGTACATTATTATAGTTACACACCATGCAGGTCACATGATACAGGAGGCTGCAGGTCACATGATACAGGAGGTTGCAGGTCACATGATACAGGAGGCTGCAGGTCACATGATACAGGAGGCTGCAGGTCACATGATATAGGAGGCTGCAGGTCACACTAGCTCTTTATTGCACAACCTTCAATCTGTTTCGGTATAAAGATGCCTATAAATCTTTACTTGTTGAAATCCGTGTGAAGTGGGTGCATGAAGTTGTACTCATTGTCTTGCCACATGTCACTTGCAATCTCCTCAGCTGTCTAGCAAGGGGTTAGCACTACACCATCATGCAGGATAAGGCTTTGTGTGTGCAAAGAAACTCCCACTAGGACTCAAGAAAGTTGCAGAAAAGCCTGGAACAGATGTTCACTAAAGAGCTGTGTTAACAGGCGGGTTACTTCAGAGGCCCATGCATATAATGCTGTAATCAAATGCTTTATGTCTTACCAACCATTACCCTGGAAGTGTCTATCACTGCAATGTGGGCAGATGCCCAGCCAGTAATAACTGCCACACTAGTAATAGTAATGCAGATAGATACATAAATAGACAGATAGATAGATAGATAGATAGATAGATAAATAGACAGATAGATAGATAGATAGATAGATAGATAGATAGATAGATAGATACATAGATAGACAGACAGACAGATAGATACATAGATAGATAGATACATACATACATACATACATACATACATAGACAGATAGATACATAGACAGATAGATACATAGACAGATAGATAGATATATAGACAGAAAGACATATATACATAGATAGATGGACAGACAGATAGATGGATAGATAGATACATAGGCAGGCAGATAGATAGATAGATACATAGACAGATATATAGAAAGACAGATATATACATAGATAGACAGATAGATGGACAGACAGACAGACAGATATATAGATAGATAGATAGATAGATAGACAGATAGATAGATAAATAGATAGATAGACAGATAGAAAGACATACAGACAGATAGATAGGTAGATAGATAGACAGACAGTCAAACAGACAGACCGATAGATATATCGATAGACAGATAGATAGATAAATAAATAGACACAGATAGATAGATATAGACAGACAGATAGATCGAAAGATAGAGATCTATATCTATCTATCTATCTATCTATCTATCTATCTATCTATCTATCTATCTATCTCTATGGAGCTATAAATAAATAGATATATATGTGTGTTTGTCAGTATATTATATATAATTATTAATCCTGTCCTGTGTTTTAGCATCACCATTAATAAAAGGTTTTCTAATGATATTAATTGTATTTCCTATTATTGAAGTTGATGAATGTAGATCTTTTTTACTGTAGGACACATTGAACATCTAGTGCTGGAGTGCATCTTATGATTGAGTAAGTGTCCTTGTGTAGGGAATTAAGTCTGTCTCTAGCAATACGCCCATACAGCTTCTACATATAAGTTACTGTCTTGTGGTGTCTGTACAAGTCACATATATCTGTGGATAAGAGTGTGCTCTGTGTAACAGGATGTAGCAGTGGCTGCCAAGTCATCAGTGTCTGACCAACTCAGCTTGGCCAAGAAGAGCTATGAAGATGCAGTTGAGGGCAGAAGAAAGGCTGAAGGGGACATTGAAGCTTTCCGCCCTGTAAGCATCTGTCTTTATCACATCCATGCACCTTGTACAGAGCAACTGAAGCATTGTGCCCAGCATAGATACACACATCAATGTGATGCCTTGGCACATCTAGTCTGACCAATTTACAATCTGTTCTAAAATATCAGACCTTATTTGATTTTTTGGCCTCATTTTATGTTCAGGTTGTGTTTTTTCTTATCTTAAGATGTATTATGTTTTTACCCTTTCTAAATTCTGCTTGAAGGCTTTTCAGTACAGCCATTACCCATAAGCCCCCACCATCTATCTCACAGCATGCCTTGTTGCTTTCTGCTAGATAGCTGGAGTTTCTCTGTAGCAATACAGCAGAATGTTGTTTGTTCTCCAAATGCACTGGACACTTATCATAGGGAAATCATACACACTATGCAATCTATAGGGGATCTTTTGCTATATATAGATTCACAATGATAGTTAGTATCTCCTTGGTCTTTTCAAAACATCCTCTCCTTTTATATCTCATGCCATAGGCAAACTGGAAAAGTGCATGTTTTTTTAAACATAATTTCACATTGACATATTTCCTCCAAGTAAAATGAGCTCTGATAGTAAAATATATTAAATTATATTAAAATGCTCGGGGCATTATGATGTGCCAGGCACCATCCTTCCACTTACTATTTCTCCAATAATTACTTTAGAAAGAAGCAGTGCATTGCAGGGTCCTGTGTCATGAGCATTAATTAATTACAATCTGTGATAACAACTCATTACTTTTACTTGTGTACTTGTCAGTGGCCTCTTATACCATCACTCCAGGTCAGACCGTCTAATTCCTTGCAAGATCTCTTGTACCATTTAATACTTCTCAGACAGGTTATTTACATCCATTTGCTAATCTTTTAAATTTGAGGTGGCCCATATTTACTAAAATGTGCTGGAGATCTCTTGCACACGTCTTAATGGTTATGTCTATATTAAAACAAATAATGGAAAGGCTTTCAAAGAGATATCCAACACTTCATTGTTTAGTACATATGGCCTACATGCAGTCCACTCCCCTAAATGTTCTCTGTTTTTTTACCAACCACATCAGGATAACTAATATAATCTAATTAGATCCTGTCGGTTGTATAGTTTAGATGAACTGGCTGTCCAAGGATATAAACTTGCATCCTTTCTTTACTCAGTTTGTAAGATAGTTGTTACAGTTGTTTTTGCATATAGCTGAGTATAAACAGTGGTTGTGTTGCTCTGTGTAATTTTCTACATTATGGGTTTATATTATTATTATTATTATCATCACCAATATTAGAGTTTATTAGGGGTAACTTAACTGTATAATTGTGTCAGATCTTTTTGAATGTATGATTTTGAATGCATTAATTTGGCATCATAATGGATGGTCCTGTGGCCCCTTGCTGTGTGCAGGATGTGGATGCAGCCACTGCAGGTCGCATCGCTCTGGAGAAGCAGTTGGAGAATCTGGAAGCAGAGATTTCCTTTTTGCAAAGGGTTCACGGTGAGGTAAAGTAACCATTCATCTAATGTAACCGAGCCCCCAGTATACACTGTGCCATACTATCTGTATCTCATCATACTACATGTATCTTATCATACTATCTGCAGAGTGTCATGCTAACTGTATCATTTCATACTCTCTATAGTTTATGCCATCTTCAACTTATCATACTATTTGTATCTTATCATAATATATACATCTTATCATATTATCTTTATTAGATCTTATTATCTGCATCTGATCATATTGCCTGCCTTAGATCATACTATCTGTAACTTATCATACCACCTGCATCTTATCATAGGATCAGCATCTTATCATAATTATCTGCACCTCATCATACGATCTGCATCTTTTAATACTATCTGTATCTTCTCATACTATCTATATCTTCTCATGCTATCTGTATTGTATCATTCTATCTGCATTTTATCATACTATTATTATATTATCATACATATTCATCTGATGATACTATCTTCATCTTATCATACTATCTACATATCATCATACTATCTGTATCTTATAATACCATCTTCATCTTATCATACTATCTTTATTTGATCATACTATCTGCATCTTATCATACCATCTTTATTTGATCATACTATCTTTATTTGATCATACTATCTGCATCTTATCATATGATCTGCATATTTTCATACTATCTTATCATGCCATCTGTAATGTATCATACTATCTGCATTTTATCATACATATTTATCTTATACCATCTTCATCTTATAATACTATCTGCATCTTATGAGACTGTCCATATTAGATCATACTATCTGCATCTTATCATACTATCTATATCTTATCATGCCATTTTCATCTAAGCCAACTGTATTGTCAGATACTTTATGCATTTAATCATACTATCTTTATTTTATCATACTGTCTGTATTAGACCATACTATTTGCACCTTATCTGGAATCTCTGGAAGCAGAGATTTCCTTTTTTTTGCAAAGAGTTCATGATGAGGTAAAGTAACTATTCATCTAATGTAAGAAAGCTCCTAGTATACACTGTGCCATGCTCTCTGTATCTTATAATACTATCTGCATCTTATCATAATATCCACACCTTATCATACTATCTGCATCTTATCATACTATCTGGATCTTATACTATCTGTAGTGTATCACGCTATCTATCTTATACTATCTGCATATCATACTACAGTATCTACATTTTTACATACTGTCTGCACCTTATCATATGATCTACATATTTTCATACTATCTGTATTTTTTATGCTATGTGCTTCTTATCATACTATCTTTATTTGGTCATTCTATCTGTATAGTATCATACTATCTGTATCTTATCATACTATCTTTATTTGGTCATACTATCTGTATAGTATCATACTATCTGTATCTTATACTATCTTTATTTGGTCATACTATCTGTATAGTATCATACTATCTGCATCTTATCATACTATCTTTATTTGGTCGTACTATCTGCATCTGGTTGTACTATCTTTATCTTATCATACTACATGCATCTTATTATATTATCTGCATCTTGTGTCTGTCAATTAGGAGATTGAAGAGTTGATGAAGCAGATCTACAGTGGCACCGCCTCCTGTGATCTCGCCTTCTCCATCCCAGACTTTGCTGCTGCTCTGAGGGACATCCAGACAGAATATGAAGAAATTGCAGCCAAAAACCTGCAGGTTAAAATTATAGCTCGTCCTCTTTCTGAACATTGAATTACATGTCTATGCTACGTAACAATTATATCTGGCAACATAAAGGGTTGTTTATCTTATATATGTTAAATCAGAATATAGCCATTGGACATGTATGCCAGTCTTCATAGCTCCATGAACACATGTATAATTCACAAACTGAGGCATTAACCCCTGCAGTGCAAGGATGCTTTGTGACTGGCACTGGAAGGATTATGTTTCCTTCATCCCACACATAAGTATTGCTACAAGGTAGTTAATTAGTGAGGTTGGTGTGCTGGATACCTTAATGAACATTGTATCTTGGAGACCTGGCATTGCACATCCACACTATCCTGATAACTGTATGTCTGTTGCTGCCTTAGGAAATGGACGATTGGTACAAAAGTAAATTTGTTGACTTCAATCAAGCTTCTACAAAGCATGCAGAGCACGTGAGACATTACAGAGGAGACATCACAAACTGCAAGAGAAGTGTAAGTGGGGAGGAAAGCCCTTAGAGCTCATGTGTCACATCCCATGCAGCCCTCTGTGTGATCACAGGGAATGTGACTGCTGTCTGGGCTACTCTGGGGCTATGAATCTTATGTTAGACTAACTAGAGGTAATATATAATACAGATGGCCATGCATTCATTGGGAATACACGTATGGGCCCCTATTGAAGATGTCATATTTATGTCTTTTACATACTGAAGTATTACAATATTACATTTTATCATATATATTTTGATATAAAAGGTATAGCACAAACAGGCACATTTGGAGCTGCCTTTCAAGAGGTGATGCAGTTCTTTGCTCTGTAAATACAGACACAGAAATCGTAGCCCGTAAAGGAGCCCGCAAGAGTTACGGCTATTAAATTGGCCTCTTTCAGCTACCTGCAAACGATCTGCGGGTTACAGGCGGAAAAACCCTATGGGCCGTGAAAATCTGAACTCCGTCCCGGCTAAGCCTTTGATCTGTCAAGCCCGTAAATGTTACGTTTGCAAATCACTATTAAATTGATATGAATCGCCAAGGGCGCACTGGCATTCAAACCAGTAAATGGAAAATGGAGCCAAAAATCGTACAAGTACTAGAGAGGACCGCAAGGGGGTTAAACTCCTGTCCGTAGCACTGTAAAAGCTAGAATAAACACAATATTGTATTTTAAATCAAAAGGAAAGTGATGTAAGGTATTAATATTAATAGCACGCAAATCAGCAATAAAAAAAAAAATTATTTCATGTTTAATTTCCGGGTTATATCGATCCCGGCAATCAACGTATTAATACATATAATTGAACTCGCATGGACTAGAATATCATATTTATTGATTATTTCATGTTGCATTTTTTCTGGAATGCGGGTGCAATTGTAACTTGTAAGGGATTGAAATGTAACCGCCATTTTTTTTGTGACATAATGATGACTATCTCTTTTACTATTGGCTCCGTCTAAGTCAGTAACTACGGGTTTGACTAATTGATCATGTCGGCCACGCATGCTACTGGCATGTCTAATTTAATCTCTCTGTAACTGGAATTTAATAGGGCCCATAGTTATCCATTAGTTGCACATCAGCAGCCTTATTAAATTGTGATTCAGTAAATTTAAAAGGGCGCTATTTAAGCACATAGCATATTTTTTTACAAAAGTTTTTAGTTAGTGAAGACCTTGCTTTTTTTGAAAAAAATATGCTGTGTGCTTAAATAGAGCCCTTTTAAATTTACTGAATCACAATTTAATAAGGTTGTATGTGTATGGATAATTTAAACTGTGTGTTTAACATATTGAATGTCAGACAAGATAATAGCTCACTCCCATCTGTTTCATTGCTGTCTTCACTGCAGTAGTGAACACTAGTCATATATTTAAAATAAAATATTATTTTAAATATTTTAAATTTATACTTGATAATCTTTGTCCTTTTGTATGCAATGATACTGCTGGGGAATTGACCCTTTGGTTCTGCTGATCAACTTCATGAGGTGTGAGGAGACTTGAAATAATGAGACCAAACTCTGTAGAATGGAAATGTGGCATCAAAACTGCAAGTGTTTTAAACAATGGAAAGCTTACTAGTTAATTTACAAGGACACAACCTTCAGATATATTAGCAGCTATAAAAAGAAAATGGAAGCCCACAGTAAAGAATATTTGACAATAAAAAATACTGTCATTTTTTTGGCTTTCTGAAAACCTTTTGCCCATTATCAAGATAAGGTATTCAAAAGCCATACTGATGACAAAAATCCACAGTCATCCATTAAAACATACTAGAGAAGGAGGTACGCACTGATATATTTATTAATGAATGGTTTTCATTGCAGATAAAGGGGAAAGAAATGGAACTGGATTCTCTCAAGAACAGAAATGCAGCACTGGAGGTTCAAATCAAAGAAACACATGAGGCAAACAAGAATGAAATATCAGAGCTACAGGTACATCACACTGTGTCCTGCTATCCCAGTATCCCACTGTGGCCTGGACTTAATACACTCCAGGCGTCACATTCACTTTGCACTTTATTCTGTAGGAGAAAATAAGTAAACTGGAAGATGATTTGAAGAGTTTGAAGGAGAAAATTGCTTTGCACCTCCGTGAGTATCAAGATTTACTGAGTGTGAAGATGGCTCTGGATATTGAGATTGCCACATACAGGTAAGGATGAGCGATAAGTAACAATAACTGCACAGTACACAACATGCAGTAAATATCAATTACCTAGGAATGATAATTGTTGCTGAGAACACCTTAATGATTTTATAATTGATACAACCTCTTTAAAATTAATTATTAAAATACTACTGTGGACATATATGTAAAATGTACAATTCTGTAGAACTTCACTTGTGTTTTTACAAATCAAAACAAAATAATACATCCTCTAATATTTTTAATTTTTATGTTATTATGCTGCTGTGGGATCTACCATTCTGGTTTCTGGTAATCATCTTCCTGAGATAGGAGGAGTCTGACTTCACAAAATGTTTATAGCATGATATGAATGCGCAACGGATACAACTGCCAGTGCTTATATGGAAAGTTACCTAGTATATAAGGACATAATCTTGTGAGAAAGAATTAACTGACAAAAGAAAGTGGATGCCAACACTAAAGGCTGTGTTTTTTTTTTTTTTTTTTTCTTTCTAAAACCGCCTAGTCCAATATCAAGCTTCATTATTTAAACTAACATATACAGAAGATTGGATTACAGTGGTCCTTTAATATAAATAGGGTGTAAAAAATGAAATAACATTTCTTGATATGAAGCCCCCAACTTCTTTAGCATTGTATTTTTTCTTTACTTAGATGTATATTTTGATTTTATTGACAGAAAACTAATTGAAGGGGAGGACAGCAGACTCTCTACTTCTGTGAGTGGAGTGCAGATCCAGAGTAAACTATCGGGGGGTCTGCAAGTGAGTGCGACTGAGAGTGTGGAAGTGAAAGCCAGGACAACAGTCCTCAGAAGGTATGGTATATTTCAGCTTCATACTAGCCTAGGTCCGTGCACATTCTATTTATATCATATAGTGAGACATATTTTCTATCTATTTCCTCCAACAATGGGCCCATGTAAGAAGACCTCATGCATTTCCATATGTGTATTTTAGTTTATATTAATATACATTCTGTTAGATAGTTTCAGGAATAATGAAATACATAAATATCACTATAGACATGTATGTCTATATGCACACCCTGCTGTGTAGCATGTCATCAACAACTTGAGGCTGCTTATTGCCCCCTGAAAATGTTCTTTCCTTGGCTTGGGACTGTAAAGTCTAGACAAAAATACACCAAAGCCCCTTCTATGCAGAATCTTCTATATAACTATTTTTTTTGTTTCTTTTTTTTTCTCTAATCACAGCTAAGACTGATAAAGAACAGGAGGAGCTTGGAAAGTGGTTGGAAGTGCTCTGTGTGCTTGTGAAAAGAGGGGAGGAGCAGTTCATATGAGACCAATGGATCAATTAGATCAAAATGCCAAAATATGGAATACAGGTCTAGATCACCAAAATAATGAATCCCAGTTCAACTGAACCCATAAAACATTATAACCAGAGCAATCGATTTCTACACCAATCAAGGTTTTGCTCCCATGCCAAACAAATGGATATATGGCTCATATATAGCCCAATGGACCAATGGCTCCCAGATTGATGGACTCATGACTCTCCCATTTTCTCTGTATTTTCTGCATTTGGAGACTGAATTCCTTCGGCTGTCTCACAATAACCCTTTGCAATTATTTAATAGCTTTACTAAATAAAACATGCAAGCAGTCACCAATATGTCACAGTTATTGCTTTATTTCTTCTCAAGGTTTCTTTATCATGCTCACCAAGTGAAAGGTGTGATCAATATTATTGCATTAGATACTCAGTCCTAACCCTGGATTAGTTCAAGAGTTTTTTAATATTATTATTATACAACTGATATTCAATTAATCAAAAGTAAAGCAAACATACAAATTCTAATTTGAGTAGTGAAATACACAATATGTTAATATCGAAGCAGTTGAAAAGTACAATTTGTAATTATTTTTTGGTGAACAGGTAGTATAGTCAGATGAAAAGCTGTATAAAAATATGCATTCCATGAGATTTACTGAGGTTCAATTAGATCACTGATGGTTGTGGGGCTAATTTCCCATGGGATAATCATGAGTGCTCCACCTTGCAACCCGTGCTAAGTTTACAGAATATACAACATTGTATTTGGTCTCGTGAGTTGATAACAGCAATCACAGTTTGGTTATATTATATTTTGACAATATAATAAGAAAAGCTATGGTTTTGCTCTCATAACTAGACTTTAACTAACATCCCCTCAATAAGCAGCAGGAAATAAGATTATTAAAAATAAAATTATTAACATAAAACTACAAAGAGCCTGCAAAAATAAAAAAAATATAAACTGGTATATAGTTTTTAAACCATTATCAGAGTGCATTCTATACTGAAGTGTTCAGTTTTTATGTATATATATCTACTAAAGGCTTTTCCTGATTTAAAAGGAATCCTAATACAGCGTGTTATGGGTGCCCAAATTCTTAGAATTTGCTACAGACAAACCTATTAACTACCCTCGATTCTGACATACAGCATGCATGTTTCAGCACCATGATAGCAGTATATTTTAGAGATGCGTAAAATTGTATAACCAATATTCAGCCATTAACATAAACATACATGGCTAAGTATAACCACATAACTCACTCGTAATGTAGCGTAAATGAATAGTTATTCATTTTCCTCTTTATTTAAATAGTAAATCATAATACAAATTATGAATTATAATTTATTTCTATGTATTTAAATATATGTGCAGTAAAAAAAATAGAACATTTGTTGTTCACATTTGAACGTCTAAAATAAGTTAAAAAACTTACTACCTGCTCAGACTTTCGAGAATTACATTTATTGCACTACGTTCTGGGAGCCTGGACATGCAAATGTGCCCACAAAGGCTTCACTCTTTAATTCAATAACATGACATGGCTCCTTTTAAGCATTTACCTGCAGTATTACACAGCTTTAAGCAAAGCTCAGGGTGAGTTATGCACATACCAGGAAACCTACCCACAGACAGCACTGTTCCTGGCCTGTTACATAGACTTTGTAAAATCAATCTTTATTAATATTTAATTGTAATCATTTTATGATATGGTTGCCACACTTACATTATAAACAAACATGAATCATATTTGGTGCTGATGAAAATGTACATACATGTTGTTTATTGTTTATTTTTATTATACTTCATTAATCACTTAATACCAACCATTGCATCTTTGCCAAAACAAAAAACGTAACATTAGATGGCGCATGAGCGGAATTTAAATATATGCAATGTTAAAAGGGGTGGATACAGAGTGGATACATAATGCTACATCATGAATGTGATTTACTAAACCTAAAATATTATAATGGGCCCAGAGATATTGCATGATGTAGCGGTAATTTGCCATCTACAGTCATGGCTGCATTTCTCCTGTACATGCATGGTAATTCTGATAGCAATCTGTATCCCAGCACTATTTAAAATATTGGGGAATGGCACCAGGAAAAATTAAATTAAAGTAACAAAAATAAATGCTGGTTCCTAATGACAGTAGCATATCTCTTACAGGCAGGTAAAGTATTAATAAGTAATAAAATAAAATAGATAACAAAGGAATCCCTCTGTATTAGTAATGTCCACCCTTTAGTTACTCCAATGCAGCATTGGAAGGCTAACCTTTTAAAAGGACAGCATGCCAAGGGGCTTGTCATTGTGTGGGCATATTTTAAAATAATGAACTGGAATTTTTGGACCCCCTTTGTAACCCCCCTTGCTCAACCAAAAAAATAGCACCCATGGGTTTAATAATTACACAAACCACTGTAACATGTTTGGGCCATGGTGGTTTATAAGGACCCCAAACATCGCTAACCTCTATAACCCATGGGCGTACTTAGAGGGCCCTAAGTTTTGAAGGATTATATATCCCACTCTGATTAGCTGAGCCACTGGCCAATCAGAAATGGGCAGCTATCCGAGTTTACCCTAAACTTACTATCTATCAATTAACCAATTAGATTATGAGGCATAAGTCTACTGTGCTTAGTTAATAATAAACAATCAGTTTGCTAGAAATTCAATTCCTTTGCTGTGATTGGCTAATATTTGTTTGAAAGCAATTTCAGGCATTTAAAGGCCTCGAAATTCAGTAAAACAAATGGGGATAATGTCCAAATGGCCCTCTCAATGTGGAAAGCTCATTAAAGAGGGAGGTGTTTATGTTAGATAACTTCATATAGTTTTGAGTGGAGCATATAGGGATGTGGGCCTTTTCCATGGGCTCAGAGAGAAGCCTGAGAGTCAAGATGGGCAAAAGATCCCATGGCTCAATCAAAATGCATGTGAGGATGGTGCACTGTTTTTATTAAAATATACAAACCTTGTGAGAAAAGATGTGGGGGTTGAAGGAGGGGTCTTAAACCCTCCTGCAAGCTGGTTATTTCATGGGTTATCCCTTCTGCCACAACCTGCTTCTCACTGGGCTTGAAAAGGCCTAAGAGATCAATCCTACTTGCAGGTTCTGTATCCCCACACACAGGACAACTTGATTCTAGGACAAGTTGCAGATTCTCGGGCCAAGTTACCAGGATAAGCTGCAGAAATGTATTTATGATTAAAGAAAGAAAATGGTTCTTCACAGTAAGGGTGATACAACTGTGGAACTCTCTACCAAAGGAGGTGCTGACAGCAGTTTTAATAGATAACTTTAAAAGGGGATTGGATATATTTTTTCAGGCTTATCCTGGATAACAAGAGAAGGAGGAGTATTGATCCATGGAAGAATTCAATTGCCAGTATCTGGGGTCAGGAAGGAATTTATTTTTTTTCCTCTTTTGAGACAATTGGCAACGTTTCAAATTCAAATGACCCTGTGATTTAAATGCTAACCAGCTAACATGCTCCAAGCCTGCCCTAAATATGCCCAGATCATAGTTGGTGGTATTTTGTACAAAACAGGATTGGGTTTTGGGTAGAAAATAAGCTTTAATAAATCTAACGATGACCTGAGATGCTGGATCATTGCAACACATCTCATATATAATAGATATAACGCATAAGTAATGCTAACTTTTGAAAATCTAAAAAAAAACCTCAAACAAGAGCTTTACACTATGGAATGTGAAATGTGACCAATCACAGACAGCCCAGGAAGCATATTGAGGTCTATGCTGAAATGATTTAATATACTAAGCGTCAGTGGTCTGCAACCAGAAAAAAAATCATTTACATAACTGAAAACATGCGTCTATACATTATTAATAATTTAAACATTCTTTACCAATATAACTTTGAACTATGTATCTAACTGTTTTGTTAAATTAAGACCCACATTTCAGTTGCTTCTATTTGAAAGATCACATTGAGTCAAGACCAAAATGGAAGGATCCTTGCAACCTTGTTTGACGTCACTCCAAGAATTCAGCATTTTCGAAAATGCTTGTCACCAGAGTTTCAGAGAACATAGAAAAAATGAAGCAAACTGATTGAGATTTAGTTCAAACCTTTAACTGGTGCTTGTAGGGAAAAAAAACTGTTCAGGGAACAGGCCTCCTGCTCCACTGATACTCTACATTATGGGAAGACAAAAAACGATAAGTGTCCAGCTACACCGAGCCACTGAGAGCTCTGCATGTGGGGGCTAAAAATGTACTTTTTTATTACACATTTTATTAGATTTAATTTTCAAACTTAGGATCACTTGTATGTCATGTTAATTCCTTTTTATGTTACTCCCTTTTAATGCTTATAGATTATAGTAAAAAAACAAATGGCTTAATTAAACATATCCAGACTCAACAGCTATTAATATAGCCTTTATTTGTTATTATATATGCACCTGTATTTTTTATGTTAATTAGCAGTGAACTAAAAAATAGATTCAGCTTGAAAATGCTTACACTGGCCCGTTAATACAAATAAAAATCATGTTGGAGTTTGAGTTGTCTCCTTTTTATCCCTTGTTTTTCTAAAAAGACACAAAATTAATCAATACTGCATCATCATCAGCAGATTACTGAAATGTACATTATTATAATACTAGTGACTTCCAAAAAGACAGCATAAAAATGTAAAGCTTCGCAATGCTGTTGTTTGCCACACAATGTAAGGCTCCCCCCCCTCTAATTTGCGGGCCTCGTGATGAGCAACTTTGCAGCTCATTGCGGGCCTCGCAATGAGAGCTGCTCATTGCATGCCGTGGGATGCGCTGCGCACAAGCCAATAACTTTAAGAGCATTACAGACAAACTCTCTCACCCCTGTGTCTCTTTCCCACCTCTGCCACCCATGTGTATCTTTGTCCCTTTCTCCCTCCCCTTTGTCTCGTTTCTCCCACTGCCTCCCCAGTGTCTCTTTCCCCCCACTCTATTTCCCCCTCTCCCTCCCCTGTGTCTCTTTCCTCCCACTGCCTCCCCAGTGTCTCTTTCCCCCCACTCTATTTCCCCCCTCTCCCTCCCCTGTGTCTCTTTCCTCCCACTGCCTCCCCAGTGTCTCTTTCCCCCCACTCTATTTCCCCCCTCTCCCTCCCCTGTGTCTCTTTCCTCCCACTGCCTCCCCAGTGTCTCTTTCCCCCCACTCTATTTCCCCCCTCTCCCTCCCCTGTGTCTCTTTCCTCCCGCTGCCTCCCCAGTGTCTCTTTCCCCCCACTCTATTTCCCCTCTCTCCTTCCTGTGTCTCTTTGGCCCCCTCTCCCTCTGGCTCTCATTTGCCGTTTACGGGTTTGCAAACATTTACATGCTTGGCGTAACTTTTTCTCAAGCCTGCGAGGCATGAATCTTAAATCACTATTGCTCAAAGTTTTGCAGGGTTGAAAAAAAAGTTACAGGTTTAATCACGGCCATTTTTTTGGAAGCCCAATTGAATAACACATTTTTTGAATAACAAATTAGTTTTCAACTTCACTTATGGGCTCCCTGCCTCAGTGGGTTGCAAGCTAATTTGCTATTCAATTGGTGTCCTTTGGCGGCCTCCCAACGGCTTCCAATTTACGGGCTTGAAAAAAAAAGGCGGCAGTTAAATCACAGTTACAGGCTTAAAAACAAATGGCAGCCATTTTTTTTCAAGCGCGTAACTTGGAAGCTGTTCGGAGCCTATTCCCCCCTCTACCTTGAGAGCCTCACGATGAGCACCATCATATATGACTAGCAACTTGCCTAAACTCATTTTGAGCCTCTCAAACCGAATTAAGTCTCAAATTAGGTTGAAAGTTAATTTTTTTATCAATTGGCATTTTTTGGTGGTCCTTCGCCGGCTTCCGTTAGAGTAATAATTTTTACAAAGTCCTACAGCCTTCGGCACTGATTGCGGGCATCGCCATGAGCGCCTTCAATTTCTTTACATCCCCCATCAATGGAGTGTCCTCTAACAAATAGCCACTATGACGGGACAGATGACCCTTAGAGGGACCCTGAAAGGCTACAATTGCAAGGCCTGCAATTAGCGCCTTTGGCGCTCATTGCAATAAAGTCGTACAGGCCTCGCGATTAGCACCTACGGCACGACTTTGCTGCAATGAGCGACTATGGTGCTCATTGCCGCATAGTCCTGCAGGCCTCGCGATGAAAACCTACGGCGCTCATTGCAGCAAATTTGGGCGGTCCTCACAATGAGAGCTGTAGACGAACATCGCAAGCCAATTGTGCTCATTGCAGCAAAGTCGTTCCGTAGGCGCTCATTGCGAGCCCTGCAATGAGCACCTTTTAGACCTGTCTGCCAGCCAACCCATTTACCACTAGTGACATCAGCTCTCTGATTTTTTAAAGTGAATTTAACATTGATAATGGAATAGGGATTTTATTAATGACCAATGTATAATTAAACTACTAGCTGCTATAGTTAGCGCAATATGGATGTAATTTAATGATGATAACTAGTCATTTAACTGCAATACAATTAGTAAAAGTGACAAGGAAATGACAACAGAAGACTACAACAATTTGTTCTGATTGGTTTCAATCATATTTGTCCAGAGAATGTAAAAAATATATTGTTTTCATAAATCACATTAATCTTACAGTCTATTGTTGTTTAACATGTAAATGAACACATATAAAAGATATAGAGCCATGTTCACTAAACTATAAGGTTTCACTGCTCTGAAAGCCTCATCATATAAGATTTTCTAATATAACAAAGCCTTGGAGGAGGCTCCCCAGCCTCACTGCCAGATTTCCTACTTTTTCATTAACAGGTTTTACTCCAACATCAAAGGGCCACTTAATTCAGGAAAATGTGGAGCACGTCATTGTAAATATCTCCTAAAAGCATGTTGAAATAATTTGGGAATTTTTGAAATACGTGTATTTTCACTGAAATTTCAATAAAATCTGTGTTTATGTGAAGATCATGAATTGTTAGAATCATCTAAACAGGTCAGTTGTGGGTTAACTTTTGACTGCATTCCTGAGGTCAGGGCAATATTGCTATAAATCAGTGTCCTCACCACATGCATGGCTGTCTGTTATTAATCAGTAGGCAGACTTAAAACTTTAGATTTTCAACGGTTATAAGTGTAATTAAAAAAATAGATAATTTTAACCTAGAGTCTTCTGCTCTTTCACACCATGAAGAACACTTTTTTTTTGGAGCCATTCAGTCATGTCCAACTTTCTGGGACCTCATAGACCATAACACACTAAGCACATCTTTATGTCCATGGTCATGCTGAGCCATTTGGTTTTCATGGCAGAGATACTGAAGTGGTTGCCAATTCTTTCTCCAGTGGGCCACATCCAAGTACTGACCAGACCCAACCCCACATAGCTTCAGGGTGGTGTGACCTCTTGGTTCCCTGAATGGAATCAAACCCAGGATGCATCGGTGAAAGCATTGAATCCTAACCACTGGACCACCAGGTAAACTAACCTTTCAAGTAGCTTGAAGGCTCTGGGGATATCTAGAAAGTGATGAATGATCAGGGTGACGAGAGCTTGCTTGAATATGAAAATGTACCAGTGGGCAAAGAAATGTTGAAGTGTTAAAGGGACACTACTGAGATGTCAGACATGGTATTATATAAAACTTTGGTAATAACAAGTACTTTAATGCTAATAAAATATTCATTTTCTAACTGTAAACTAAAATTAAATTATGCAATTTGTAATTGTTAGATTTCTGTGCCACCTACAAAGATTAATCGTGTTAATTAAAGTTCATTACAATAATTACTTATTACCCCCTGGGGTTTTTGGTCATCTGCAGAACAAAAGACTGGACAGGTTCACGTTTTTAAGATTAAATAAAAAAGTTTTAATTTATAGCATATTTTTTAACTCTGCTTTGTCACTTTAAGTAAGGTTCAGGGTTTTGGTGGTAGAGAATAAGCTGTGTAGTAATGAGTTTTAATGGATAGGAATATGGATCTAGAGTAACTAGAGTAAATCAGCAGAATACATCTGTGTAAGAGGCAGAGGACTGATGCTTTAAACATGATTTATACACTGAGCAGATACACATTGGGATAATAAAGTGGAGTTAAATATACCCATTTCATGTTTTCTGTAGAGCCTATTTATTAAAGTCTATCCCAGGGTAATGGGGAGGTTCTAGAAAACATATGTAGTGGAGATCTTTTATGTTTTATCTTCACTTAACCCTACTTATCCCTAATTTTATCCCCACTCAGTTAGTATACTCCACTGTGTCTAATTGTGCCTGCTTTATTCTTGAAGTGGTTTGCAAAGTCCTAGGCTCTGAAGCTGGTGAGAAAGATGGGGGTGGTGACAGTGAGGGGTGGAGTGACGGACGGATGTTTAGGATAGCAGAACAGAGCTTGCAATGAGGAGGAGACGTTGCATTGCCTAGAAAGAATAAAGGAACACTGTGACCCCAACAAACAGACCATTTTACTCTACAGTAAATCATTCCTGGGATAATTGGCATTCCTTGTGCCGCTTGTTTATACTAATGTATACCTCAGAGTGCTTGATAAGATTGGGGAAGAGGATCTAACTGCACGATAACATTGGAAGACATTGTTTTGCCACCACAGAAACAAACAAGCAGACTGTGATACTACTTAGCACATCAAAAAAGCTACGCTATAGGAATAACTTGATTTTGGGGGAACTTAGTCCGTTTATGTCTATTGGTTTATGATAACATAAATGATAGTAATGCAAAATATTAATTATTTTTTTTTCAATATTTAGCTAATTATTTATATACTAGCGACTTGCCCATCAAAAATGACTGGGCAATAAAATTATAAGGCAGGTAATGCTGTTTGCCACAGACATACATTTTTTTTGTGGTCTGAGATCCTTCGACGCTCATTGCGAGCCTCTTGGTTGTTGTACTTTTTTTTATCACAGGCGGTTTCGCTGTCATTGTAAGGTGTGCGCTGATCTGCT